>OY482671.1:66078175-66427801 GCA_960531455.1 Urophora cardui | reverse complement strand
ACATTTTTCGCAATTTTTGACAAATTTGGCTATATCTCTTGTCATACCTTTCCAATAGTATTTAGTTCGTAACTTGGCATATAGCTTCTTGCTGCCAAAATGACCTCCTGAAAGGGGATCGTTATGGTAGATTGTCATAAGTTTTATTTTTTTGTCAGCATCAGCTACTTTTTCAATAGGTTCTGTTAATATGATTTCTAATTGCTTTAAAATTTCATTACCTGTATTTTTCAAATCTGCTATAGTAAAATATTTAAAAAAATCATCATCTTTTTGCAATTCAACTTTCTTAAAATTATGTTTGCTAGCTGTTTTCTCAAGCTGCGAAAGTAATGTACCTAAGTTCATTATTTCGTTAGCATTCACAAATTTAAGTAACTCGAGTTTTTTATGATTTAAATGCGCATATATTGTTAAACTTGAAACTTTATTATTGTCATGACTTATCTGGGTTTTTATCTTCGGGATTTTCTTTGAAAAATCGTATGAAAATTTGTCGTATACCTGTAGCTTGATATTCGCATCAGCTCTGCTTTGTTGATGTTGTTGTTGTTGTAACTGGTCGTTTAGTCTTGTCATTGATCTGGTTGTTATCGCTAAAACATGTTTTGTCGAATTTTTGATTTCGTCGATTGTGATTCTAGATAAAGCATCTGCACCAACATTAGATTTTCCTTTTATGTGTTCTATAGTAAAATTGTATTCGGATAATTCTAACCGTATTCTTGCAAGTTTTGATGAAGGGTCCTTCATATTAAATAGGTAAACTAGTGGACGGTGGTCGGTCTTAACTGTGAAATGTGTTCCATAAATATATGGCCGAAATTGTTTAATAGCGAAAAATATTGCTAAAAGCTCCAATTCAATGATTGTCTTTTTTTGCTCTGAGATACAAAATGCTTTAGAAGCGAAACAAATCGGTAAATCGTTACCATTGTGATTTTGACTTAAAATGGCGCCACAACCAACTGTAATAATAAATTCTTTAGCGAAGTCGGGATATTGCAAAATTCTAGGGGATATTAATGACTTCTTGAGTTTTTCGAACGCTATTTCACACGAATCATCCCATTTAAATTCTATTTTCTTCCTGCTTAGTTTGTTTAAAGGAGCTGCTATCATCGCAAAATCTGGAATAAATCTCCTATAATAGTTAGCGAACGCAACAAATCTTCGAACTGCGTCTTTATCACGCGGTTTAGGATATTTTTTAATTGCAACTATTTTCGAATCGTCTGGTAGCAGACCTTTAGACGAGCATTTATGACCTAGGAATGTGACTTCTGAGCGCATAAAATTGCATTTTATAGGATTTAAACGTAAATTAAACTTTCTACATGTTTGAAAAACTGTTTCTAGATTTTTGAGGTGATGAGATTCGCTACACCCAATGACTATCAAATCATCGACGTATAAAAAAGCTTGATTAGGCGAAATTCCGGAGAAGGCTATAGACATCATCCTAGAGAATGAATTTGGAGCAACGTTTAGTCCGAATGGTAAAACTTTCCAACGGAAAGCACCACGATCAGTGCTGAAGGAGGTAACGTCTCTTGAATCTTTATGTAGTGGAATTTGGTGGAAGCCTGAATACAAATCTAATGTGGAAAAATACTTTGCTCGACCTAGATTATCCAAAATGTCGTCTACTCGCGCCAGCGGAAATTTATCGGCGATGAGCTTTTTGTTTACTGCTCGAAAGTCAACACACATGCGATAAGATTTCTGTCCCGTAGGGTCTTTCTTAGGAACCAAGATCAATGGACTGTTGTAATTAGAATAACTTTCTTCTATTAAATCATTTTTAAGTAAATTGTCAACTTGTCTATTGATTTCTGCACGTTGCGAATATGGTAGTCTGTAATTTTTAATATAGACAGGGGTTTTATCATTCAGCCTGAGCTTTTGTTCATAAAAATTATTTAATGTCATTAAATCGGATTTAAGTGCGAATACATCGGGATATTTCAGACATAATTCAAGAATATTGTCTGTTGCATATGAAGGTATCTGGTTTGTTAAAATTGACTTAAGTTCTTTTAAACGATCTGGGTTATCTGGGGTTTCGTTAATCTTATAAACGTTAAAATTACAAATATCATCTGTTTTGATGTTAATATCTGTTATATATTTTACTTTATCTGTTGTGTTAATTACTTTCAAAATTGGATTTTTGGTATCAATAATACATTTGGCTGTAAAAACGCCCTCGGAAATTTCTTGCGAATCTGCAAAAACTGGATTCTTTGACTTACTAACATTGAAAATACGATAAACTTCGCACCTAGGTGGAATCACCAAACTGTTACTGCATGTGCTATGTAAAATTGCAATTTTAACTCTATTTTGCCCGTAGCCAATTTGTATTGTGTCATTTTCGTAGTTAATTATGCATCTGTTTGTTTTTAGGAAATCTTTTCCGAGTATTCCATCGGATGGAATATTGAAATTATCATCAACAATATGAAGCGTATGTGGAATTAAAATGTTAGTTACTATCAAATCTGTGTTTATTGTACCCAAAGTCGAAATCGTGTCGGTTGTCACTCCTGTTATATTTATGATATGACTGCTGTTTACTATTGAATTTTTTGACAAACTTGATAATTTAATAAGAGAAATATCGGCTTGCGAGTCTACCAAAAATGTACATGTTTTATCAGAGTCAGTTTACTTCGATAAAATCCGAATAGTTTAAATTTAGACAATAAATGGAAAGAGTTTGTGAATTATTTACTCCTGCTCCCCCAGTGTTCGCGGCTGAGGGGCTTCGGCGTTTAAAGTACGCACATTCGCCGTATTTCTATTACTTGATCGCGGAGGATTATTGTTTCTATTAGTTGTTACCGGTCTAGCTGAATTATTTGACCTATTATTAAAATTGTTGCCTCTTCTATTGTAATTACTATTTCCTCTATAATTTAAGTAGTTATTTTGCCTGTTTGTGCCACTGTGCCTGAAATTATTATTACCGTACCTATAGTTACTGCCTCTAAAATTATTTGACCTGATTGGTCGCGATCGGAATGCGAGAACTTGTCTTTCTTTAGATTCGTTATCCTTTTCTACTATCATCTTCGCAACTACCTCTTTCGAGTCACTAAATGTTGATGATGCTAAAATAGATTTAACCATATCTGATCTGCTGTTGAGCCTGCAAACCTTAATTGTTTGCTCAACGGCCATCTCATGTGCCTTCGCTTGAGTCATGCCTTCGATGATTAGCGAGCGCTCTAGGGAATCTGACAGCTCTTCTATTTGTTTCGCAAAGTCTGCGTAGTTGTTGTTGGTAATTTTCAAAGCTGCAATTTTACCAGCGACAACTTTAGAGTTGTCGAGCTTTATTTTCCCACGTAGCGCTTCTTTTATTTGGCTAACTGTATTAACTTCTACTGGTAAGGACTCGCGAGCTTTACCCTCTAATTTTGATTTAAGAAATGTTATAAGTGTCGGCGTTAACGAGTCATCTGCGAGACCTTCGATTAGGTCTATTTTATCAATAAAAGACGGAAGTGACAATGGATCTCCATTGTAATTATCGCGCATAATCGAGGCCCATAAGCTAATAGCTGATCTTTTTTGCTCTATGGTTGCCATATTAGTGTCAGTATTTGATATAAAGCTTTCGTTTGGACTGTTTGTTTCGCTAAGTTCTATTACGCTTGTGTTTGACTCGATCTTTTCACTATTTTTGGGACTAAATCCTAGGAAATCTTCAGTCAAAGACAGAGTATTTCTCGAAGTTATTGGAGGATCTGAATCAGCGTCTTCAAAATCTGACAAGTCTGACATCTATGCATATGACAGCCGTAAGGTTGGATGTCGGAAAAAATTTGTATGTAAAAGTATATTGACAAAAATATTAGGATTTTATTTATACATAAATATTTATGAGAGCAATTCCTTAATAGAATTAACAAAAGGCATATAAATTTGTAGTAGGCACTGTGGTTTACAAAATTCTGTGTAATTTTTCCGCTTTTTAATTCCGTCAAATAGTTTCGTAGCTATATGTGATTGTATAAATATGCTTTTACTTATAATTTGAAAGTTTGAAAATGTTTTTAGGCTATGTAATAGAACTTGAAGTTGTTTGCAATAATATAATTACGATTTGTATATAAAATTTGTAAGGTCCGGAAAATTTTTGTATTCACTGTAAAGCTAACACTTTACGTAAGGTATAAGGTTTGGTTGGGAAGAGAAAAAATATATGTATATATTTGTATGTATAATTTTTAAGTGTTCCAAAAAAAATTTTTGCACACACTGTACTCATTTAATACTGGTTTTAAAAGCTGTAGCTTCTAAAGCTAAGTGTCGCTGCTATAATAAACGCTTTTGAGAGTCGCGGCAGAAGTACCGCATCGTGAGAAAATATTGTATTCAACGAAAAGTTTTGAATACTTTACCAGCTTCTGTAAAGTTCCACGTTGTGCTTTCTTCATTTGCATGTATGTACTTGTGTAAAGCAATAGACCGCAATTCACCTTCGACTGTGGTGACCAAACATTGCCGAATGGCAATACCCATAAAGTGAGCTTTACAACTCTTTATATGCTTATGATTTGTACGTATGTAAATTGCATCATACCAATATGCATATGTGTATACGTATGTGAATATGTACACACAGATACTTATTATCGCGGCAAATTCGAAAAATGTCAGAACGTGAAAAATGGCATATCTCAATAATTATATGTATGTAATGCATGTATGTATACTAGATGAAATTCGTAAGTTGGTACTGTTGACGTTTAAAATAGGCACAAATGTTCCGACGATTTATGAAATTTACGTATGTATATTTAATATTTATGCAAATAAATTTTTCTGTATGGGCAAATCCATATACATATGTATAACCGGATCAACAATTGCGATAATTGTTAAGAAAACAAACTCTAGTGCTTGTATGCTAGATATTTCAGAAAAACTTCTGGGTTTCTGCGAACCACGAAAAACAGTACATATGTATGTTACAATGCTTATAATTTTCTAAATATAACATATGTATTAAGATATAAAAATTTATTTATGAAGTGATTTATATGTATTTTTGGGAAAATCAAAATTAAGTTTTCCATTAAATTCGTTTGGAAAAACGTTTATCCAAATGTAATATAACAACAAGTATTTGTTAATGACTCTTCAAAAAGTTAATTGGAAATTTGACATTAAGTCGTTATAATTATAATTACCAAAGTCTTATATATGTAAGTATATAATTGATATATATAATTGAATGTATACTTATGTACGTAAGTATATATTATTATATTAAATGTACATATATACAGTAGATAGAGTATGGTGTACATACGTATGCTAGTTCGCTAGTTACAAAATATGCTCTGCAATCGTCTTCGGGATTGTCTCGGTGCTGCTGTACCTTCGCTGTGTGTAAAGTTCGTAAGTCTTTATCGTGTTGCCAAATGCCATGTTTTGTATATGTAAATCGTTGCCAAATGATGGTGTGATGATTTTCGTTCACTAACCCAAGCCAACAAAGTACGCTGCGATCGTATTCGGGACTATATTAGTGCGGCTGTACCCTCGCTGCTTGTTTTGTTCGTAAATGGTTATCGTGTTACTAAACGCCATGTGCAGTAATCGTTAATATAAATCGTAGCCAAATAATGATGTGATGATTTTGGTTAACCGTAACGTGGTTTTTATTTTTATTTTTCGTGTTCGGTTTTCATTTAATTAATTTTTTTCCATTTTTTTTTCGCTGATGTACAGCTTCATACCATGGGCATTATAATGTTATCTGTACCGACTGTTAAATGTACTTATTTTGCTCAATTCTTGTAATGTTCTTTTTAACCCTTTTTTTTTTGATGTTTGTTTCCGCCACAACTCACTTGTCAAATATTTTTGCGCCACAGTTTGCAGCAATTGCATATAAATATATCACTTTGTTCATGCAAACGTACATATTTCTTATTTAAATGTTCTATATTTTTTTTCTCTGCTGATTCTTATACATCTTCACAAAAATCAGAAACGCAATTTATAACTCCACACGAAATGTCGCGGCACACGCCCACATATACAATCGCAAATAAAGCCTTGATTGTGTAAAACTCCGTCGCTCGATTGATTTATTTGCTTCACCGAAAAATGTTTATACTGATACATATATCGAATATTTTCAATGTAAAAATTTTGCAAAACTTTTAACAATAACCGCAGTGACACGTGCAGGCGGCACGGTCGCCATATGAGACGTTCGTTATATCTGTTTTATAAAATAAAACTCAACACGTCCGATTGCATTGACGTCTATCATCAAACTCAACTTTATTTGTCTTTCAGAGTAGCCGCCAAGCTGCACATTAGATATTGCGGCGAATTCAAATACCGCATTATTTGTAATAGATTTACTTACATATGTATACAGTATGCGGGGTGCGAATAGTCGCACTACAGTACAAGACTTTCGACTTTGGCCATTAGATAAAAAAAATTAATTAAATTCTTTGGTCTTTATATGGTAGTCTGAACTTTGACCCATCTGCGACAACCCTTAACCACCTCCGATCGAGACCAAAATTTGCATTTAGTATTTTTGAGTACAGGACAATCGATTTGTGCATTAGATATGCAAAAAATTAAACTTAAATTTTTGAGCCTCCATAGAGTTTTCTGGAGTTTGGCACCTGTGCGACACCCCTTAACGGTTTTCGATCGGGACAAAAATTTATATGTGGTATCTTGGACTATATTAGCATTGACCTAGGGGTGAGGTTGAGAAAATATTCTATGTAACCTAATGTACATATTGGCACACGGTGCTGGTAATATTCGCAGTCGTCAATTTGTATAAGGTCTGGATGATAAGATGATGAGAAAGAGGATGAGGGTGCGGATGGGGATAAGTATATACTATATATTTATGTTAAACAACCATACATACATACATATGTATGACAGTTATGAGATATCCGGTAGTAAATGAAAAAGCAAATGGTACAAAAATAAATATATATTAGATAGGGTCGAAAAAAAAAAGTTGTGAAAGTCCGCCCCTAAATTTGAAGCTTATGTTGAGAGGGTTAAGGGACACAAAAAAAATTGTGTTTAATCCCGCGAAATACCGCCGAAATAGTTTTTTTCCTGTAACTTTGTTATTTATCATCCGATTTTTAAAATTGATACGTTATTATTTTCGTATTTTGAAGCTCTACACTTCCTTCTAATGTCCTTTTGAGCTCTGAAGTCGTTTTCACATAGTTGGGTCAGCTAACTTATTTGAATGTCCATGATAAGTTTTGCCAAATGAAAGTGCTTCAAAATTCATGACAATGTTACCTTGAAACGGTTTTACTAAATTAATAAACAAAGAAGTTACGTCACGACGAATATTTAAGGTAGCTATTATTTAAATAATTTTTTTAAGCAATTCAGTATATGTAAAGCTGTAAAAGTCCGACCCTAAATTTGAAGCTTATATTGAGAAGATCAAAGGCAAAATTTGTATTTTTTTCTGATCCCGCGAAATACCGCCGAAATAGTTTTTGTACATTATGAGGAAAATGATTGCTATTGCAAGCCTTGCAATCAAACATTTTTCAATCAAATTTGATTTACGATGAAAATTTATTACAATACAATTATTGCTATTGTAATTTTTACAATGAAAATGATTTACGTTTGAACTTTATTGCAATGAAAAATTTTGTAAATTATTGTAATGAAATGATTTACGAGAAAAGTGTATTGCAATGAAATTTTCTTAAATTATTGTAATTGTAATTTTTACAATTAAAATGATTTACGGTGAAAGCTGATTGCAATGAAACTTTTGTAAATTATTGCAATTCTAATTTCTGAAATCAAAATGATTCATGGTGAAGGTCGATTGCAATAACATACTTCTGTTTAAGCTTTGATGGGAGAGGGGAAGGCGAGTTGCTTTTTTGGAGGGAATTGGAGTGGGTTTGGCTACGGGGAGGTGTAGCATCTTTTTTTGGGTAGAGTGGGGGTGGCTACGGGGAGGTGTAGCATCTTTTATGCGAGTGTGTACATATGTACGTGTGTATGTACATATGTGCATATATTGGATGTATATATGCACATACATACCATATTTACAACCCTTGTATGTATTCAGGTGGGGAGGAGCGTGATTGCGGCTCCAAGGTTGGGCGAGAGTGCCAACCTCTTTTTCGTTGTGAAAAATCCCGAGTACGATTTGCTCATTCATGCTATATAGCTCGAACAATGCATAAGACGGCTGAGAATTACGCAGTTTTTTCACAGCCGCATGCAAATGCACGAACGAAAGCTATACAGCATAAGTTGCATAAACATACTTCTAAATTTTTTAAATTTTTATTTTTGCAATCAAAAAATTTGCTAGCAATATGATTTACAATCAATGTTGCTTGTAATAATATACACTTTTTATGATTGCAATACAATCTGATTGCAGCTTTTTACAGCTCTGGTATGACGTGCATTATATGGCTATAACATCCATAGTTAATGGATCAGACCACTTAGGCTATGAAAACAAAATTGACAAAAAAAAAATATAAATTCCTAACTGAAGTTAAGTTTTTTTAATAAACTGAAAACCCAAATAAATATGTCCACGAAGTACCCACATAATTCTAGATAGGATGTTTTAGTGAAATGATTTTTCATACAATACTAGACTTAAGAGATTTGCTGCAAGATAAGTTGTTTTAAATGATGCCAAATGTTTCTATTTGAGTTAGGATATTTTTATATCCTAATAAATTTTCCAACATTACTCCAATTTAAATGGGGATAAGACAAATCGATGGTGTTTCCTCCAAAGATTTATACTATAACAACAACTCAATTTCGCTTTATCTCGAGTTATGCTACTTTAATTTGTTGGCACAGAATTGTAATAATCAAAAAAAAAAATTTTTCATTGAAACTAAAAAAAAGAGAAAGATAAAAAATTAAATTCATAATAATATATAAATAGGCTTATATATGTATATTATACTTTGTACCTTGTACTTAAAGTTTAAGTGGATAAAAATGCTAGACTTTCATATATTCATGTATATACACATATTTCTCGACCGTAGTTTAGTACTTAGTACGTAGCAATGGCAAATTAAAAAAAGTAAAAGGAAAAAGGTGAAAAATGAAAAAAATATAAAAAAAAAAATATATAATAGATATACTACAAAAAAAAAACCTCAACTGTACACTACAATATATGTAACTACAACTATAAGCAGCTCAAAAAATACATACATAATAAATAAACAACTATATCCAACCATTACAACCAAAATCAGCGTTATAGACCAAGTGTATCGAGCAGACTTTTTTTGGGAATTTCCCTACTGGGGTTGCTGATCCGCTGTTATCAGCAAATGAAAGAAGAAGAAAATTGGTAAAGTATGCTAGATACGGCAATTGATACGTTGCCAATGTAGCGTTTCACGAGCAAAATATACACAGTCTACTCAGCTGTCAGTTTCTTCCTTGTCCTTGAGAACGGAGAAGTACTGCTTCTGTTTAGCCCGTAAGCCAGATAAAAGTGTTTACAGGTAAATGCAATAACGTTTTGAGTGCACTGGAACCAGATAAATTGCTGGTTCAATTTATGATCCGGTTTGTTCGATTTGTTTCTTCCGTTCTGCCAGCGTTTTTTAATGTACACCACACTAACACTTTCACACATTCTGTGGGAGCTTGCGACTAATACAATTTCACATCCCTTTATATGGGGTGAATTGATAGCATTTGTTCGAGCATATCCTATGAAGAGACTAATACCTCAATTTGTATGTATAACCGAACGGGTACAAATGTAGATTAAAAGCTTATTTACACCAGCGACTAAATCGATTTAGTCGGGCTTTGATTTGCATGGGGATGTTTGGAAGTATTCACACCAGTGATCTGCACAAGCAGCTTGTTTGCCCTTTCAAGTGCTTGAAATTTTTTCCATCTCTCTCTTGCTTGGTTTGCTTTTAAACAAACAAGCAATAGCTTGTTTACAATTTTTTCAATCTGCTTAAAAGCGTAACAAGCTGATTGAAAAAATTCCAAGCAAGCTATTGCTTGTTTGTTTAAAAGCAAACCAAGCGGCGCTTGCTTGAAAAAATAAATAATAGCTTAAAAAAACTAAAAAACACGCTTTAATCTTAAAAATCGTACTAAAAATTGAGAAATAATTTAATTAGAAACAAAATGATGAACGAAAATATAAGTATTTAAGGAAAAGCGTCGGGTGGTGCTCAGTATGTCAAAAAATATTTAAGATCCGTATTTTTTTACTAATATTTTAATATTGAATTTTTTGGAGATTTCACATTAATTTAATTTAACTAGATCACACATTAATTTAATTTAACTAGTTCGTACTAGTTGTACGAATGGCATAATTTTTATGTTCTAATATTATTGAGCACCCCACGCTTTTTGCTAAATACTTATATTTTCGTTCATCATTTTGTTTCTATATTAAATTATTTCTCAATTTTTAGTGCGATTTTTAACATTAAAGCGTGTTTTTTAGTTTTTTAAGCTATTATTTATTTTTCACTTTTTACTTAAATTTTTCATTAAAGAATGTTTTATGTGTAAAGGTAAATGAATAGGTATAGTTATAGTTATAGGTATAGGTATATGTAGGTATACACCCAGAAAAAAAATCCTGTGAAATCAACCAAAAATCAACAAATTTTGTGGTTATTTTTTTTCAACACGATTCTTAATGTATGCCATCCTGTAAACGTGTAAATTTAACACTACTGTGTTTAACAGGATGATAACTGTAGAATTAACACTAAAAAGTATTGTGTTTTCCTGTAGATTTTACAATTTTAACTAGTTAATGTTACAATTAAATCTGGTTGAATTAACACGAAATTGTCGTGTTGAATTAACAAGATATAGCTTTTCGTGCGAGAAAAATTTTACTCATTGTTTTTTAAACATGTAAAATTTTTCGAGGGTCCCATCTTGCACATTTGTATTTTCTTTGGTTATTTTTTAAACGGTTTTATTTAGCTCACCCCGTTTGTTTTTTTTTTTTTTATTTATTATTTATTCTTGGGTCAAATTTAGTAATTCAAATTTCACCCTCTTCCTGTCAACCGATTAATCTGAAATTTTGTACGCATGTATAACCCCGATGACAATGCAATAATTATGAAAAAAAATTCCGATAGGTGGCGCGTGGGTCGCTATATTTACAAAAATCGCATTTATGGTCCGATTTGGCTGAAATTCGGAACATGTATTACTACCTTGAAAAGAAATATTTTCTTTAAAAAAAATTCCGCTAGGTGGCGCGTGGGTCGCTATATTTACAAAAATCGCATTTATGGTCCGATTTGGCTGAAATTCGGAACATGTATTAGTAATAATAATAATATAATATAATACAATGGCGCTGTTATAACTCTGACGAGTTTTATGGCCGAGCTTCTCTCCCAATTCGAGGTGTGCTCCTTTTTGTTTTTCCTACTAATTGGGTGGACTTACAGTTTTATGCCGACTCCGAACGGCGAATGCATTTTTTGTGAGAAGCTTTTTCATGACAGAAATACACTGGGAGGGTATGCCGCCCACTGCCGAGAGGTGACCGCTGCTCTTAAAAAACCCAATAATTGGATTTTACTAATTAGAAAAATTGTTTTGGTGTTTTGCTCGGACCGTGGTTTGAACCCGAGACCTCTGGCATAGCAGGCGAGCACTCTACCCACGGCACCACAGCGGCCACAGCGGAACATGTATTACTACCTTGAAAAGAAATATTTTCTTTAAAAAAAAATTCCTCTAGGTGGCGCGTGGGTCGCTATATTTACAAAAATCGCATTTATGGTCCGATTTGGCTGAAATTCGGAACATGTACTACTACCTTGAAAGGAAATATTTTCCTAAATAAAAACTAAAAACTAGAAAATAAAAATAGGTAAAAAAACTGTTTAAATTAAACGGTTTTATGTTATACATACGTTGCAATGTTTAAGATAAATGTACTAAAAACCAAAAAATAATAAAATAGATACAGTCGTGGGAATTATAAACATTTGCATAGACTAGACTAAAATAAAACCGGGGGGCACGTCAAAACATTGCAATGTATGTATAACATAAAACCGTTTAATTTAAAAAGTTTTTTTACCTATTTTTATTATTTGAATATATTAAGACGGGTCCGGCTACGTGCGCAAATATAACAAAACATACGTGGCGCCAGTCGGTATGGTTTGTGCTGTCACGCCCTTTTTAAAATACTTATTATTTATTTGGTTTGGTGGAACTTGTGGAACTTTCAATGAATTACCTATATGTTTGACAAAGACATCGCATACCTATATAGGTATGTGCATTATAGTTTTATATATTTTACATATCATTTTATGTACATATGTATATGTGGCCCCTGCCGACTTGGTAATTTTATTCCACACGTTTGCCTTGGTAAGCAAATCAGTGACCGAAGCTTAATCGATTTATCTGCTACAGTTCCTGAGTTTTGACTTATAAATCTTTTAGAATTTGCCCCTCTTGGCACATTTTTTTAAATTTCAGCATATTTCCTCATAAAGGCATAAGGTCATTGCATGGATGAAATTCCATCACTCGGACTTTATTAGTGATTGAATTATCATATTTTACGTGTTTTTCGAAATACATACATATGCCTTATTTTCAGCCCCAACCTTCTCTGATCCCATTAGAATCTATGTACCAAATTTAATAAAAATATTTCTAGTTTTGCGCCAGTTAGATTATGTACGTTCAATCAATTTTTTTTTTTCATCCAGATCGTTTTGACTTATGTAAGTCCGTATCTATCTCAATTATTTTATGGTCTTGTACTACGTACAGCTGTGTATAAATAAGCACATCCCATGCTGAAAACCCCCCATTCAGCGTAAGTATGAATACACACGTGTTCGCCTAAAATAATGTGATGTTTACATAAAAACATACAGCTGAAGCTTATAAAAGTGTTTTAAAATATACACGACTGTTCAACTGGAGCGACATCTACATTTTAAATTTGTATTAAACCCTGCACTCTTATTACAATAAAATAATTCTGAAGGCATAGTCTTAGGCGCAAATCTTTTAGTTTAAATTTAAACATTTTATTTTTGCAAAATACTATTTAAAAAAAGTACCACGCCCAATAAAACACCGTTTCGCATGCATAGCTAATTAATGCCTTTAAAACGATGCCTTACTTATTAATTTTGGTAAATTATGTGAGCAGAAAAAGGGATATTTATAAAACACCAATTAGAAATAATATATGACTAGCCGGACCCGTGCGCGTCTTGCGCAAAAAATAACAAAACATACGTGGCGCCAGTCGGTATGGTTTGTGCTGTCACGCCCATTTTAAAAAACTTATTATTTATTTGGTTTGGTGGACCTTATGGAACTTTCAATGAATTACCTAGATATATGTTTGACAAAGATATCGCATAAAATGTTTTTATTATTCCTATATAGGTATGTGCAATATATTTTTATATATTTTATATATATTTTTATGTGCGTATGTGGTTCTTGCCGACTTGGGTAATTTTTTTCCACACGTTTGCCTTGGCTTAATCGATTTATCTGCTACAGTTCCTGAGTTTTGACTTATAAATCTTTGAAAATTTGCTCCTCTTGGCCCATTTTTCAAAATTTCAGCACGTTTCCTCATAACTGCGTAACGTAATTTCATCACTCGGGCTTCATTAGTTATTGAATTATCATGTTTTACGTGCTTTTCGAAATACACACATATGCCTTATTTTCAACTCCAATTTTCTCTGTTCCCATTAGAATCTATGTACCAAATTTCATTAAAATATTTCTATTTTTGCGCAAGTTAGAGTGTATAGGGCCGGACGGACGGACATGGTTCAATCATTTTTTTCATCCTGATCGTTTTGATATACACTTATATATTAAGGTGGAGTGAAAATTTTTTTTTGGAAATTCAATTTGTTCCAAAGCCAGAACGGCACCTTTCTAGCCCAGTAATAAGCCTTTAAAATTTTATTGACCTACTCGCATGTTTAGAGGTGCCCTCAGCCCCACAAAGTTGAAAAAATAGCACGATCTGGTACAAATGTGAAATTTCTACAATTATGAAATAAAAAAAACCAATTATGAGGATTGATAAACAGGCTAAGTTGAGTATAAAAGTGAATTTTTTTTTGGAAACAACAACTACTAAGGTTTCTAAAGGTCAAAGTTTATATTATGCATTTTTTAAATTGCAATTACTTAAAAACTACTGAACCGATTTCAAATATTTTTATACCATTCGATAGGTATTTTGAATCCCTTTAGTTTGATATACATTTTATGTGGGTTCCATAACACTCCCCGCTGCGGGGGTAAACCCCCCTTTTACCCCCCTTACTTTTCATATAAAGTACCACGCCCAATAAAACACCGTGTCGCATGCATAGCTAATTAATACCATTAAAACGATGCCTTACTTATTAATTTTGGTAAATTATGTGAGCGGAAAAAGGGATATTTATAAAACACCAATTAGAAATAATATATATGATTATTTACAGATCTGAAGAAAAAATAGATGAACATTTTCTAAAAACCACATTACAAATAGCAGCAGGAATTTTTGAGAAAAGAATACCGACTATTTGATAAAAAAAATTTTCTTGAACATTTCGTAAAAGTTTTTTTGCATTTTTTTCAGATAATTTGTCCTATTTAATTATTCAAATCGAATACATATGTTCAAAAAAATATTCACTTCTTTTAAACAAAGAGCCTATATGGATAAGAGGGTGCAGTCTGCTGAAACTCCACACTAGATGTCACATTTCGCGCGAGATGGGACCCGCGAACAATTTTACTCATTTCTTTTTTATTTATTTATTTATTTATTTACTTAGTCTAAATAAGTACAGACCAAGCATAATAGAACTAACTACATATGTAGGTGTATACATAAATTAACAATTCATAATAAAATTTAAAAGTTAAAGATAAAGATTGAACATAAAACTAAAAATTATGATTAAGTAATAAGAACGACTTAATTTCATTATTCAAAACATTTTTAAAAGTGCGCGAGATCAAGATTCAAAGAACTTGAGAGCTTATTAATTTCTGATAAAGTTCTTCTTAACGGGGCATTGGAACTATAGAGAGTTCTACTGCAACTAATATAAAACATTTCAAAGTTACGAAACGATCTAATGGGGACATTAAATTTAATCTTGCTTAGAAGACTTGGGCAATCAATTTTCCCTATGTCAAACATAAACGAAACCGACAAGTAAACCCTTCGATTTTTCAAAGACATGACAACGAGCTAGGTATGCTGGGAGTGGCTCAGAGAAATTGAGGCAACGAAGTGCGTATCTCAAAAATTTTTTCTGAACAGATTCCAGCCGATTGATATGTACTTGATAATACGGTCTCCATATAAAAGCAGCATATTCCAGCTTGGATCGGACATATGCCGAATACAACGTTTTATGAGTATAAGGGTTAGTGAAATTCTTACTATTGCGCCGAATAAAAGCAAGCATAGAAAGCGAATTGGATATGGTATAATTAATGTGCGTAACAAATGAAAAATTTGAATCAAAGAAGACACCAAGGTCCTTGACATCATTAAGCCGAGCTAAAGGAGTATCACAAATTTGATACGAGGTTTGAAAGGGATTCAAAATCTTTGAAAATGTGACTTGGTGGCATTTTTTATATTAAGCTCAAGACGATTTATTACACACCATGCATAGAGCTTGTCTAGCTCTGCCTGAAGAGTGAGAGAGTCACTTGCTTCACTAATGGTATGATAAACTTTCAGATCACTTGCTTCACTAATGGTATGATAAACTTTCAGATCATCCACGTATAATAAAAATTTGACCTTTGAAAACAAGAAGCTATATCATTTACATAGAGAATATAAGGAAGAGGTCCCAAAATGCTGCCTTGTGGTACACCGGATGTGCAAGTTATTGTTTTTGAAAGAACTCCGTCCACGACGACAGAGCTCTTTCTGTTATTTAAATACGATTTAAACCATCTAAGGAGACTGGAATGAAAACCCAAGAACGACAGTTTGCCAATTAGGATAGAATGTGATACCCTATCGAAGGCTTTAGCGAAATCTGTATAAATGGTGTCAACTTGTTTACCCATTTGAAACGCCTCAGAGCAGTCGTCTGAGAAAACAGCTAAATTAGTTATTGTAGATCTACCCGCCACGAAACCATGTTTGTGCGGGCATACATATGTATTGCTTAACGTTGAACCAAATTTTAGTCATGACCACACTTTCTAAAAGTTTGGAAGTGGTTAACTTAAGCTCCTGCCAGACGATGCAATGGAAGTGCTTTCAGAAAGTGAAAAAGTAAAATTTTCTCGTGTAGCCACCAAAAAAGTACTTTCTGAAAGTGTTTTCCGAAATTTCAGCAATTACTTTCTTACGAAAAACTTTCATCGTCTAGCTGCAAGAACAATACTTTTCAGAAATACTTTTCAGTTTCAATTGTTACATCTTAAAGTGTTTTACTTTCTGAAAGTTGCTAGCTGATACGAGTGTTGTCTAGATGATCGAGCCGGCATGTAAATGTTTTCTTTATAAAAATACATATGTATAAACAAAATACAATTATTAAAATAATTAATTATCACGTTATATTTTTCATATGAACACAAAAAACACAAAAGTTTCCACCATCACCATCCCACGCACAGCTGTTTGCTTTTACCGTAGCCATACACGGTGCGACCGTTGACCCAACTTGGTTGCAATCGAGTTGGACTGTTTGCCTACATATGGTGCAATTTATTGTACAAACATGTTGTACAATCTCATTTTGTAAAAAATTACTTTGAGTGAACATGTAATAGGATAATATTGCGCTTGTAGGAAGAAGAAGAACGTACAGCAAAAGTACAATAATTAAAAGAAAAAAAATATTACAAAAAAGTGGTTCCTGCAAGCTTTCCATTTTGTGTTATTTATTCTACAAATATTTATGTTTTTTGTGTTGAATTCGCTTATTTTTTCTTATTTTAATTTGATGTGTTCACTTCAAGAATTCTCATAAAATGAAATGTTGCACAACATGCCCCCAAACGATGCAACCAAGTTGTACAATTTGCCAAAAAATCAAAACTTTTTGATTTTTCGTACAACCGATACACAACTTCATACAATAGCTCCAAAAACGTTGCGATTTCCAGCGCAACTTGCTCAAGTTGTATAAAAAATTGCAAGGTGTGTGGCTAGCATCACACTGTGTGAGTCACACAACAAGCTGTTTGCTCTCCTACATCTGTCTTGCACTCACAGCTGTTTGAATTTAATTTGACAGCTGCCAGAAAGTACTTTCAAAAACTCATTTCCCTTTCACCGTGTGGACAAACGAAAAGTAATTCCTGAAAGTTTTCGGAAATTGGAGGTAAAAAGTGCTTTCTGAAAGCACTCTCATTGCGTCGTGTGGATACTCATGAAAGTTCTTTCAATGATTTGACACTTTCGGAAAGCACTTTCATTGCATCGTTTGGCAGTACCTTTGGATATTGGTCTGTAATTTCTAACATGGCCTTTATTGCCACTTTTAAAAATAGGGGAGATGGAAGCTATCTTCCAATCATCCACAAAAATGCCTGACTTCATCGATTTATTTAATATACGTTTTAAAGGGTCAACTAAAGAATTACAATTTTTCAGCAGACTGACAGACAGACCATCTGGATCGGTACCTGAAGAAGGCTTAAGATTATTTATGCCCCCGGCAATATCATCTTCACAGTAGACCATGATTCCAAGATTGAGGGTGGCAGGGATAGCCGAGCCCATAGCAAAATTAGGGCAATCCTCACCGCGCGTTTCCTCATCTTAAACGAAATTTGATGCAAAGAAATCCGCAAATAGATTTACTGCATCAGTAATAGAACTTGCATTCACGCCATTATACGAAACATTACTGGAAATAACGGAAACCCCTTTTTTTGACTTGAGATAGATATCGCCAAAAATACTTGGGATTTGTTTTTATATTAGTTTCTATAGAAGATATATAACTATTGTATCGAGAATTATTTAGATATGTAAATTCGTCTCTGTAAGTACAGTATAACGACAAATAATGGCTATCGTTAGTAAGTTTGTATTTTTAAAAAAACTTATTTCTCAAGTTTTTTAGAGATCTAAAATCTCGAGAAAACCAAGGCAACTTATACATTCGCTCTTTGAAAACTGGCACATTATCTTTACAATAATTGAGAACAATATTTTAAAAATTTGTAAAACATAATGCAACATCATCAGAGCCAAGTACATCATTCCAATTAACATCACAAAAAAGAGCATTTAAGTGTGAAAAATCACACCGCGCATAATCAAAAGAAAAATTTTGGGTTGTTTTGGAATATCAAAATATTCAAAAACACCAATTTGAAGCATTAAGGGTAAGTGATGTGTATTTGGCTGAGATAAGCAAGATGGAGCATGAAACAGGTCAAACTTAATATTAGGGCTTATGAAAATAAGGTCTAATAGACGATTGATGCTATTATAAAAGAAATTTATTTGAGATAGACCACAGCTAAGAAAGTTATCAACGAGATAAGTCTCAGAGTTACTTGTTATGTTAGCAGGAGTGAGAGAAATATTATTGTCCAAACGCCGCCAGTCAATGCCACTTAGGTTGAAGTCCCCCAAAATGCACAGCTGATTGTTACCAATATTATTATGTAGAGATAAAACATTGTCTACATGAGCTTTATATAGTGTCTCACTACTGGATGAAGGTATATAAGAAGCGCTGATATATATCTGCTCTGATGCACATTGAATTCGAACACAAAGTTGGTCCAGTTGGTCACTCTGCTCTAAATCAACATGTGCCGCATTAAGACAGCAACGGGAGGCTATCAGTACGCCACCACCTCTTTCGTAACCAGTCTTCACCACATCACGATCCTTGCGAAAAACGCTATAGTAATTGAGGTCAAACAACTCAGCATCGAAGAATGTATTATTGAGCCAAGTTTCAATTATAACGAAAACATCGTACTCTAACTGTGAGCTAAGTGAACGCAGCGTATCACATTTTGTGCGGATTCCAGATGTGTTATGAAAACATATTTTTATCTTGGAGCAATTGGCTTGAGACGGAGCTATGCTTTTTGAAGTGTTGGCCCTGGCTTTTCGAAAAAACGAAAAGGACGCACAACCACATTTACAGGCCAGATATTCGCGTTCAATAAATTGTCAAAAAGAGCAAGCGGTACCCTCAACTTAAAATGTATACGCTTTAACGTGGATATATTAGTTTTATCTTTAACCAACATGTAGCATGCAAAAAAATTTTTATTAGCTCGACAACGTTTAGCTACGTAATTAATTATATCATCTCCAGTTACAGTTGTTGCAAAAGAAGATAAATGCAGCCATTTATATTACACAGCTACATTTAATTCAGCGTTGACATTTGTACCAACGACAACAGATTGTTTTTTACGCTTTTTATTTACAGAAATAGACCACTGTTCTTCAGCAGCAGAACCAGACGGTTGTGAAGATGTATGTATATTAGTTGCGATTTGATTAGCAGTAGCTGGATCAATTTGTGTATCAGCTTTCGATGGTTGAGTAAATTGTGGGCGATCAGCAACAACAGTTTGCCCTTTAGGCGATAGAGAGTCGGAGACTGCAACGACTGTTTTACTCGATTCAGCATTTGCACCAACAACACCAGCATTATTAGCGCACAAGGTTTTGTTAGTGGGCAATGGAGAGTTAGATGCACTCTCATCGACAACAATAACAACACTACTTTACACCAACAACATTAGTGCCAACTTTTGACTGAGAGCGGGTTACTCGTATTACTTTGTTGTTTACAGAAGCAACAGCCAAATTATTATCAGAATTATTTGATGCATTTAGGAGATTTTTTAAAGTTTTTTTATGCGCTCGATATCAGATAAAGCAGCAATAATTTTTTGCTTGTTTGCCAAGTCAAGCACACCCTGACCGGCACAATTACTGCACAATGACATATCGACGGCTGAGAATAAGATCGCCCTATTTCAAAAATTGTTTCAAGAACGCCCTATTTGAAAAATTGTTTCAATAACGACCTATTTCAGACAATTATTCAAAAACGCCCGATTTCAGAGAAATATATATGGAATTTTCTCTGAAATAGGGCGTTTTTGAAGCAAAATCTGAAATAGCACGTTATTAAAACAATTTTTCAAATAGAGCGTTTTTGAAGCAAAATCTGAAATAGGACGTTATTAAAACAATTTTTCAAATAGGGCGTTTTTGAAATAATTTTTGAAATAGGGCGATCTTATTCTCAGCCGTCGATATGTAGTTACTTATGTACACGACAAAATCGAAAAATTACAGAGCGAAAATTAAGCGCGTCCGACACACTTGAAGCTCACTAGCATTTTTAAATTAGTAAACAATTTTCGCGGGTCCCATCTCGCGCGAAATGTGACATCTAGTGTGAAGTTTCACAGACTGCACCCTCTTGTCCATATACGCTCTTTGACTGCACCTCTTATCCATATACGCTTTGTTTTAAAGCAGGCTTTTAAGTTATAACCAGCGCCACCTACCTGCAGACCTATTTTCTTATTGCAGTAGAAATTTTTGACAGAAGCGGTTTGCAAAAGACTACTTGATAAACATTTTTTATAGCAAAGGCTTTTAACAGCAAAAGTTTTATATCAAAAGTTTTTATAGCAAAATTTTTTTATAGCAAATGTTTTTTATGTAAATGTAAATTTCTTGAAGAAATAATTCAATATCATTTATTTCTTGGCAAAAACACATCTTAGTTTTCCTATTTTCTTAAAAACCATCAGTAGACATTTTTTAGGCAGCGGTTCGCAAAAGAACATGTGATAAACAAAATTTTTTTATAGCAAATGTTTTTAATAACAAAAGCTTTTTCAAAGAGCATACATGAAAAAAAAATTTTATAGCAAAGGTTTTTAATAGCAAAAGTTTTTTATAGCAGGTTTTATTTTATTAAACGCCATCTGTTGAAAGGTAGCATTGTTATATTAGCTATATGTAGATGTCTATTCGAAGAGTATACATTGTTTTTTAAACATGTAACATTTTTCGAGGGTCCCATCTCGCACAAAAAGTGACATCTAGTATAGAGTTTCAGCGGATTGCACCCTCTTTGTGAAAAACCCATTTTTTGTTATTGCAAAGGATTTTATTAAAACTTTTTAATAGTAAAATTTTATATATATGTAGTTGCTCATAAGATATATCCACCTTGTCACCAATAATAAAAATAAAAAAAAAAAAATAATACTTTTCTAAAGCGAAATTTTACGCTGATTCCGAATATCACCTCCATTTTTTTTGTGGGAGACCCAGTTTTTGAGATAGCAGTAAAAATGTAGAAAAAGCCATATATGCAAGACATTACATAACATAAGTGCATCAAAAAGTTTTATTAGACATTGTGGCAATTTGACATCTTGGAAGATCTGGTAGAGGGAGCTCCAACAAACATTTTTTGCCATCAGACACAAAAATTGGCAAGTAATTTGGTTACAATCGCAAACAGAATGAAAAAATGGAAAAAAAAATCGAATTTTTTAAAGAAATTTCAGATTCCACTGTTGCAAAATTAGAAAAATTATATAGGGTAAAAAAAGTTAGCCCCCATAATCTATAGAGAATTTAATTGTGAACATTTTAAGATTAATATTGCAATAATCGGATGTACCGTTATTTATATTTAAGGACGCAAAGTAATTTTTGACAGCCACTAGATACGTGTACATATTTTCATTGAATCGAATTATAAACACAAACTGATTCTAAAGAAAATTTAGTTGTGCCACTTATATATGAATTTTATCATTACATATTTGTATAAATCTACTATTATAAACACAATTTTATCAATACATAAACATACTAATTAGTAAAAATCCAATTATTGGATTTTTTAAAAGCAGCGGTCACCTCTCGGCAGTGGGCGGCATACCCTCCGAGAGTATTTCTGCCATGAAAAAGCTTCTCATAAAAAATGCATTCGCCGGAGCCGGCATAAAACTGTAGGTCCACCCAATTACTAGGAAAAAACAAAAGGAGCACACCTCGAATTGGGAGAGAAGCTTGGCCATAAAGCTCGTCAGAGTTATAAAAAAGCTCAATTGTATTATTATATTATAAACATACCTACAAATAATCATTTTCTAGAAACTCTGGCCCGAAATTTCAATCTTGCATACGTTTTTTACGATAAACCGCGCGATCAATTGAGCATGTATCGCGCTGTGATCTCGTACTTTGTCAGCTCTCCACATATTTTTAAGTGATTTTCTTGCCACTTATTATGTCTGTATCGTATCGCCTCTGTTTGCGCAGCCCTTTAGTGTGGTATACATCAAAAAAGCACTGGCAGCCCGGAAGAAAAAAATCGAACAAACCGGATCATAAATTGAAGCAGACATTCTTTTGTTGTTGCATTCACACGCAGAAACTTTTATCTGACTCAGGATCAGCAGAATTGAAACGCGCCTAATGAATATGTCCGGAATAGCCTGGGAAGATGCAAGTAGAGGGGGAAAATACAGTTTTGGCTCACATTTCTATCTGCCTACCAAAAGCTATAAGGCCCTTGGCCATTTACAATCTGGATTGTTAATCGGTTTATATGTGTGAGTGTCGGGTGATTGATGCAAATATCAAAAAGTTTTGATTTTCGTCGCCGCGAGCCCGACAACAAGAACGTGTAGCACGACGACTGCTGATTGCACTAACACACACAAAAAAAGCTCACACATAAACACTGCTTGACATGCCAGATTGTAAGTTGCCCAGGACCTATATCTACAAAAGTATTTGTGTTTCTCAAATGAATCTTTGAGGGGACGTTAGGGGAAACTGTGGGAAATTTTTTATATAATGAACCACGATACGATGAAGGGAAATTTTGTAGGAACTTCACAAGTCGTGCCTGGATTCCAGGAAAACTGATTTTTAAGGGTGCGTGGCACCTCCAGGAAGTTCTCCTGATTCTAAATCTAAAAGTCCCGTCAAAATCGAAGATGTTTGTAAGTTGTAAGATTTTCCAAACAAAACCCCAAAACTGCGCACTATTACCGAGGAAAAGCACTTATAAAAACACGCACTTATGTATATGTGTGTATAACACCTTTTTCCGTTGGCGGACTTTGACCGCGCTTATAAAAAAATAAACCTCAGCTGGCAGAATTCTCTTTCGGGAGTAATATCTATGGACCCATCCAACTACCAACATTTTACCAACAAATATCTCGTGAATTATAAGACTCCGGCAAGTTTTGATTGGTTCTGAGATCTGGGGTCGGGTTTAGTTATTGTAATTGTTGCCCCGCTTAGGCAATACACATTAATCACAAACTTTCATCAGTCTCATCTAACCTAGAAATGTTGCAACTTCTATAGGGTTTGTCCATAGTGACATTGGTTTTAGATGGATTGGTTTTGAAGGACATATGAAGTGGCGCTGGGTGCCGTGCGGTGACTCTCCACATGCCGGGGATATGTTTGGTATGCTTGAATCAATTCTGGACCTGTACGAGTTAGGTCTGCTGCAGTATCCTGATCGGAATAGCGCGAGTGCAACTCGTGTCTCATGCGGCAATTCTCGTTTCTCTTCTGGTATCGTGGTGGTTGGTCTGTAATTAAAATGTATGCCGGACGGACTGACACATAGCTGTTGATTGTCGGTGTGGATTTTGTTAAGTGTATGCCTTTAGGATGTCGGGTCGAGCGGCTGTGAAATATATTTTCCCACCTCCTTACGTAAGTCAAGAATGTGGTTCCTGACATTGGGAGCGGGTGGATCTGCCTCGATAAAATGACTGTTCGGGTGACCTCTACGATAGCATCCCAGTAAGATTTGCTTATCTAGCATGTTGTTGTGTTTCTTGGCTGGGAGCACTAGTGATTCAAGATGATGATGTTGTGTTGTCCGTAGAAAACCTGTGGCAGTTCTTAAGACGGTGTTCTGGCATGCCTGTAGCTTCTTTCATTGGGTGGTGCAAGTCACCGGCGACCATACTGGCGACGCATAGTTTAATGGCGTTTTCTTTTCTGACAAAAAATGTTGCCCTTTAATATCTCAATTATCGAATTACGTAACATGACTTTTTATAAAATGGCTGAATTTGTAGTTAATGGTGCCCTCTTACTTAGTCAGAGGACAACATTCGTTGAAATCACCACACAAGCTTACAAAATGGCTAAGAAAATCAAACAGGGCAACATTTTTTCGAGAAAAGAAAACGGCATAAGATCGGCCGGCCAATTGCCTTGTAAGTCGCTATTAACGTTTCATTATCTTTGCCCCATGTGCTACCGGCGAGTGATTTGAGAATTTTGTTGCGTCTTTGTACTTTATGGGCAAACGAGGTTTAAAATTTTCCAACAGTATACCCCGCGGTGAAAAACAGTTATTGGGGGTTGTAGAGGAGGTCCTCCTGATTCTAAATCCAAAAGTCCCGTCGACCGGAGATGTTTGTAAGTTGTAAAATTTACCAAACAAAACCCCAAAACTACGTACCGATTACATTTGGTTTGTTCAAATCAGCATGGATTTGTAGCAGGTAGGTCCACGACTGCCAATCTTGCTGTCTTTACGGAAGTCTGTATGTCAACCATCCATAAGGGATACCAAATGGATGTAATTTACACGGATTTTTCCAAAGCTTTCGACAAAATCTCTCATAGATTAATTTTACTTAAACTTGCCGGTATGGGTATCCATTCAATATTTCTTGAATGGATTAAATCTTATCTTCAACTCAGACGCAGTTATGTGGTTATTGATGGAGTTTCGCCTATACCATTTATTACGCGCTCTGATGTCCCCCAAGGAAGTATTTTGGGTCCATTGTTTTTCGTTCTTTTTATTAACGATATTAGCTCTTGCTTAACAAATGCTCGTTTTCTTCTTTACGCGTATGATTTGAAAATTTATTCAGAAATTAAACATTATGATGATTCATTAATGCTGCAATCTCAGCTCAATAAATTTTATACTTGGAGCTTAACTAATAAACTCTTTGTTAGTATTAACCAATTAAGAGCGCGGCTGTCTTCGGCCGTACCGAAGATTTCATACCTTTCATGAATGGGGAAATGAAATGTTACCTATGTACATAGCCTGATTTGGTTTAATTTCAATTCTGTGGGTTATTTATCGAAAGATTTATTAGAAAAAATTGTGTCTTAGCTAATTAAATTGAGAAATTATACCCTAAAATGTCTATATCTGAACAATCGGTTGTATGAGACCTATATGTTATAGTGTTCCGATCTTGAAAATTTTCGGTAACACTGTTTGGACCCATATGGGTACAAATACTTCAAAATTTCAGGCCGTTAGCTGTTTAAATCCATAAGTTATACTCCAAAATGTGTATATCTGAACAATCGGTTGTATGGGAGCTATATGTTATAGTGGCCCGATCTTGATAATTTTCGGTAACCTTGTTTGGGCCAATATGGGTACAAATACTTCAAAGTTTCATGTCCTTAGTTGTTAAAATGGGGAAGTTATACAGAAGTTACACCGCAAAATGTGTATGTATATCTGAAAAATCGGTTGTTTACTATGTTATAGTGGTCCGATTTGGCCGATTCCGACAAATGATCAATTGCACATAACAACAAACATGTATTCCGAATTTAATTCAGATATCTCAAAAACTGAGGGACTAGTTTGCGTTCACGCAGACGGACGGACAGACGGACAGAAGGACAGACGAACATGGCTTAATCGACTCAGCTCATGATTCTGATCATATCGGTATATATGTTGGTGGGTCCCCCACCCTTCCTTCTGGTACTTTCGACAAAAAATGTTTGGCACTAAGTTATAATACCATTTCATTCTCATGAAAGGTATAAAAATGCCATAAAATTACGTTTTCTAAGTTGAAAAATCCTATAGTCACATCTATGTCATCAATAATATCTGTCTGGAGTCGGTTAGTGAGATTCAAGATTTGGGTGTGCATTTCGACTCTAAACTAACTTTTGTCACACATTTGAATAAGACCATAGCGGACGCATTTTCTACGCTTGCTTTTGTAAGAAGACATTCTACGAATTTTTTTTATCTGGAGGCCTAATCATTTTGTTCACATAAATCATCTGGAAAGTTTTCAGAAGACATTTGTACGTTTCGCTTTGCGCTCGCTAGATTTTGAAGAACCCTTACCACATTTAAAGAACCCTTACCACCTTCGCGATGTCAGCTAATTAGTTTACCTTCTTTGCGTAATAGGGCAATTACCCAGGTTACTTATCTCGTTTTAATGGGTATAGTTACGGGGAGAATTGACTGTCCCTCTATTCTTGTGAGAATCTATATATTAACTAGCTGTACCCGGCCAAGCTTTGCTTTGGCCCACTTCCTATTAAAGGCATTAGAAGCAAAAAACGGCACACTTTAAAATAAGTTGGAGGTATCTAGAAATCAAACATTCCATTTTTTTTATCTGGAGGCCTAATCATTTTGTTCACATAAATCATCTGGAAAGTTTTCAGAAGACATTTGTACGTTTCGCTTTGCGCTCGCTAGATTTTGAAGAACCCTTACCACATTTAAAGAACCCTTACCACCTTCGCGATGTCAGCTAATTAGTTTACCTTCTTTGCGTAATAGGGCAATTACCCAGGTTACTTATCTCGTTTTAATGGGTATAGTTACGGGGAGAATTGACTGTCCCTCTATTCTTGTGAGAATCTATATATTAACTAGCTGTACCCGGCCAAGCTTTGCTTTGGCCCACTTCCTATTAAAGGCATTAGAAGCAAAAAACGGCACACTTTAAAATAAGTTGGAGGTATCTAGAAATCAAACATTCCTCGGGCTGCCGACCTCAGCAAAATTTAGATAAGTTTAAAAAAAAGTGAAGGAAAAAATGTCCTTATCCCTTTTTTCTTCATATTAGTCTCCTACTCCCTTCCCTCTGCAATTCCTTTTCCTTTCATTTCCGCTTCCGTTTTCTTTTTCCTTTCCCGTCACATTTCCGATTCCCTTCCCTTTTTCTACCGCTCTCCCTTACCTCTCCTTTCCTGCCTTTCTCCCTTTCATTTCCCCTCTGATTCCCTCTCTCCCCATCCTATTGATTCCATTTTCATTATTCTCCCTCTCTTTTTCCATTCCTTTTCCTTTACCTTTCACATTTCCATTCTCATTACCCGTACCCTTCCCTTTCCCTTGGGAACCGGGTTTAGCATAACATATCCTTGCATTCTGCTTCTCATTTGATACCACCGTTGCTTAAAAACACTCCGTGGAATCCGGGTCCACTCTTTTACCCATAATTGAGTACCAGGCCTAAGAATCACTATAAAAAGAGCTCTATATAGCAGCCCTGGTCAACGCCTTTCATTTTATATCAGTATTGCTCAGCAGTATCCCGCAGTCGTCCGGGTCGACGTATTGACACACATCTGGGGACCCGACCTAGGAATAATGAGTTCATACCCACGTAAAATCCCAACTCAGCATTCCTTCATTTGATACCAATATCGCTGAGATATATTCCGTGGCCATTCGTCCACGTTTTGATCCATATCTTCGGACTTGACCTAGGAATCATAATGGATACGGCTCGATATAAAAGTCGTGCTCAAGACCTTTCATTTGACACCAATACCAGTGAAAAATATCCCAGTGTCATCCGGGTTACCTCTCTTAGACTACCATTCCCTTTCCCTCGACTTTCTTTTTCCTTTCCTTTCATCCCCGTTTCCTTTTTCTTTCCCTTTTCATTTTCCTTTCCCTTGCCCCTCTTTTTCTCTCCCCCTCCTATTCGTTCCCTCATTCGCTTTCCCAATCTCTCTCTCCCCCCCCCCCCCCCTTCCCTCTCTCATTCTATTTTCGTTTCCTTCCCCTCCCTTTCCTTTTCGTTTTTATTGTCCTTTACCTAGGGAACCAGGTTGAACGTTACATCGAGAAAATCTCTATATTGAAGCCATGATTGTTGTTGTTGTTGCTGTAGCGGTACTAAGCCCTGCTTAGCCGACGAGTTCTGCTCACAAACTGTCATCAATTTCACTTAACGGAAGGCCCAAGAATGTTGCAGCTTCTTTTGGGCTTGTCCAGCGGGACAAGGGTGTTAAGTTGGTTGGTTTGAGGCGGCATGCAAAGAGGTGCTGTGTGTCATGCGGCGTCTCTCCACATGCCGGACATACGTTAGGTATGTTTGCATCAATTCTGGCCCTGTAGGAATTGAGCCTACTACAGAAGCCCGACCTTAATTGTGATAAGGTAACTCGGGTTTCTCTGGGCAACTCTAGTTCTGCTGCAGCTATTGGTGGTGGTTTGTCTCTAATTATTATGTACGCGGGGTGGATTGAAACGAAGGTGGAGACTGTGTCATTGTGTATCTCCTTCAGTGCCTGCCTGTATGTTGTGGGGTCTAGCGGTTGATTTACATATGTATTTTTCAATCTCTGGGTTGAGATTTAAGAGATGTTTTTTGATGTGCCGGGGGGGAGGTTCGGGCTCCAGTAGATGGTTGTTTGGATGCCCTCTGCGGTAGCATCCCAGGAGAAACTGTTTGCTAAGCATGATGTTATGATCCTCAACTGGGAGCACCTGTGCCTCGTGGTGTAGGTGATGTTCCGGCGACATGAGTAGACTACCCGTGGCTGTACGTAATGCCGAATTTTGGCAGGCTTGGAGTTTCTTCCATTGTGTCCTGCAAGTCCCCGGCGACCATATTGGCGATGCATAGTTCAAGACCGGCCGGCCGATTGCTTTGTATGTTGCGATAAGGGTTTCTTTGCCTTTTCCCCAGGTGCTGCCGGCTAGCAATTTGAGGATTTTATTGCGACTTTGAACCTTATTCGCGATCGCGGTCGTATGCGCGGAGAAGGAAGCTAGGCTGTCGAAGGTAACACCAAATATTTTTGGGTTGTTTACGGTGGGGATGGGTATATTCCCTATTCTAGCCTAACCTCCTTCGTCCATGTCGTAAACAGGGTCGCGGAGGACTTAGAGGGCTGCAGTTCAAGGGAGCGCGATGTGAAGAAGTAGGAAAGGTCGGATAGATAACCGTTTATTCTCGAGCATAAGTCATTTATGTCGGTGCCTGACGCCATAATCGAGCAGTCATCGGCGTAGGATATGATACTAACTCCTTCAGGTGGAGGTGGGAGTGTGGAGATGTATAGGATGAATAGCAACGGGGACAGGACACCAGCCTGTGGAACTCCCTGTTTTATTCTCCTAGGTTTTGAGGTGCCATTCCTGAAGTCCACCGATGCCTGCCGACCACTCAGATAGTTCGCCATCCACCTTTTCAGCCTCGGCGGGAGGCTCGATATGTCTAGATCCTCCACATGTGTCGAAGGCTTCGACAAGTCAAGCGCCACGAGGACCGTTCTCTCGCAGGGGCGTCGCTGGTTAAGGCCGCGAACTATCTGTGTGTTTATAGCGCTTAGAGCTGTTGTTGTACTGTGCATTTTCCGGAATCCATGTTAATGTGTGGCCAGTCGTAGATGTCCGTTAATATATGGTAGTAAGGGGGCCTCAAGTGTCTTTACAACCGGGGAGAGGAGGAATATCGGTCGATATGATTCCCCTACATTGGCTGGCTTCCCCGGTTTAAGTAAAGGGACCATCCTTGCCATTTTCCAGATATTGGGAATGACAAGGCTGGTCAAAGACAAATTTGGGACCTCCTTTAGGAATCTTACTCCATTCTGTCCGAGGTGTTTTAGCATCAACATGGATATGCCGTCTGGTCCGACTGATTTGGAGGCTTTGGCCTTCTTTATGACTTCCTGAATCTCCGTAGGTGAGAGAGCAAGGGATGCGTCGTTGTTTGGCAGTTTGCGCATACGTCTGAAAATTCGACGTTTGGCCTTATCCCCCGGAGGATGCAGTAAAAATTGCCGACTAAAATAGTTCGCGCATTTCTTCGGGTCCGACTCTACATTGCCTCCAAAGGCTATGGACACTTTGTCCTTATGTTTTGTCGGGTTGGATAAGGCTTTCACGGTGCTCCAGAGCTTGCTCACTCCACTAGAGAGGTTGCAGGTTCTTAGTTGCTCTGTCCACTTCTGCCGTTTGTGGTTATCCACCAGTGACCGAATTTACCTGTTGAGGTCCTTAATGCGGGGGTCTCCCGGGTCGGTTTGGCGGATGTGGTCTCGCTCCCGGGCTAAGGCAGAGGCTTCACCCGGAAAGTGTGGTCGGATCTCAGGGATCCGTCCAGCCGGAATGAAGCGTGCAGAAGCCTTGGCAATGACCTTGCGGAACTTTTTCTCACCGCTGAGCACATCCGTAGGTGCGGGCAGCGCGCCGAAGATGCTCTCTGTATGTCTTGTGTAATTGTCCCAGTCCGCTTTGTTAAAGTTAATGTATGTCTGTTTGTCTGTTGTAATAAAGTCAGTCGGTGTCTCTATTGCGATGATTATGGGAAGGTGATCTGATGCTAGGGTCAGTGTCGGTCGCCAGTTGACACTGTTTATCAGACCTGCGCTAGCTATTGTGATGTCAGGCGAGCTGCTGCAATTTCCCATAATCCTGGTGGGGACCTCATCGTTCACCGCGCAGAATGTCGAATCGTTTATCTGTTCTGCGAGATATTGCCCCCTCCGATCTATTGGCAGATACGAGTGCCAGAGATCGTGATGTGCATTAAAGTCACCAAGTACCATGCGGTTATCCCCATTCAATAGCATGCTAATGTCACGTAGATATCCCGCAGGGCAGCAGGTGACAGGGGGTATATAAACATTGAAGAGCTCAAGCACGACATCGCCAGATGGGATAGCTATTCCCTGACATTCTAGGGAAGTATCCCTTTGGTCGATATCTGGATCGATAAGACGATATTGCACGGTATTGAGTGTTATGGACGCTAGGCCGCCACCGTTTCCTCGAGCGCGGTCCTTCCGGTGTATGTTGTAGCCAGCGTGGCTGACTAGTGTTGAGCTACGTGGCAGCTTTGTTTCTTGGACCGCTACTATAGGGACAGCGTGTCTGTCCATAAAGTCGGTTATCTCTGCGATCTTTCCTGCGAGGCCATTGCAGTTTAGCTTCAGAAGTTTGAAGTTACTAGGGGGGGTATTGTTAACCCTCGGGGTTAGGCTGGCGTAAATGTTTATTGCGTCATTGGGGTTTGTGCCCCATGTGTTTTTGTCTGCCTTGTGGTGCAGCATGGTGCCGTAAATGCTGCAGTCCAGGCGCTCGTTGTGCGCAGTCCAGAGCACCTACGAAAGTGACACCAGCCAAGGCATGAATTGCATTTGACTGGTGTCACATTTCTTGGTATTCTGGACCGGCACACCGAGCAGAGGGTACTGCTGGCTGGGTGTTGTTATCAGCCCTGAGTCGCTCAGGTCTGGACGGGGCTATGGTGTTGTTGTTATTGTTCCCAGCTTGCCTACTGCGAAGTTCGTAGTTGTAAGTTGTTGTTGCTGTTGTTCGTAGTGATGTTGTCGTTGTGGTTGTTGTCGTTGCTGTTTGTAGCGTTGATGTCGTTTGTGGCGTGGTGCGTAGGCAGCATGGGGCAACATAGTTGTTTGACCACTGTCTATGCGTGTTCAGACCTGAGCAGACTTTTAAGTGACTCCACCCATTGCACTGATTGCATCTTACCGATGTTGCATTTGGGTGGAGTTTTTTGTGACACACGCAGCAGTAATATGTGGTGGGGCCTGGGTTGGGTTCAATACCCGCTTTTAATAGAAGTTTTTGGAGCAATCCTGCTGCAAGGCATTGCTCCATGGGATGCAGTTTGTGAGCATTGCAGGTCGGTCTAAACAGGGTTAGACCGAAATGACAGCCCTTGGTCGGGGAAACCCCGAGTCGTTCCGGTACGTAGAACCGGCTGTCGTGGGAACGTGATTCCTACTTTTCGGTTGCATCCGGGTCCACGTTGTGACCAATATCATAATAGTTCTGTGTCGAAGTCATCAAGATCTTTTTTTGATACCAATATCGCTTAGAAGCATTCGAGGGTCATCCGGGTCCATGTTTTTACCCATATTTGGGAACCCGGCATAGGCATCACAAATAAAATAGTTATGTCGAAGTCCTCATCAAGACCTTTAATTTGATACAAATATCGCTCAGAAATATTCGAGTCATCCGGGTCCACGTTTTGACCAATAAATGGAGACCCGACCTAGGAATCACAATGAGTACTATTCTATCTAAATTCTCTGCTCTGTAGCTTTCATTTGATACCAATATTGTTGAAAAATATTCCGGGGAAAGCCGGATTCACATTTTGACCTTTTGACCTATATCTAGGGAACCGACTTCCGGATTTGAAAAAAAAATATGCATATAAACCATCTAGGGCAAGGTACTCAACTGGTGTGCAAATTTGGTCAAAATCGCTCCACGCGTTTGGGCGAAAGCCGGCGACAAAGAAATAGGCTTGATTTATTTATTTATTTATTTAGGTTTTCATTAGTCAACAAAAACAAAATGTCTTACAGACTAATGGATATAATTAATATAATTAATAGAAAGGCTTAAAAATTATAAACTTAATAAAAATATGTAGGTATGAATTAACATTACTTAATAGCAAGATTAAGCATACTAATGAACGAAAGCCTGGCGGAAGAAAAATCAATCTCCCATTTTCTAGAGATCGTATTGAATTCAGTAAGAGCTCGATTTATGGGTGCATTAATCACGTACAGCTTTCTTATAATAGCAATATGAAACAAGTCAAAATTACGCAACGCTCTGACTGGAGTGTTAAAATCAATCCGTTCAAGAAGCAGGGGGCAATCAACAGCACCACATATAATGTCAAATACAAAAGATAGAGATAAAATTGTTCTTCTGGATTCCAGGGATTTTAAATTTATAAGAAGGCAACGTGAGTAGTAGGACGGAACTGGATCATGAAATCGAAGGGCATTCAGAGCAAACGAAATGAAGATTTTTTGAATGCGCTCAATTCTAATAATATGGCAGGCATGATAAGGCCTCCAAATGAAAGATGCATATTCTAGCTTTGACCGAACAAATGATGTATAGAGTAATTTACGTGTGTAAGGACATGAAAAATCTTTACAATTACGTCTGACGAATGCTAACATAGCGTAAGATTTAGGAATTATATAATTAATGTGGTTAATGAAAGTGAACTTTGCATCAAATACAACACCCAGATCCAAGGTTTCACTAACAGTTTGCAAACGACAATTCGATAAAAAATAACAACTCCGCAGGGGGGAAAGGCATTTCGCAAAAGTGATATGAAAACACTTCTTAACGTTCAGGGGCAAACAATTACACTGGATCACAAAATGAAATTTTTTGTCTGTACTTTGGACGTGACTATCCTATCTATATGTAAAATCGGTCTCTGATTCCGAAAATCGGGTTCATTTTTAATTCTATGGGAAGGTTTTTGAGATATCGGCAATTTACCGTTATTTGGCCAATGGGTCCACTTAATCCAGTATATTCTTTAGAATATACCCGTGCAGAGGCACTGCGCGACTTGACTGTATTTACTTGATCGCCTATAACTTTTCCATTTTACCATGGATTTTCTTCGTTGATAGCTTATCTTTTTCCCAATAGAATGGAGCTTCACGCAAAGGAGTAAAACCGAAGGTGAAATCATTGGTTTTAAAGATATTGCCTGACAAAGTAAATTTTTTCTTCAAAAAATCGTAAAAAATCGAAAAAATTCAAATTTAATCGTCAATATTTCAGAAACTATAAGAACTAGAGAAAAATGTTATAGGAGCCGTGAAAAGGAAATTTAATTTTCTTTCGTTTGGTGTGACCCTAAGGAAGATAACTCACTGTGTTAAAGAGATATACAGGATTAAGTGGACTCATTGGCCAAATAACGGTAAATTGCCGATATTTCAAAAACCTTCCCATAGAATTAAAAATGAACCCGATTTTCGGAATCAGCGACCGATTTTACATATAGAAAGGATGGTCGCGTTCAGAGTATTTTTTGGCTGTAGAGCAGTGTTATTACTACACCATAAAATCAACCGATCAAGATCAGCTTGAAATGCCAGCGTGTCTGATATATTCTTCACAATCGAGTAAATTTTCAAGTCATCTGCGTAGAGCAAAGAATTAGATTTACATATATATACTAGCTTACCCGGCTAAGCTTCGCATTGACTTTCAGTTATCAACAGTCATCATCATCTTATTAGTGATTTGATATTCAAAATAAAAGATACTTTTATTTTTTGATCTGCTTCGCCATCCTGATAAAACATATTTTTTATTACTGGAAAGGTTTCTATTTTCAAAAAATGTAATATACGATATTCTTTGATTTGACTGAAAATGAAATCACAAATAAAAAGTTGTCTGGATTTGGATGAAGAACGAAATCAGAAATAAAATTGATTCACTATATGAAATCAAAAATGATTTGACTCACGCAACGATAAAATTCATGAATTTACTGCGGTGTCGCTGTTGCGTTCTATATATATTTACGGCAAAATATCAGAACATATCTGAAATCCTCTAACGGCCTTATTCCGCGGGGTAACATAATTTACTTTACCGCTAAAGTGAAGGCTTGACCTTTGAACACCTTTCTCGTATTCTAGCAGCAGGAAAATTATATTACCACCTCAATAAGTGATAACAATTTGTTACCATTTTGAATCCGATTCCATTCCATTCGTATGGAATTGCTTTGATAGCGTTACCATTTGTTCGAGAATACCGATTGAGGAGAGGGTAAAACTTTTCAGCAAGTAAATTACCAGTAAAATAATATTGAAGTAACGCTCAGAATAGAGCTGTAAGTGGTGTTTCTTACATATATACAAACCTATTTATGTACATATATATTTCCTTTATATGATTATAATTAACCTAGTAGCCCCGGAGCAAAATGAAATATATACATACATGGGCCTGTAGAGAATATACATACATTGATTAATCATGCAGCAAATAGGTTTGTTCCATAACCGAAAACTTGGGAATTGTTATACATACATTTTTTCTTAAAAAAGTTAATAAGTACCTATACTGAGGTAAATGCCCACGGAAGACGTATGAATCGAAAAAAAAAATTAATATACAGGTTCCCAGTATTTTTTTTTTACATTCGTATAAATAGGTAGTCATAACTCAAAACTTCCATTTACTTTTAAAATGTTATAATTCAAACAAAACTCATCTCAAGTAATATTTCACGGGGGTTGCGTAATTTGGATTTGGGTGAGTCAGAAATACAGAGATCAAATTTATTTTTGATTTTAAATATATTTCAAGTCAAAGAGTGACCACTGTGGTGTAGTGTGTGAAAGGCTCGCCTGCCATAAAAGAGGTCTCGGGTTTTATCCCCAGTCCGGACAAACACCAAAAAAAAAATTTTATTAATTAGAAATCAGAAATAGCGGTCACCTTTCGGCGGTGGGCGGCATACCCTCATAGGGTATTTCTGCCATGAAAATGATTCCCACAAAAAATGCATTCCCCGTTCGGAGCCGACATAAAACTGTAGGTCCATTCAATTAGTAGGAAAAAACAAAAATTAAGGAATGCGCCCCAAATTAGGGAGATAAGCTCGTCCTTACAACTCGTTAGAGCTATTTCAGCGGCATTGTATTATACATACTATTATATTCTAGTCAAAGATATTATTAACAAACATTTTGTAACAATTCCCAAGTTTTCGGTTATGGAAGGAACCTAAAATTTACTTGAGAAATTCAAATTTGGACCGATACTTTGGTGTAAATAGAAATAAAATACAACAGCGATACCTGCCGGATTTTTCTTCATATGTATGTACACATGTTTTTGGTATTCCCTATCTCCATACTAATAACCTTAATGGAACCCAAATTTAAAGGCGCACAAATATTGTGACATGAGATTTGTATATACATATATAGATGTATAGATGTATGTAGATATTGATAAGTACATATGTATCTAAGGCCAGAGCACTTTCACATGTTTGGAGTATGAAAAATTCGGTTATAGATAGACGAAAATATATAAAGATAGGTATATATCTAAAGTCAAATTTTAAAAATAATTTTTCAATTTTAATATCTGTTGTAAAAGAAAAATTATTATAATTAAATTGTTTGAGTAGTTAAAAAGTTTATTCCGCACAAAGAATGTTACATGAGATTTATATATATATATATGTACGTAGATAGAGATATGTATGAATCTAAGGCCAGAGCACTCCAGAGGTTTTGGGTATGAAAAATTCGGTTACAGATATACGTAAATAGATAAAAATAGGTATATACATATCTGGTAACTCTAACCAAGATAGACAAAAAAATCTGTGCGGAAACCCGAAATAAATTTTAAAAGTGAATCGCGAGTGCTTCCAATCAAAATACGTCGCCCAAGGCGTTGCTCAAGTGCTTTACTTCTCGGGAGTGTAAAGTGAACGTAATTGATTAAGTGCACGCAGTAATTAATTAAAATAAAAAAGTGAGACTCTGCATAGCGGCAGAATCAAAAGGAGCATTCCATGGTTTGTACGGGACAAATTGTACGAATTTTTACAGTTTTGGATTTGAATTAAAGGAACACCAAAATGTTCACCAACAAAATATCTGGTGCATTATTACTGTCTAATAAAAGTCTTATTAAAAGCAGAAACTTGCTTTTGAAATATTCGTGTATATGTGAAAAATCTTAAAAAAGTTATGTGTTTGTACGGGACAGGGCTGGTCTACCATGATCCTTGGTTAATGCGAACCAGGTGCAATTTTATTCAAATTAATTGTATTAGAAAAAAATCAAAAAGTAAATGTGGTAGGACTAATATCAAGGTTTATTCAAACAACTAAAATATTAGAAATATGGTTATTCTAAAAGAATTAAAAATGCTGTAATGTAATTTTTTACATTGTTTGTACGGGACAAATGGTATAAATCTTTACAATTCACAGACAAATCAAAAGGTTATCAAACAAAGTTTCTAGTACATCAATATTGTGTGGCTAATTTCTAAACAAAAACCAGAAGCTTGCATTTGAAAAACTAGTGTATGTGTGAGAAATCGAAATGTTTGTACGGGACAAATTTACCATTTTCCATGGAATGCTCCAAAAAGAAAAAAAAAAAGATAAACAACAACAAAACAACAAAACAAAGCGATAGAAAATACTACGAACAAAAATTCAATGCAGGTTGTGGACCACGCTAATTAATTTTCGCGCCTAGAAGTAGGCATTGAAACCCAAACAAAATCTCCAGACAATATCTAGAGTTGCCTGAGTGCTAAATTCATAAATTAACACAAATACCCACTTTTAGTTCCCATTAATGCCCAAAAAGAAAAAAAGTAAGTACAAATAGTATAATATGCCCCTTAAGCACACTCCTCCTAAAAGGGGAGACTCCCAACAACTGCAGCAAGTGCAACTGCAGCAAGTCCAATTGCAGCAAGTCCAACCGCACCAAACCCCGAGATCCCTGGGTACACCCCAACAAATGTCCCAACAGCTAACCCCATCCCGCCTGCCTAGTACCAACGTACCAAACGTACAACAGCAGATCGAAACCCTCCAAAGGCAACTGGAAATTCTCTATGCCCAACAACAACAAGCCCAGAAACCCCAAACTGCAGGAAACTTGACAACTGCTACCCCAACCGACGAATGAAAGATCGTCAATCCCAAACGCCAACGCGAAAGCCCAAGTAAAAATACTGCCTCTAAAAAACAGGCTAAACTTGATAATTATTACTGGCTTGGAAGCCGCCAACCAAATGAAAATGAAAATGAAAACAGATTTGCCTCCCTTGAAGTTGAGGAAACTAACCAAACAACTGAAAAAATACCCAAAACGCCGCCAATATTTATAGACAAAGTTCTAAATATTCCCCCCCTAATGAGTTTACTACAAGAAGTTGCTCCAAACTCCTATGATCTAAAGCTCACAGGCAAAGATCAGGAAAAGTACAAGCATCATCCCTGGATGCTTACAAAACCATCGTATCACAACTGGAACAGAAGGGCACTGAGTTCTATACTTATAAAACAAAAGAAGAACGTACCTTCAGAGTTGTTCTCAGAAACATGCACTCCTCAATAGACACAAAAGAAATTGTGGATTCTCTTAAAGATCTCGGTCACTCAGTCACAAACATTTGGAACATAAAACACAGAGTCACAAAAAAGCCTCTCCCTATGTTTATCGTTGAACTCAAACCCGACTCCAACAACAAGGAGATATATCAAATTAAAAGTCTCCTGCACTCAAAAATTATTTTCGAGCCCCCACACCCGAAGCGTGAAATACCGCAATGCGCAAACTGTCAGCATTATGGCCACACAAAGTCCTACTGCCGTCGAAAATCAGTATGTATAAAATGTGCTGGAAACCACCTCTCCGCTGATTGCAAGCGAAAGACAAGATCTGAAGATGTCAAATGCGCTCTGTGTGAAGGTAACCATCCAGCAAATTATAAAGGCTGTATGGTATACAAAAACCTCCAAAGCGCCAAATACCCAACTCTGAGGAAAAAAGCTCCTGCACAGCCCCAAGAGAAACCACAACAGCCATCCAAACCCCAATTCAGATTGAAACCCCAATTCAAATTGGCCCATACCCAGCCACATATGCTCAAGCAGCAAAGAAAGGCGTATCACCCCGCTCGAACCCTAATAATGCTATTCCAAACAGTAATGAAAGCCACACCCCAACGCAAAACACTAACGAAATGCGAGAAATGATAGACTTACTGAAACAAGTCATGCATCAAATGACTGCAATGATGAGCCTCCTCGTCACCTTCACGACTAAAAACTGTGCATCTTCAAGCCGTTGAAAATTATTATTTGGACCTTTTTAAGCCTTTATCACATTTGCCGCAAAAGTCATCCATTCCCATTAAACCAAAACAGAACTGCACTTTAGAAGCGGGAAATTATATTAATTGGTGACTGAATCTCTGTCCAGTTTAATTAGCATATATTAAGAGTCACTGTCTCGTATTATGCATTTAAAATCGATCAATAAACATAAAATTATGTATATGCTAACTTTGCACAACACAAAAGAAAATTCAGAAACAATCAGAATCACAGAGCGAGACCCACTTTACTGACAAAAGCTACTTTGAAGTACCCAACTACAAGTTTTACCACACAAAACACCCGAGTAACAACACTCATGGAGGCTCAGGTATCTTGATACGAAAAAGTATTAAACATTACAGCACGAATTCATTCCGTACAAATGCTATACAAGCCACAAATATTGTCATTGAAGACCCGAGCGGCCAGCTTACACTCTCTGCTATCTATAGCCCGCCGAGGCACTCTATCAGCACTGCAGAATATGAAAATTTCTTCAAAACTCTTGGAAATCGATTTCTAGCTGGGGGCGATTACAATGCCAAACACACGTTCTGGGGCTCTCGTCTCATTACCCCTAAAGGAAGACAACTATATAATGCTATTAGCAAGCTCAGTTTAACTCCATTCTCTACTGGAACTCCCACTTATTGGCCAACAGATAAAAATAAAACACCCGACTTAATCGATTTCTGCGTGGTGAAAGGCGTGCCTTCCTCAGATATAAATTGCAAATCGTGCTTTGAATTGTCTTCCGACCACTCTCCAATCCTGGTAACAATTGATAAAAATTTTACACCAGCAGTGGAACCATGCAGCCTTTACAATCGGAAGACTGACTGGGAATACTTCCGACACATCATCACATCTAATCTTGACTTGAAATTAGCCCTGAAATCTGCGGAAGATATAGAGGCAGCAGTCGAACATTTTAACAGCTGCATCCAACAAGCTGCGTGGAAATCAACTCCCATCCTCACCAGACAAAAAAGGACAAGCGTTACCCACAACATACAAGTTAAGCTCAAAGAAAAGCGACTCGCAAGGAAAAAATGGCAACAAACCCGTCACCCCGACGACAAGAAAAGATTGAATGCTCTCACCAAAGAACTCAAAAATATCCTCAAAATTGAACACAACAGACAAGTTCAACAATATCTCAGTAATATTGATGCAACAGCTGCAACTGATTACTCCCTTTGGAAAGCGGCTAGTAAGCTAAAAAGGCCAATTCTCTCAAATTCTCCTATACGAATGGAAAACAACGAATGGGCGAAAAGTGACGCAGAGAAAGCAAATACTTTGCACGCCACCTAAAATCAGTATTCACCCCACATGATATTGAGCCCCCACTAAGCACAACAACAGAAGTGAAAAATACTCTGAGTGATCCCTATCAAATGGACCTCCCCATAAAACGATTCGCAATATCGGAGGTAAAAACCGTAATAGAGAAACTCAATTCAAAGAAAGCTCCTGGGTACGATATTATTAATGGCAATGTACTAAAACACTTACCTTACGAAGGCATAAAATTTCTCACCCAACTGTTTAATGCAGTACTAATAACTGCATTCATACCCCCTCAATGGAAAGTCGCTCAGATGAAAATGATTCTGAAACCAGGAAAGTCCCCCGATTCGGCAGCGTCTTACAGACCCATTAGCCTGCTGCCTGTTGTCTCAAAAGTCTTGGAAGTTCTTTTTCTTAAAAGACTCCTACCCAAAATAGTAGAGCGTAAAATTATACCTAATCACCAGTTTGGCTTCAGAAGAGCACACGGAACAATTGAACAAGTACATAGACTTACCGAGAAAATCTACTCTGCCTTTGAGCAAAAAAAATACTGTACAGCTGCCTTTCTATATATATCCCAACCTTTTGATCGCGTACGGCACGACGGCCTCCTCTATAAAATAAAAAATACTCTCCCTACAAATTACTTTCTATTTATACAATCTTATCTAAAAAATCGATACCTTTTCGTCAAAGAAGGAGCAGAGCAGTCTGAGCTTTACGAAAGCTTAGCAGGCGTCCCGCAAGGTAGTGTAATGGGCCCAATACTGTACCTACTTTACACATATGACCTCCCAATAGCAGAAGGAGTCACTATCGGCACTTTTGCCGATGACACTGCCGTACTGGCGGCAGACCTCAACCCTAACGTGGCCTCACTCAAGCTTCAAAGAGGTTTAAATAAAATTACCCATTGGCTGAAAGACTGGCGGATAAAGTCAAATGAATCAAAATCTGTCCAAGTGACGTTTACCACTAGGCGTAACACTTGCCCACCCGTAAAACTCAATGGCATTGATATACCGCAAAGTGACGTAACAAAGTACCTTGGTATGCATCTCGACAGAAAACTAACATGGAGAACCCACATATTCACCAAACGAAAAGCTCTTGGTATAAAACTGAGAAATCTTTATTGGCTCATGAATCGAAACTCCCAACTATCAATCGACAACAAACTCCTGCTCTACTCAGCTATATTAAAACCCATTTGGACCTATGGCATACAGCTGTGGAAAACCGCAGCAAACTCAAATATAGAAATTCTCCAAAGATTCCAATCGAAAACTCTTAGAATTATTGTAAATGCACCCTACTACGTCACAAACGACCGTCTACATCGTGACCTAAAGATACCTACTATCGCTCAAGAAATCAGAAAGTATGCTACATCATACAAAACGAGACTACTAGCTCACCCCAACCCCCTCGCTCTAGCCCTGACGGCAAGACCAACTAGTTTCTTACGCCTCAAAAGAAAATCTTTTACGGATCTTTATTGATGGATTACAATAAATGGATGCACTACTGAGAGCAATCCATACATGCCCACCAAGTTTATTAAGTCATTATTAATTACTAATTACTTTTAACGAACCACAAAATTGTTAGATGTATTTTATTTATACAGTTGGCAAAATATATTGGATGCTAAAAAAAAAAAAAACATATCTGAGGTCAATCTTTAAAAATAATTTTCCAATTTTCATTTCTGTTGTAAAAGAAAAATGATTGTTCATAATATTAGGAAAATACTTACCTTTCCAGATATTGTAAATAAATTGAAAAATAAAGTGAAATTCAAAGAACCAAAACATTTTAATGTTAATCGAACCTACCATTTGCATGCAAAACGAATCAAATCCGTTTGTATCATTTAAACGAATTGCTTTACTTTTGGTCGCATATACATATGTATCTTCGTGTCATTTCTTTGCTAATGTACATACATACATATGTACGTAGGTATGTATTGTTCTCGTTGTTTTGTCTTCTGCTTTAGCGATTGCTTGTGGCGACAAATCATGCGCATGACTCTTTTTGATACTATTCTTTGTAATATTTTTGTTATTTAAAAAGAGAATTTATTAATTTTTTGAATGCAGAACTTTAGTAAAATGTGCAAAGTTTCATTTCAAAGAAGAAATATTGCAATCGCTTGATTCGGTTATGATTTATGGCCGTATAAGGCTAATTTTGGTTGGTTTTTTATACATTTTTACATAAATTTACGCTGTTTGACCAACAATTTAAATAAAAACTATTTGACTACTCAATCGGAGCACAATTACATGTTACTACCAAATATTATCAAAATTGGTTCAGTAGTTTAAAAGTTTATCCCGCACAAAGAATGTTACATGAGATTTTTATATATATAATATATATCTATATGTCGTTGCTATAGAAGAAAAAAATCGCAAACTGTTTTATTGAGGAAGAAACACGCAAACTTTTTTTCTTTCAAAGAAAGACATTAAAAATATTTTTCGAAAGAAAGACTCTTTATTTTTTTTGATAAGGAAGAAAGACGCTTTATTTTTTTTTACTATAAAGAAATGCGCATTTAAATATTCTTTAGGAAAGAAAGACGTATTCGATTTTTTATTTTTCCTTGTCAATATTAATGCTAATGCGTCTTTCTTCGCAGTTAATAATTCTAATGCGTCTTTCTTCGTCGAAATATTTTATAATGCATCTCTGTTCGTCTAAATGTTTTTTAATGTGCCTATCTTCATCGACATGTTTTGTAAAGCGTCCTTCTTCCCTGACATATTTTTAATGCGCCTTTTTTGTCGACAAATTACTGGCATGCGTCATTCTTCTTCCGGAGCGACGATATATAAAAATGATTTGGTGTTTAATTGTAACGCTAAAAATTTAAAACGGCTAAACCAATGCGTTCTTAATTTTTAATGCCAAATATCCCTAAAATCGTCCATGGCATGTACATAGAAATCACTATGCAGATATACGATATCAATACCATGTTCACCAAAAAAAAAAAGATTTATCGCAAAATGAGGCATTGCACCTCCCATACGTACTAAACTATTGAGGCTGAATATATCTCAAAGGGTTGGAGGAGGGGCCTGAAAACCATTATGGAGGTATACTATATCAATACTTTTACTTAGTTAAAATAGCCAATACTTAGTGAAAATAAATTGGAGCGTAGTAGGCGGTCATTCCATTTGACAGCTTACAATTAAACACCAAATCATTTATATATATATAGATGAAGTAGTGAAAAATCGTTAATTTTCTATTAAAAATAATACCGGTGTAATAACAATTTTTGAAATTAAATTAATAAAAAAATCTATTTTGGGCAGAACGAAGTTTGCCGGGTCAGCTAGTATATATTAGAGCTCCAGATTTTTTTTGAACATTTTCGAGTAGCCCGAACAAATGTTGTTCAAATGCTCGAACAGTCGTTTGTTTGTTTATTACCCGTATGTTTGTACGGGCATTTGAACACTTCGGGCATTTTGAAGTTTATTTTTTTCTTTTGTTTATTATTTTTTTCTTCTTCATATGTAGTTTTTTTTTTATTTTTGTTTTTCCGATTGAAGTATAAGTAATTTGTAAGTATTGTAATATAAGTCATTTGTAAATATGAGTCATTGAGTCATTACACATAAATGTGTCGGCCTGGCATCACCGCCGCCTAACGATTGACAATTGTGACTTAAGTGAATAGAGACATGAAATAAAACAAGATGATCATTGTAGATTAATAGCCCAGTTAGTCGAGAACGTGTGGTCGGCTCGCTGACGCAAACGCCCGTATGAAATTTTTAGGATTTTTTGAGCCCGTAGCAATCAGCTGTTTTACTCACACATATTTACATATATATATAGTTTGTTTACATTTTGGCAGGGTTGCCGTTTAGTCATTTTTGAACAAACAAGATTTTTACTAATCTTCAAAGTGTTATGCGGATTACTCTTCAATACAAAACTGCATTATTTGCCAAATGACAAGAAAATACTAACTTAATCGTTTTTAAAGTTGTCGTTGACGACTTTTTTTTTTATTAATTTAGTTACTTTTTTACGGCTTTGTTGGTAATTAAAACACACTTTTCTTGTAATTTTGTTGCTGCCCAATATATTTCCATCACACCTTGGTGATAGTTATCAAGGACTAAAACATAAAATAACAAAAAACACAGTCAGAACATTAAATTTACAATTGAAAATCCCTAAAAAAATTATATTGGGAAGCAACAAGATTCTCACAAAAATCTGTGTTTAATTAAGAAATCTGTACTGAGTTTCTGTAACTCATATCTTTTCTAGTATAAATAGGTGTTGACAAAGTGTGGATCGTATTAGTGTGACATCACTTTAATTGATTTTGTTACAGAAACTCAGATTTATTGTGGCAATTTATAACTTTTTAATGTAGAAAAATTGCATAAGAAGACCACCAAGAGTTATTAATTAAGAAAATACAGCCACCATTGTGGATAAATACAATTTTTGCTTTAATTTTCAGTAATATCTTCATTTATTAGGAGTGTTCAATATCTCAAATTTTTACATATTTTTACGAATAGTTACGAATTTATGTTCAATAACCCAAAAAATTCGCAAAAGAGAGTAAAATTTTCACTTGCAACTACTAGCAGAAGTGTCAAAAATATATGATCACAAAAATTTCAATTGGAAATATACAAACATTTTAAACGCAAATTTCTAATTGTGTACTAAATAAGTTAGCGCAAAAACGAATCTTGATGATGGAATAGCCAAAGTAGAATTTTGTTTTCCTAATTCAGTTATTTCCATTCATTTCCAATTTCAAAAATTTCAATTACAACCTAACCTAAAAATCAAATTGTCAAAACAGCGTATCAGCTGTTTTCTTGCGAATGTTTACGATTTTGTGTTCAATTACTTTGGTTGATAATGTTCTCTTTTTCTCGTTTTTACTCTTAATTTGACATTGACGCTCTTTTTGCAAGTACTTGCAAGTAAAGTTGTTGAACAAAGCTATTATTTTGTTATTAATTTATATATATGTATATATATTTACATTTTGTTTGGGATTTAAAAAAAATTTATAAACGTTTTCTTTCCTTTCCTTTTTAAAAATTAAAGTAATAATAAGGAGACATACTATTTTTTCCATGTGAACACATATATTGTATATTCGATAACATTTTACAATCTTGTTGAGTTAGTTGTATAATGCTGTGAAAATTACTATTTAAATATTTAATAACTAAAAATGTTCAACTGGCAGCCCTTCTACCTTGCAACCATGCGAGCGATCAGCTGACACGTTTTTACGTAAAAAATTAAAATGATTTTGATTTCTGCGGTACGGGCTTCTGCGTCGTACGTCGTTGAATAATCGGTTACATACAAATCCCATTAAATAGGTTCGATCAGCTGACACGGTACACGGGTTTACGTTCTCGACTAACTGGACCATAAGCCGGCAAAACCAACGAGTGTGTTTCACTTTACGATACACATTTTTTTTGTTTGTAAGCTCGAATGCTCGAATGCCAAAAATCAAATGTTCTACTTTTCGTACAGAATTTTTTTATTGATAGCTTTCGCCAGAAAATTTAAATGTGTTAGTTTTCGTATGGTACGACGATATGTAGAAAGATTTTCAAGTTTTATGCGGCCAAAAATATTTTATTGTCTACATATATTCTAAATTGCTTGGAACATTCTTACCTTCAAAGGATTTTTTATGTTTTTCCTAAAAATCTATTTTCTCTCTCTTGCTTTATTTTTGAAATCCTTCCATTTCTGACCATCTTTCAAGAGGTTTAACCTCCACCTTATAGCCCTTTGAGCGGAATTCATTGCTAGATAGCTTTATAAGGAACAAAAAAAAATTATCTGAAGAAAAAAAGGGTATACGTTCGGAAGTTCCAATGTTTAATATACTTACACTCAGGAATCCTTTTGATTTTGGGTAAAAAAATAACGCTGCCCGAAAGAGCACCCAAAACTGTGTCTTGTCAAAAAAAATTTTAAATATATAACAAAGCTAATTATGTTTTTTTACTGCAAAGTATATTTTGCGTCCGAACGCTTGAAAAAAGCACTACTTTAGAATACACTTTATACAAGATTTGAAGTATTTTGTAAATGTATCTATGTTGATTTTCCCAGGTCTGACCCCTGGCTAAGTACTCGTAAACGCTAAAAAAAATTTTATATGGTAGTCTGAAAGAAGTAATTTTTGTAAGTAGCAGTGCTCCAATGTCCATAAAATTTTGTGGCGTGATAAAGGAAATACGTACCTATATAATGGTATCAAAAAGTTTGGCCTAGGTGCATTTTTAAATTTTTCTCTTTGGTTGACCTATTTTCGGAAACACCCATATATATATCTATATTATAATACGCTAACATGAATTTTGTCCGCGACCTTTTGGCGATTATACTGAACCGATTTTAAAAGTTAGACCATCATTAGAAAGGAAATTTCCTGGAATAGTTCCAAACTAAAACAAAAGAAAAAATAAGTGAATATTTTAAAAATATAAATACACGCGCGCCATCTGTTGGAACATAGCGGTGGTTATAACCTAATTTCATAAGTAAATATGTTGCATATATTTAGACAGCAGCTAGAAATTACATACATACAGGTGAAACTAATAAAAGCGTGTTAAAAAAACCAGTGCCATCCAAACTAAGGTAAAAAAATAATTTTGTATGATAAATTTCAATTAATTAAAAATGGAAAAGGGTTGTTCTTGAACTACAAATGGGTTTTGAATCAAATAAAGATAAATTTTAATAAAAAATATCATAAAGTTAAAAATATTTTTGCGTTCTGGAATAGCTAAACTACTACACAGAAAACTGTCGATTTCCGACAGTAGCGGGAACTCCTAGTCTCTTTTTAAATAACAAAAATATTACAAAGAATAGTATCAAAAAGAGTCATGCGCATGGTTTGTCGCCACAAGCAATCGCTAAAGCAGAAGACAAAACAACGAGAACAATACATACCTACGTACATATGTATGTATGTACATTAGCAAAGAAATGACACGAAGATACATATGTATATACGACCAAAAGTAAAGCAATTCGTTTAAATGATACAAACGGATTTGATTCGTTTTGCATGCAAATGGTAGGTTCGATTAACATTAAAATGTTTTGGTTCTTTGAATTTCACTTTATTTTTCAATTTATTTACAATATCTGGAAGGGTAAGTATTTTCCTAATATTATGAACAATCATTTTTCTTTTACAACAGAAATGAAAATTGGAAAATTATTTTTAAAGTCTGACCTTAGATATCTATATATGTACCTATTTTTATCTATTTACGTATATCTGTAACCGAATTTTTCATACCCAAAACCTTTGGAGTGCTCTGGCCTTAGATTCATACATATCTCTATCTAAGTACACATATATATAAAAATCTCATGTACCATTCTTTGTGCGGAATAAACTTTTTAACTACTCAAACAATTTAATTAAAATAATTTTTCTTTTACAACAGAAAAATTATTTTTGAAATTTGACTTTACATATACCACATATGTATACCTATCTTTATATATTTTCGTGTATCTATAACCGAATTTTTCATACTCCAAACCTCTGAAAGTGCTCTGGCCTTAGATATGTACTTCTCTATATCTACATACATCTATACATACATATATATACATATCTAATGTCACAATATTTGTGCGCCTTTAAATTTAAAACTACTGAAACATTTTAATGGTAGTTATATCTCATTGGGTTTCATTAAGGTTATTAGTGTGGAGATAGAGAATACCAAAACATGTGTACATACTTAGGAATTGTTACAAAATGTTTGTTAATAATATCTTTGACTAGAATATAATAGTATGTCACTGAAATAGCTCTAACGAGTTTTAAGGACGAGCGTATCTCCCTAATTTGAGGCGCATTCCTTAATTTTTGTTTTTTCCTACTAATTGAGTGGACCTACAGTTTATGCCGGCTCCGAACGCGGAATGCATTTTTTGTGGGAAGCATTTTCATGGCAGAAATACCCTATTAGGGTATGCCGCCCACCGCCGAGAGGTAACCGCTATTTCTGATTTCTAATTAATTAAATTTTTTTTTGGTGTTTGTCCGGACTGGGGATAAAACCCGAGACCTCTTTTATGGCAGGCGAGCCTTTCACACACTACACCACAGTGGCCACTATTTGCCTTGAAATATATTTAAAATATATTTTGAAAATAGAAACCTTTGCAGTAATAAAAAATATGTTTTATTAGGATGGCGAAGCAGATCACAAAGTATCTTTTATTTTCAATATCAAATCACTAATAACTGTTGATAACTGAAAGCCAATGCGAAGCTTGGCCGGGTATGCTAGTCTATATATATAAAAATCTCATGTAACATCCTTTGTGCGGGATAAACTTTAAACTACTGAACCAATTTTAATAATATTTGGTAGTAACATGTAATTATGCTCCGATTGAGTAGTCAAATAGTTTTTATTTAAATTTTTGGTCAAACACCGTAAATTTAAGTAAAAATGTGTAAAAAACCAACCAAAATTAGCTTTATACGACGATAAATCAAAACCGGACCAACCGATTTAAATATTTCTTCTTGGAAATGAAACTTTGAACCTTTTACTAAAGTTCTGCATTCAAAAAGTTAATAAATTCTCTTCTTAAAAACAAAAATATTATAAAGAATTGTATGAATTTTATCGTTGCGTGAGTCAAATCCTTTTTGATTTCATATAATGAATAAATTTTATTTCTGATTTCGTTCTTCATCCAAATCCAGACAACCTTTCATTTGTGATTTCATTTTCAGTCAAATCAAAGAATATCGTGTATTTCATTTTTTGAAAATAGAAACCTTTCTAGCAGATCACAAAATAAAAGTATCTTTTATTATTAAACGGTTTTATTTAGCTCACCCCGTTTGTTTTATTATTTATTCTTTATTCTTGGGTCAAATTTAGTAATTCAAATTTCACCCTCTTCCTGTCAACCGATTAATCTGAAATTTTGCACGCATGTATAACCCCGATGACAATGCAATATTATGAAAAAAAAATTCCGCTAGGTGGCGCGTGGGTCGCTATATTTACAAAAATCGCATTTATGGTCCGATTTGGCTGAAATTCGGAACATGTATTACTACCTTGAAAAGAAATATTTTCTTAAAAAAAAAATTCCGCTAGGTGGCGCGTGGGTCGCTATATTTACAAAAATCGCATTTATGGTCCGATTTGGCTGAAATTCGGAACATGTATTACTACCTTGAAAAGAAATATTTTCTTAAAAAAAAAATTCCGCTAGGTGGCGCGTGGGTCGCTATATTTACAAAAATCGCATTTATGGTCCGATTTGGCTGAAATTCGGAACATGTATTACTACCTTGAAAAGAAATATTTTCTTAAAAAAAAATTCCGCTAGGTGGCGCGTGGGTCACTATATTTACAAAAATCGCATTTATGGTCCGATTTGGCTGAAATTCGGAACATGTATTACTACCTTGAAAGGAAATATTTTCCTAAAAAAAACTTCCGATAGGTGGCGCGTGGGTCGCTATAGAGGCGTTGGACTGCAATAAACTAACGGGCAAGAAACCTTGCAATAATGAAGCACTAAATGAATTAAACAGAATGCGAAATAAGAACTAAAAACTAGAAAATAAAAATATGTAAAAAAACTTTTTAAGTTAAACGGTTTTATGTTATACATACATTGCAATGTTTAAGATAAATGTACTAAAAACCAAAAAATAATAAAATAGATACAGTCGTGGGAATTATAAACATTTGCATAGACTAGACTAAAATAAAACCGGGGGGCACGTCAATTGTCTACAAATTATCGACTTAATGTGCGATAGAAGAATCGTTTAATTCGTCGTTAGGCAGTTGGCCCGCAGACGGTGAGGAAAATACTTACTATTTTCTTGCTCATGGAAATTCCAATAGTTATACACTCCATGTTAATAAAAGAGATGTTTCAACTAGTTTATCGTTGGACATTCACACGAGGAATCGTTTCACTGCTCGTAGTTTGTCTTTAATCGACAAATCATATGATAAAAGTACTACTCGCTCACCACTATGAAACCCTAAAACTCGCTTATAATCGAGCTTGCTAGCTTTTTTCCACATTCTAGCCCTACTTATCACACGTCCATCGTTGTCGGTTGAACAACTGCCTAATTATAGTGTAACATTACAAAACAAACATTTTAATCAACGATTGTAGACAATTGACGTGCCCCACGGTTTTATTTTAGTCTAGTCTATGCAAATGTTTATAATTCCCACGACTGTATCTATTTTATTATTTTTTGGTTTTTAGTACATTTATCTTAAACATTGCAATGTATGTATAACATAAAACCGTTTAACTTAAAAAGTTTTTTTACATATTTTTATTTTGAATATCAAATCACTAATAAGATGATGATGACTGTTGATAACTGAAAGCCATTGCGAAGCTTGGCCGGGTATGCTAGTATATATGCTACTAATAATAAGGCCGTTAGAGGATTTCAAATATGTTCTGATATTTTGCCGTAAATAGAAATAGAACACAACAGCGACAACGCAGTAAATTCATGAATTTTATCGTTGCGTGAGGCTAATCCTTTTTGATTTCATATAACGAATCAATTTTATTTCTGATTTCGTTCTTCATCCAAATCCAGACAACCTTTTATTTGTGATTTCATTTTCAGTCAAATCAAAGAATATCGTGTATTTCATTTTTTGAAAATAGAAACCATTCTAGCAGATCCAAAAATAAAAGTATCTTTTATTTTGAATATCAAATCACTAATAAGATGATGATGACTGTTGATAACTGAAAGCCAATGCGAAGCTTGGCCGGGTATGCTAGTATATATGCTAGTATATATATATCGTCGTTTAAAATGCATTTTTGCGTAAGAGGTATTTTCATTTTCGCGTAGCGGACATTGGTTGAACTTTACAGGAGAGCAAAAAAACTGTTCCATTTCAAAACCGTTACTTCTTTCTGCGTACAAACTTAAATTTAAATAGTTACGTAGATCAGTTTGTTAGCTAAAACATCAACTTAGGCCCGGTTTCACCAACCGGTCTCAACTTAGTTAAGCCGATTTTTATACATTTTCAGTTTCACCATGCAACTGAGCTAAGTCACAACTTAGTCAGCTTTTGTCTTGACTGGTGGGTTTGGTTGGTTTGAGTGGCGAGTCCCATTGACTCCAAATAGCGCCGGTGCGCCGTTTTGTTACCACAACTCGTGACTAAAACCATTGAAAGGGGGGAATAATGAACGGTACGGAAAACGGGGCAGGCCCTGCACCTATATCCATCCCGTTGAATTTAAATATTTGAGCAGCCCCTCGGGCCTGACATCCTTGAGTTCCGAGAGACTGCCGAAGAAAGGTTTGCCCAGGAACTTCATTCTGGCTTGGCAGTGCGAAGGACACTCGCATAGCAGGTGCTCCACCGTCTCCTCCGTTCCAGGAAGGTTGCAGCTGCGGCACAAGGTATTGTGGTCCAATCCCAGTCGGGCCGCATGTGTACCAATGGCCCAATGCCCTGTAAATACCGCAGTTATGCGGGATATGTCTCTTCTACCCATCCTCAGGATGGCTGAGGATCGCATCTCATTATATTAAGGCCACAGACTTCTGCAGACCCTGCAGGTCCGCAACCGTTGCTATCTAGTTTTTGCCTCCCCGAACCAGTGCCGAGAAATTCGACCCTTGACAAATCCCAGGGGCGCAAGAACCTCTCGCGCCTCCGCGACATCAAGAGCCGAGCCCCGCCTGGCCAGCAAATCAGCCATTTCGTTACCCTGAATATCCCGGTGCCCCGGCACCCAGATCAGGGACACGCTATGTCGACCCGCCAAGCCAATGAGCACTTCCCTGCACTGACCCACCAGGCTCGATGACACCCTTGCAGACCCCAGAGCCCTCACAGCCGCCTGACTATCAGAGAAAAATCCTATCCTGTTTCCGACCTCGGCACCTTCCGTTTCCATTAGAGCCTTGCAGGCCTCCAGTATGGCGAAAACTTCAGATTGAAAAACGCTCGCCGTGTCCGGCAGCCTAATTGACATAGAAATGTCCGGATGAGTTGCGAAGACACCGGCTCCCACCCCGCATCCCATCTTTGACCCATCCGTGAAAACAGAAACATCCAAACTATGAGCAAGTTTGCCACCTCCCCAGTCTTTCCTAGATGGAAAGATAATCTCATAGTTCGTATCGAAGACTGTTGTAGGACAGACATAGTCTGTCTTTGTGTTGATGTAGGAGTCAGTAACTTGGAGCAGTATATGTCTTGACTAAAAATAAACTAAGAATTTGAGTAGCTTCAGCAAATTCAACAACCAAAAGAGCGAATATGACAAAAAATTTGCAAATACAGCAACCAAAACACCCAGTATTCGCCATAAAAGGTTGGTTGCAAAACTATTTTCTTAGACTATTTGGTGAAACCCAAAAGTAAGTTAGCCCCAAATCTGGGCTAACTTAACCCATTAGTGGTCGCCGTGCCAATTTGGGAACACCCAATGATATGTTTTACATTTATTGTAGGTTGGCTTTGACCACTAATGGGTTAAGACAAAACTTAGTTTAAGCTTTAGTCACGTTGGTGAAACCGGGCCTTAGTGTAAAAAAGAAACAAATTGAATTATTAGGACTCTTTTTTTTCATGTGCGGTTGTGCAATTTTTATTTGGCACAAAAATCACGCACATGCGGTTATGAAATGGCAAAATGTTCAATATAATTCTTTTTTTTTTAGTATTTTATAAAGAAAAAAAGTAACAAAACTTAAACTTATATTAAATTTAAAGCTAAAATTAATATTTTTAATTAAGAAAACGTAATTTTGTTTACACATTGCTGGAGAAGTTGTAAGGTAAATGTGGTAAACTGTCATAAAAGCTATGACAATCGTAGCGCATCACTCGTTTTAAGTGTTTTAAATCTTGATATTTACTTTTTTTAATTTTGAGGTGACTTTTGTGGATTGGATTAGGAACATCCGTGTTCTATCTGGTTTATAACCTGACTTGAATGTCTTATAAATCTTCACATAAAATCATGGCATACAAAAAACATGTTTTTATCGCAATGTAATACATTAATTTTTATGCACAGCTGTAATAGTACACAGATTTAAATATTTTTATGAAATTTAGTATACAGGTTCCTATCCAGACTGGGACGGTTGAAAATGGGCGAAATCGGACCATGCCACGCCCACTTTTATATATGGGTATTACAAAGGAGCCCAATAAAAACATTTGGAGCGATATCTTCGTCAATTATAAAGATAATTCAATGAAATTTTGTGGCACAAGTACCACGATAGATAGAAAACCATAAACAGAAAAATTTTGGAAAATGGGCGTGGCACCGCCTCTTATTAGACAAAGGAATCTACGAGATTTCGGAGCCCATAACTCGACAAATAATTGAGATATTATGACGAAAATTGGTGGACTTATTTCTACCACTTGCGGTAGTATATGTGCAAAATTTTAGCGAAATCAGTTTATAACCACGCCTACTTTTTAGTAAAAATATTTCTCGAATACCCTTCAGATATTTGTAACGTGACATCTCTGTAACTAAAAGTCATAAAGGGATGAAATTTTATAATAACAAGAATATTTATACGTTTAGTCGGATTATTGATACAAATTTTCAAAATGGGCGTGGCTGCGCACACTTTATGCGGCACGGGCTTTATATAAATTGCACCGTGTTTCCAGCAAACGTAAAAAAACTATGAAAGCTTATAATATTTGGCTCCACTCGAACTGAGGCTTCTTTTCTTGTTTTGTTTTTTAATTTTTGATACCTTTAGTCATAATTTGGTTGGGAAAATTGTAAAAATTGTAGCAAAAAAACGTAGTATCAGAACTTACCAATTAGCAACTTCATTTAATTTGTTTAAAATAATACCTGCTTGATATTTACCTGACATTATTTGTTTAAAATATTTAACTTTTGCTCCCTTTCATATAAATTCGCCATTTAATTTATTTATCTAATAACATATAACTTCGCTTGTATGAATGAACTGAAATCATACGCGGTAATGCTGCCAAATTTTAACAATACTCTTCATAAGCGATTATGAAATTTACTGTTATTATGCGTTTTTGTTGTTAGAATTTCAAAGTTTTGGTATGGATCGATAGAGCTGAGCGTCAGGAACTCAGGGTTGGAAAATCTCATTTTTGGCAAAAATGTCCCTTACTCGAAAATGAAAATACCTCTTACGCAAAAATGCACTTTAAACGACGATATATATATATATATATATATATATATATATATATATATATATATAGATTAAGTATACAAAATTCAACAGAAAGACATGTGTATTACAATAGTAGTTGTAGATATTCAAGTTCATCTACTAGTTCGTTCTAGTTAAATTTCTAGTTCACTTCCTAGTTCACCCCTATTTCAATTTCTAGTTCAACTCTACACCTTTTCCAGTTTAAGTTCAGAAAGTTACAATTGAAGTTCAGAAAATTACAATTAAAGTTCAGAATTTCCAATTGAAGTTCAGAAAGTTACAACTGAATTTCAGAAAATTGCAATTGAAGTTCAGAATTTCCAATTGAAGTTGAGAAAGTTACAATTGAATTTCAGAAAATTACAATTGAAGTTCAGAATTTCCAAATGAACTTCTATTGAAATTTTCCGAACTTCAATTGTAACTTTCTGAACTTCAATTGTAATTTTCTGAAATTCAATTGTAGCTTTCTGAACTTCAATTGGAAATTCTGAACTTCAATTGTAATTTTCTGAAATATTATTATGTGGGGCTGCATGTCCACTGCCGGTGTGTTCGAATTGGTTTTTATTGAGGGTATAATAGACAAGCAAGTTTATACCAATCTTTTGAAGAAAGACGCCAGAAAAAGCGCTGAAAAGTTAAACTTGGGTACATCACACACCTTCCAACACGACAACGACCCGAAATACCACCCCACGAAGTACGTATGCGGCTGCATATAACACTACTCGTGTTCTACCACATCTCCCACAGTCCCCAGACCTCAACCAAATCGAGTAACTGTGGGATGAGCTGGAGCGGCGGTTAGGAAAGTGGTAAGCCAAGTCTAGAAGCAACCTTAATGGTAGAACGGCCAAATATTGGGGAGGAAACTACCAGAAAGTTGGTGTATTCTATGCCAAACCCACTTAATGATGTTAGAAAATGAAATGGTATGCCTATAATATACTAGCATTTAAAAGTTAGTTGTTATTTAATCTGAAAGTGAAGTATGCCAATACTTTTTTCCGGATAAAAATAGGACTTATTTCATTACACGAATTAATGTGCTTAAACCATTCCATCAATCAATGTAATTTTTTCTTTAACGTATTCTTAATACTTGTACTAATGCAACAAAAATTGGAAATAATAAAAAATTTATTTCTTTGGAAGAGTATTTTGAGGTCGAAACCAACTTTGTCTGCTGTGCCAATACTTTTTTCCGTGAGTGTATGTACATATCGCACCCTAAATCATAAAGGGGCACAACTCAAAATTCAAAAATTTTCAGAAGAGTCAAAAAACTTTTTTTTTTCATTACAAGCAATCGTATGGCAAAGGGCCAAGTATAATGGTTATTTTTCGGTCGAAAGAGACAGTTATTCAAAAGTTTTTTTTTGGCAATCTCCAGAGATATGTTCCGTATACCCGTTTATGAAAAAAACTCGATTTCGAAAAATTTTTAGTTGTGCCCTTTTATGATTTAGTGTACGATATGTGCGTTTCCTCGGTAATCATATGTAGTTTTGGGGTTTTGTTTGGTAAATTTTAAAACTTACAAACATGCCCGGTGAATGGGACTTTTGGATTTAGAATCAGGAGGACCTCCTCTACAACCCCCAATAACTATTTATTTTTCAACGCGTGGTGGACTGTTCGAAAATTTTCCCCATCTCCGGAAGCCAGGACTTTTACATTTAGAATCAGGGGGATCTCCTCTACAACGCCCAATAACTTTTTTTCCAACACGTGGTAGACGGTTGGAAAATTTTCCCCTCGTATATTTTTAAAAAGCGGGGTATTAATGGGCGCGTTTCGATCTCAGGAACAGGAATCATTAACCTTTTCATTTTTGATTGCTTATTACACCCACACTAACACGCAAATTCAATTTATTTTTTACCATTTGATAATACATTCTTAATATTTACTATTTCACGCTCAAAATGTGCTAATATGTTGCAAATAAATATAATATTTTAGTAAAACCAAAAGTACAAGTAAACAAACTACGCCAATTTCATCACTATGGTGCGTAGCGTTGCCAACTAACTTTGTGACAGTTCAATTTTCGCTCGAAAAAAAAAATTAAAGAATCTCAATTGTTTACTTTGGTTTTATTAAAAGATAGTATTTATTTGCATAATATTAAATCATTTTGGGGTGATGTAGTAAATATAAACAATATATTATCCCATGATAAAGAAATACGCTGAATTTGTGTGTTCGTGGGTGTGTAATGAGCAAGTAAAAATGATGTTTTTTGTTAATAACTTTTTATTTAAATCAGGGCTGCACATTAACGTTATTTTTTATCAATAACCGAAAAAATATTTTGTTTTCAATTCAACTTTGAAAAATTTTAACGTTAAGTGCTGAACAAAAAAATACTGTTTTGATAATTATCAAAAAAAATTATGAAAAAAAATTTCGTTTTGTTGATTATCAAAAAACAAATATTGAAAAAATTTTTTTGCAAGTTTCTTTCGAAAGATTAATTAAAGATAACTACGCTAAAGGAAGAAAAGCGTTTTAGGTAATTATCTAGTTTACGGTGCAACGGCTAAAACTCGTCAATTTTTAAAAAGCGGCATATAAATGGACACGTTTCGATCTCAGGAGCACGAATCAGAAGGCGGAGCTTAACTTTTTTATTTCAATAAAAAGTTATTAACAAAAAACGTTTTCATTTTTTGATTGCTTATTACACCCAGACGAACACGCAAATTCAATCTATTTTTTTACCATTTGATAATACATTCTTTATATTTACTATTTCAAGCCCAAAATGTGCTAATATGTTGCAAATAAATATAATATTTTAGTTAAACCCAAAGTACAAGTAAAGAAACTAGCCAATTTCATCAATATAGTGCGTAGCGTTGCCAACTAACTTTGTGACAGTTCAATTATCGCTCGAAAAAAGTGAAAGAATCTCAATTGTTTACTTTGGTTTGGAACAAGTAAAGAATACCGTCCGGTGAGCTAAAAAAAAAAAAACAAAGGTGGGCGTGGTCCGCCTTTTTGGCCTGATTTCAGTGATATACTTCTTTTTTGGCGCAAACGATTTTTGAGGGAGCTAGAGGGGGATGAAGTTTAAAAAACCCTTTTTTTAAAAAGCCAATATCTTCCATAATATTCACTAAATTTTTTAAATTAAGGCATCGTTGGAAAGCTTACTTAAATGCCTTTCATATAATACATAAATATTTCCCCAAATTCCACACAAATTTTGTAAAAAAGAAAAAACTTTAATTTTGGTAATTTTTTTTTGTTTTTTCTTTTTTTTTTTGTTGAAATGTCCTTATTAACACTATACAAAGTTATTTACATTAAAAAGAACGTTAAATTACCTTTCATTTGATATATAATTTGTTACGAAAATTTTGTTAAAAACGTGCAAAACAATTCTTGTTAGTTATGTATAATATCAAGAAAGCATCTATAGCGCGGACAACAGTACTTTTATACAGAACCCCGAATAGCGTTGGCGGCCTTCGGCCGCGCTTTAAAAAAGTAACCCTCAGCCGGCAGAATTCTACTTCCGCAATAGCATCTATGGGGAAACTTTCCAATTATGTCACACGCCCCCAAAAAAACGACTTCTACCGGGTGGTAGGGGAGGGGAAGAGTGTTCTGAATCCGTAAAATTTAGGCGCCGGACGTACCTCGTTTTCGAGGAATTTATGGTTAAAGTTTAATAACTCTCCATATAAATACGATAGATAAAGAAAAAACTTTTGCGGAGAACAGATTTTGCGTTGGGGCCTTCGGCCGCGCTTATAAAAAAAAATAACCCTCAGCCGCCAGAATTCTCTTTCCGGGGTGATATCTATGGCCCGGTCCACAGTGCTTTTGCGCAGAACACTTTTCTGCGTTGGCGGCCTTCGGCCGCGCTTATAAAAAATAACCCTGGGCTACGCCATCCGTCCGGACGTGTGCCCTAACCGTGGCTACCGCCACGGTGATGTCCTTCTGCGTAGTACACCCTTCGTGTGTGAGAAAAGCCTACTGTACAACTTTTTTCATGGTTCTCTGTATACCTAAAACTACTAAAACATCTTTTCATTTCACGATAGCTAATTATATAGAAGTCTTGCTATAGAGAATAGTATATGAAATGAAAGATATTTTTATGCTATTTTAAATGAATATAATTTTTAATATACTTAATAACAAAAAAAAAAAAATCACAGTTTTTCCCTAAAAAAAAATACCAAAATTTGAGTTTTTTGTTTTTTAACAAAATTTGTAAGGAATTTACGAAAATTTTGATACGTCATATGAAAGGCCTTTAAATAAGCTTTCCAATGATACCTTAATTTTAAAAATTGAGTGAATATTTTGGAAGATATAGGCTTTTTAAAAAAAGTTTTTTTTTAACTTCATCCCCCTCTAACTCCCTAAAAATTCGTTTGCGCCAAAAAAGAAGTATATCACTGAACTCAGGACAAAAAGGCGGACCACGCCCACTTTTTGTTTTTTTTTTTTGTAGCTCACCGGACGGTATCCTTTACTTATGCCCTTTGGTTTTATTAAAAAATAGTATTTATTTGCAACATATTAAATAATTTTGGGTGTGATAGTAAATATGAAGAATGTATTATCCCATGGTAAAGAAATAAGCTGAATTTGTGTGTTCATGTGTGTGTAATGAGCAAGCAAAAAATGGTAAGAGTTTTTAGTGCTTAGCACGAAATTTTTATTTTTAATTCAATTTTTAATTGTTGGGGTAAGTGGAAAAAAATTCAACAACTATTTACAGCGAAGGTTGAGTGTAGAGCTATTTCACGAAAAACCATTTTCGATCATCAGCACTCTTTTCGGAAGTGGATGCACCGGGGATTGAACCCGAGTCCATTCCAACTTCAGCCGCAATGACCCAACGGATAAACACACTCGGCCATTGAGACTCTGTGCAAGCTGTTGGATTTTCCACACTTTTGCCTTTTTCATTTTCAACATTAACGTTAGTGTGTATATGCTTTTTGCATATATTCTCCACAAACGTGCTGAATTTTTGTTGTAGGCAGTTCGCAATGAACATTGTTGTTGGTATTTATTTTATGTATATACCAAACAACGTTAACAATTTTACTTGAAAGAGTTTTTAGTGCTTAGCACGAAATTTTTATTTTTAATTCAATTTTTAATTGTTGGGGTAAGTGGAAAAAAATTCAACAACTATTTACAGCGAAGGTTGAGTGTATAGCTATTTCACGAAAAACCATTTTCGATCATCAGCACTCTTTTCGGAAGTGGATGCACCGGGGATTGAACCCGAGTCCATTCCAACTTCAGCCGCAATGACCCAACGGATAAACACACTCGGCCATTGAGACTCTGTGCAAGCTGTTGGATTTTCCACACTTTTGCCTTTTTCATTTTCAACATTAACGTTAGTGTGTATATGCTTTTTGCATATATTCTCCACAAACGTGCTGAATTTTTGTTGTAGGCAGTTCGCAATGAACATTGTTGTTGGTATTTATTTTATGTATATACCAAACAACGTTAACAATTTTACTTGAAAGAGTTTTTAGTGCTTAGCACGAAATTTTTATTTTTAATTCAATTTTTAATTGTTGGGGTAAGTGGAAAAAAATTCAACAACTATTTACAGCGAAGGTTGAGTGTATAGCTATTTCACGAAAAACCATTTTCGATCATCAGCACTCTTTTCGGAAGTGGATGCACCGGGGATTGAACCCGAGTCCATTCCAACTTCAGCCGCAATGACCCAACGGATAAACACACCTACACCTACACCTGCCTACAACAAAAATTCAGCACGTTTGTGGAGAATATATGCAAAAAGCATATACACACTAACGTTAATGTTGAAAATGAAAAAGGCAAAAGTGTGGAAAATCCAACAGCTTGCACAGAGTCTCAATGGCCGAGTGTGTTTATCCGTTGGGTCATTGCGGCTGAAGTTGGAATGGACTCGGGTTCAATCCCCGGTGCATCCACTTCCGAAAAGAGTGCTGATGATCGAAAATGGTTTTTCGTGAAATAGCTATACACTCAACCCTCGCTGTAAATAGTTGGTGAATTTTTTTCCACTTACCCCAACAATTAAAAATTGAATTAAAAATAAAAATTTCGTGCTAAGCACTAAAAACTCTTTCAAGTAAAATTGTTAACGTTGTTTGGTATATACATAAAATAAATACCAACAACAATGTTCATTGCGAACTGCCTACAACAAAAATTCAGCACGTTTGTGGAGAATATATGCAAAAAGCATATACACACTAACGTTAATGTTGAAAATGAAAAAGGCAAAAGTGTGGAAAATCCAACAGCTTGCACAGAGTCTCAATGGCCGAGTGTGTTTATCCGTTGGGTCATTGCGGCTGAAGTTGGAATGGACTCGGGTTCAATCCCCGGTGCATCCACTTCCGAAAAGAGTGCTGATGATCGAAAATGGTTTTTCGTGGAATAGCTATACACTCAACCTTCGCTGTAAATTGTTGAATTTTTTTCCACTTACCCCAACAACAAAAAATGATAATGTTTTTTATTAATAACTTCTTATTGAAATGAAAAAGTTAAGCTCCGCCTTCTGATTCGTGTTCCTGAGATCGAAATGCGTCCATTGATACCCCTCTTTTCAAAGAAGGAACTATTTTAGTCGTTGCACCGTAAACTAGATAATTACCATAATTTCAATAATTTTTATTTGATATTCAACAAAACAAAATTGTTTTGTTAATTTTTATTTGATATTCAACAAAACAAAATTGTTTTGTTAATTTTTATTTGATATTCAACAAAACAAAATATTTTTGTTGATATCGTTGTACAGCCTTGATTTAAATAAAAAACTTAAGCTCGAAACGCATCGATTGATACCCCGCTTTTCAAGGAAGGAATTATTTTAGTTGTTGCACCGTAAACTTGATAATTTCCCTGGTCCTTCTCGGGTTATTCCGTGCGTCCAAGGAGCGATAATTTTGTATTTACCTTTTCGGTGTTTATACCTGGCTTTTCGCATTCAGTTTGTCCCCAATATCCTTCTAGGACGATTCTATCGCCGTTTGAATTCCAGAATTTTACAAAACTGCTTTGTAACCATGCTTCGTAGTTTTTTTCAAATTCGAACAAGTAATTGTCGAAATTTAGTTCATTAGCCTCAAAAATTTTCTTGAAAACATAAAAGCACGGCGTTTCATTTGGCTCAGCAAAACAACGCGGCATATTTGCGTCTACAGTGATATATAGCCTCTGCACTTTGGCATGATTTAAGGGTAATTTAGGCAAAAATCGTTGTTTCGGCGTTAATTACTCTTAAATAACGTTGTTTCGCCATACAAAATAATAACGATAACAGGTGATTGTTACGTTGAAAACGTAAGTAATTTGTATTCCCAATCACGAACAGAAGTTGTGAACGCGAAAACGAAATGTCAAAATCAGACGATATGTTCGGAGGTATCGTTTTGGCAGAAAAGTTGAAAATAAGTAAGAGAAAGTAAGTATATTTTGAATATTGCGCAATTTATATTACAATGGGTGATATTAATAAAATCTAAGCAAATGCTTTTACTCAAAATTTCAGAAATTTGACATTAATTTGTATTAACCAAATTTCATAATTTGAGTAAAAGGTCTGAAATCTTAAGCAAAAGCAAATGCTTGGCTTTTATTAATATGACCCAATGTGTGTTTTTATTGTTATTATAGCACGCAATTCCTTTTGAGAACTAAGAAGGTAGGCGCAGTGGCGAATTCAAAAAATTATTTTTTTAGTTACAAAGGTAGAATTCCAATAGGAATGGTCGGATATAGATAATTACTCTTCTTCTTTTTTATGGGTTGTCAAATTATTATACCTTCACCCCGATTCTAAACGAAAAATCCACAAAGGATTTTTCCGCTTCTCCCTGTTCCCTTATTCTAAACACAAATTCCTTGTGTGTCGCTTCTCCCTTTCCGGCTATTCTAAATGATGTTCGAAAAAGTGAAATGCGAATAAGGAAGAAAAGTAGGTATCATGAATGAAAATAAAAGCGAGAATTTATGCAATTGTTTTGTGAGATTTTTCACAAGACAATTTTAAGTGAATGCTGAACAAAATGTGAGTGAATATAACTTTTGTTAATAAAAAATACATAGTTGAATTAATTATGTACTGGTTTGCTTATTTTCATGACGGAAAGTATAAACAGCAAATAGATATTTTAGTAAGATTATTGGAAAGGTAACCGGATATTGCGCGGCTTGTAAGCTGTATTGCTTCTTTTGATATGGAGCGATAATGCGGACATGTGTTCCATCAATACATTCAAGGACACTAGGGAAGTCGTAGTTTTAAAAAATGCACTTGAAAATTTTCTTTTTCGTCGCTGTTCATAGCTTTATTAATCCAAATCGGATACAACTCACTTTCAAAAATGTTAACAATTTTTAGAACTTTGCTGAAGGTGCATTGAACCAATCAAACGTCAGAATTTTTTCCAACTCCCGTTTGATATCCGTCTTCAAGCAAAAACACGGAAGAATGCGCATAGCTTTATAATAGGAGAGACTGCAAATAGTTTCTTTGGCTGCTGTGTATGTGATATTAAAATGTCCAATAATTATTTGAACGCAGGTTTATTAACTCTATAGTATTTAGTAAATCTGCAAAATAATAAAATCAATTTATACTCTCAAACAACTTTTTTATTTCCTATAAAGATTCCGACAACTTAATCGGATTCGTACCATCGCGCAATCTTCCTCTTATAGACCTCTGCTACTTCCGAAAAGCAATACTATGCATATTTACGCTTAATTTTGTTAAATTTGCAATTTTTTTTAACAAAAATGCAAAATTTTTGGGGAAATTTCGATATGCGCCAGGCCCCTGCATTTTTGGTTTTTTTTTTTTTGGGGGGTAGTGGGTCTTATGGATCACTAAAATGCAAACGAAATCTTGAGAAAACTTATAGTTTGTTAATAATAAATTATTTTTGCGTAGAACACCCTTATGCGTTGGCGGCCTTCGGCTGCGCTTAAAAATAATAACCCTCAGGCGGCAGAATTCTCAATCTGGAGTAAAATCTATGGACCGATCCACAGTAGTTTTGAGTAGAAAAACATTTTGCGTTGGCGGCCTTCGACCTCGCTTAAACAAAAATTACCCTCAGCCGGCGGAATTCCCTTTCTGGATTTATATTTCTGGAGCAGTCCACAGTATTTTTGCATAGTGGGGTTTTAAAATTAGTAAAATTAACATTCACATAACATTTCCTGAAAATTTTATAGAAAAATTCTCAGTGGTTTGAAAATAAATACGGCATTCGCATTATATCGAAGCCGACAAAGGTAGGCGCATAGGCAAATTCCGAAGCTACTTTTTTATTTACAAACGTAGAGTGTAATGTAAAAATCAAAGCGAATTCACATCATGGCCCAATAGGAATGACCCAGTCCCAAGTGAATTCACGTTTTAACCAAGGCGAAATATCATTTTGACACTACACTACCAATTACAATAACAAAATGCATGGGAAATTTCTGAATCCGCTTAAGCGCATACCTTGCTAGATCTGCCTTGCAGTGGCGTAGTAACGAAAGATTCGTTTTGACCATAAAACCATCTTTGACTTTATTAGCATACATTTTTTTTTTCAGGAAAAAATCAATGAGAATAGTAATTTTTCGAAATTGGTAATTCGAAATCTAGCGCTTTTTCACGAAGTATTACTTATAATTCTAGCGTTTGTTGAGCCGTAGGAAAGTGCAAGAACCGCAGGAATTTTACCGGGAAATGTTTCCATTATTCCAGCACGCCCCGAGAAAAATGACTTATACAGCTGTGTAGAGGAGCTCTCACAGATCCCAAATCTGAAAACCAAACTTGCCGGAGGCTTATGGTTTCCGAGATAGGTAAAATTTTAGACGAGTCCCCAACGGCTAGAAAAAAATGGTTTTTTAGGAGGGTAGAGGTGGGCCCCCAGATCACAAAACTGAAGACCCCACCTACCGGAGGCCTATAGTTCCCGAGATATTTGCTGTTAAAGTTCCCATACAAATTTCACCACACATGGAGTTTAGCGAAAATTTTGCAAAAAAAAAACTTTTCTGCGTTGGCGGCCTTCGGCCGCGCTTATAAAAAATAACCCTGGGCTACGCCATCCGTCCGGACGTGTGCCCCTACCGTGGCTACCGCCACGGTGATGTCCTTCTGCATAGTATTTTCACAACTTTAAGAAGGAATATCTCGGGAACTATAAGCCTCCGGCAAGTTTGGTTTTCAGTTTTGAGATCTGTGAGAGCCCCTCTACCGTCCTGCATAAGTCATTTTTCTCAGGGCGTGCTGGAATAATGGAAAGCCGACCCATTTTACCACAATTTACATTCTTTGTACTTATATTCGCTCTTTTTTGGTAAAATTCCTACGGTTCCTGCACTCCCCTACTGCTCAACAAACGCTACAATTATTATACGGTATTGCTGTTATTAACATGCTAATAACAGAAAAGTAACGCCAATTATTTAAATTTCAAGTTTTCTTCAATTACTTATCATCTTAATCAAATAATAGTAGTATAAACTACAATGGGAATAAATATGCAATGTATAAGAGTATCTGAACTTGAGATTTTACTTAATGTCTGTCAAAATGGAATATTAAAAAACTAAATTATATAAGAAAATTATTATTTATAACCGTAGCACATAGGTAGAAATATTCTATTGTGTACATCTATTCCAAATTGCTTGTTTAATGCAAAATTTTAATAATTTTTGTTAAAAGTAGAGCTCTCGATTTTTTTTTTTTGAACATTTTCGAGTAGCCCGAACAGTTGTTGTTCAAATGCTCGAAGACATGTTTGTTTGTTTATTACCCGTATGTTTGTACGGGCATTTGAACAATTCGGGTATTTTGAAGTTTGTTTTTTTCTTTTGTTTATTATTATTATTTTTTCTTTATATGTAGTTTTTTTTATTTTTGTTTTTCCGATACACATTTTTTTTTGTTTGTAAGCTCGAATGCTCGAATGTTTGTACGGGTATTTGAACAACAAACGGGCTTCAAACAAAAACAATCTGATCGAATTGCTCGATACCCGGGTATCTAGGGCTCTAGTTAAAAGTCGATTTTATTGAAAAATATATACAGTGACTCAAAAAAAAAATCATACGCCAGAGTTTTTAAATTTATTTCAAACAGTTCTGTCGAAAATTTGACTCTCTTATTTTCGTTTAAAAATGTAAACAAATTTTCAATAAAAATCGCCTTAAGCAGAATTTCTAAGCTTATGGAAAAATCCGAAAAATCGTAGAAATTTCTAAAAGTGGATTAAAAATTTCAAAGCGCGGCCAGAATTTATAGAAGATTTTGAGGAGATTTCTAAGTGTACTGTTATGTAGCCAACCAATTTTAGTGTAAAAAGTGCTATTCTCAATGCTGTAAAAATTTCCGTCGATTTTAGTAATTTTTTTCTGTAGGGTGTTTGCGTTATATGTACGTGAGACCGTTCCAATTAAAATTTCCGAAAAACCAATGAAATTTTTCAAAAAGTTGAATGTTGCATATTATTATATTACAATTGAATGAGCTGCAAAATTGCATACTCAAAAATCTTCTAAAAAATGGGGCTTTATAATTCTTATCCCCTTTTTATGATAAGTACTTCCTTGACTTTGAAAAATTGGAAATACTAAAAATACTGCTTAAAAAGTTAACAATAATCGCTGATAAATATCTCGGTTACTTTCGAGCATCACCTACTTTAACCAAGATATGCGTTAGAAATATAAACATTAAAATTAAATATAAAGCACAAAAAGAAAATTATTGTAGGTACATATGAAAAACCCTGTATCTAGTAGTGAAGTGCGGCTTTGTGCGGCGTAATTTTTTGTCGGCTAACTACTAATTGTACTAGATATCATGTCCGAGGGTTAATTTGACTGAGTCTGACAGAGCAACATAACAAAACCAATTTTTAACATGAAAAAGAGTGATAATTTTTTTTAAATATCCCAACTTTAAAAGCTTAAAACTATAAACTTAGAATTATTGGAAACCAAGGAAAAGTGTTAATAATTACTTGAACCTTTAGGATTCATCACGATTACTTAAATGAAATGCTTTAAATAATAAATATTCAAGTTGAAACTAGCATATGTAAGAAAAAAAAACAAAAAAATTAACTTCAGATATGCTAAGTTACGACCATCTGGGGCAAGTGCAGAGTATGGGGTCGGGAAAAAAGCGATGAATTATTGTTCCCCATTCTATTTCCAATATGTGGGTATGTTTTTTTCTGTAATTGTAACAATTTTACAAAATTCAATTTTGGGCGCATAAAACTTGAAAATCTACCTATGCGCGTAGATTTCCAGAAGAGAATATGAGACTTACTTTTGAAGTATAGTTAAAGGCCCTTGGCAACTGACAATCTGGCATGTCAAGCAGTGTGTATGTGTGAGTTTTTTTTGTGTGTGTTAGTGCAATCGGCAGTCGTCGTGCTACACGTTCTTGTTCGGGCTCGCGGTGATGAGAATCAAATCTTTTAGATATTTGCGTCAATCACCCGACACTCACACATATGTATACACTTCTTAACATTCCAGATTTTAAGTGGCCAAGGGCCTTAAGAGTTAGATATATGTATTATAAGCGATATTTGTGTACTAAAATGTTATATTATAGTCTGAAAAAATTAAATTTCGCTAGCTTAGAGTGCAAACTGTGTAAGTCCACTTTTATGAAAAAGTGTATTTTTATGTAGAACGCTAGAAAAATCAAATACGTACCGCGCTAAACAAGTTTGAGATACTTGTCCCCATTACACATTGAAAAAGAAATTATCAAACGTTTGAGAAAATATTGTTTCTAAAGTTGAGAATCAGCATATATATCATTTGAAAATAAACATATTTTCAAATGTTCATCAAACATTGTTTATCAATTTTAAAATAACTTACAACACATTTGAAAAAAAAAACCTGTTTCGCATTTTGTACCATTTCACGAATTTCAACATGTCAAGGCTTGAAGGAACGAAGAAATTGTGTGTGTTTGCCAATTTCAGTCAGCGTTCGTTGTTCTACTCGAGCGGTCTTTTAACGGTTGAAATGATGATGGTTGAAAATGATTGTGTGTAATAATGATTCTGTATATCTTATTCTTATTTTATTTGTTTGTGGCTTTTTGTAAAGTTACACCAAATTTAATAGAAACATAGTTTGTTTCTCATATTAACATAATCATGTAACTGTACAAAAGGCATCGGAAAAATTCACCCGCACGGGTAAATGAAAAGCATCACATCAGAGTACAAATATGTAATACATATGTACATCTATTTATTCCATTCCATTTCTGCGCTCACAACACAAACTCTCACTATCGCTCAAATTTTCTGCACTCTAGGGTACATATATGTAATACATACAAACATCTATTAATTGCATTCCATTTCGTACCACCTTTGAAATAGGTTTGAGAAAATGAAATGAATCAAATTGAGAATCAGCCCAAAATCCCATACTAAAAATGAGCCTTTTTGTTTGAGAACGCTATCAGGGGAAATTTGAGGTGCATTTGATAACAAACGTTTGATATTTGACAATAGGGTTAATTCTCAAATGAACCTCAAATTGAAAATGAAGAAAAATGTTTATTGGGTCACATTTCTACTCGTTGTTATTCAGTGATACGCAAATTGTGTAAGTCCAAAAAGCGAAAAAAATTGTGTAAGTCCAAAATATTTATATGAACAGAAATTTTTTTTTCATTTCGAATTTTTTTTTTCTTTTTTGTTTTTTGTCTCTCCTACAAAGTTTGAAAAAAGGACTTACACAATTTGCATTCTAAGCTAGCGATTTTTATCATTTGTAAAAAAAAATGTAGTTTTTTTTGGTAATTTAAATTTTGGTAAATTTTTTAAATTGGCTGTGACCCCCCCGAAAAATTCTCTAGCTACGCCACTGCTGCTTTGCAACAAAACAGCTGACTTCGAAAATCCGCTCCCATGTTCGAAATTCTGTTCGCCAGTTTTTCTTCTCGCTAGTGAAAGAGAATAGGAGGAAATTTTCCTGGTGAACAAAAAAATCCACAAGGGTTGAGATCCTGGCGGATATTTAGAATCGGGGTGAATATACATTTTTGGTAGTAGCGTGTATTTTTGCTCATTTACTATCCTTTTTCAGTTAAAATTATCCATTTTTCCTACAATTATGAATATTATTAATGCGATGAAGTATTTTAAAAAGAAAATTAATATGTTTTTGCCTTTTCAACTTAAATAATCTTTTTGGCAAAAAAATTTGGAGAAGTTTTGGCTAATAATGGCGATAGCTAATATATCGGAATCACAATTTTAGTTAACTGAACTGTCAAAAAGTGTTCATTCCTTTTATCCGGGTTCATTTTATTCATCGCTTAAATCCGCTAAAAATGTGCTAAAATAGGCAATTTTTAGCGATTTTTTATAACACATTTTTATGATAGAATAGCAAAAATCGCTAAAAGTTGCTAAAATCAATTTGGCGAATTTTGGCGATAGCGAAAACTGGAATTCGGCCACTGAATGCTATTAGGTCTGTTCAATGAGTGCACCCTACAATAGTGTAGGGCAGAACAACATCTGACAGTTGTCAGAGCAATTTAGTGCAAAGGCGTCAACGAATGTAAACTAACGAAAATGTGATTTAGTGCAAACCACCTGTAGCGCGATTCACTAACTTTTAACATTTTTTAATTGTTATTTTTAACAATAAAAAATGTGGTTTGCGTTATCGGTTATACGATTCCCTAACTCTGCCTTAACAATAGTTTACAGCTGTTGTTTACAATTTATTCACAGTGAGAAAAAGTGGCATCTCTGGCGCTGAACTGTCAAAATTTATGAAAAGAACAAAAGAGAATAGAAAAAAACATTGATATTTTTGCGCGCGAACATCTTAAATCAAAAAGAATGTAAGTATTTTGATATTTATTTGTTTAATTAATTTCTAATTAAATTAAATTTATTTATATTTAATTTCAGAATGGCTTCCACAAGCAATGCTGGAGTTAAGCGAAGTAGATCCTCGGCGGAGCAGATGAGAGCGTTGTTGGACGTTCTGGGCGAAGATGAAGGGCTAGCGTCCGGAAAGTTTAAGCGCCTACATGGCAAACTGGAGCACCAAAAGAGGTGGAAGGAAGTGGCAACTAAGCTCAACGCGATGGGAGGAGCAACAAAGACTGTTGAGCAGTGGTATAATGTAAGTATTACATAAGTGAATGAAAAGTGAATCACAAATTCATGGAAAAGTGTATCGCTCGTGATTTTGTAGTTGTTTTTTGTAAATAACTAATAGATTTTTTAGTCCATTAAAGTTCCCCTTAATTTTGTGCTATGAAATCACTGGCATCATTACGAGCGGTATGTTTTCTTCCAGAACCGTATGCATATGCATATGTAGAATGCATGTACACACATACATAAATTAGAAGCAGTGTTTTCCTTCAGCATGATATAGATACCTACATACATACATACGCATCCATGGATATTAATTTTTTGATCTTATGTGCATATTTATGTACGTAAGTATATGTAATCCCTATGCATGAATCCCGAATCTGTAAAAGAGAGTAATTATCTGCGGCTTGTAGGAAAATTTGCACATTCGTGTCCCAGGAATAAGGTTGGAGATATTTACTTAGTTATATATTTTACTAGAACATATGTATGTGGGTATATACCTACTACATGTATGTATGTGCCTCAATTTAAATATGATAAGCATAAATGCATATACACACATATGTACGTAGTATTTGCAACTTTTTTCTTTGGTTCTTATTTCGTTAATAGGCTTGGCGCGACCTAAAAGCCCGCACCAGCAATAAGGTACGGGACTTAAAAAATGACAGGGCCCGCACTGGGAATAGGCCCATACAGGAAGCACCTCTAACGGATGTGGAGTTGCGTGTGGTGGATTTGGTCGGCGAAACCTATATAGAAGGCGCGGAGAATTGTCCGGAAAGTGTACCATTGGAAGGGGTAAGTTGATAGTCATAATTTATTTATGTATGTACATATATTATTAACTTTTTGTTTAATTTTCTGTAGGGCGAGGAGTTTTTTAGTTACGCCGACGAGGCGCGGGCAGAGACGCCGACAGTGGCGCGTGCAACAACATCGGCAATAGCAACAGCCGCAACAACAGCAACATCAGCACCAACAACACCAAAAACTCCTGCACAAACACCACGCAGGGGATTGAAGAGAAAACGCGAGGATGTGCAGGAAAAGTTCCTAAAAATTGCCGAAAGTCAGGCAGAATTTTTGAGGATAAGAAATAATTACACAGTGAAACTATTGGACCGGTATTCATAAAAAATAAAACATGTAGATTTACAGCCAGTTTCACGAAATAATTTAAGTGAAAACTTAATTTTTTCCTTGTCAGATTTCGTATAAAATTCAAGTAAAAAAAATTAAATTAAACTTAAATGATTTCGTGAAACTGACTGTTATTAAGCTGTTAAAATGGGAAAATTGTATGAAAATGTCAATTTATATACATACATATGTATTTGTTAAACCCTATTCTATTTTTTATGAATACCGGTCTTATTAGAATACATATAAATTTCATTAACATGTTTTAGCCACTGATAACTTTTTTATTTTAATATTTGTACATATGTATGTATGTACATATTTTAAATCAAAAACATTCAGCAAGTATTAATGGTTAAAACGTGTCAATATAAAAGCTATATTATGTATATATCCGACAATTTAATTTTTTTAATCGTTTTTTCCTTTTGTTCATAGATGCTAGCAGAAGCTCAAGTGAGGCAAGTGGATTTGCTGGAGAAGATCCACAACCATCAAGAGAAGAGCGATGTGGTTTTGGCAAACGCCATTGCGGTTATGGGGGAGGGCCTACGCGATTGCGCCAAGGCATTTAATAGACTAAGCCATGCGATCGCTAATTAGAATTAGTTTAAGTAAAGTTTAAGATAGCACGGTAGTAATTAGTAAATTTTTCAAATATTTCGTTTTACATTTTATTCTTCTATTATACCATTCAAGTACGGATGGTCGCTCAGCAAAATCCACTTTAATGAATATTGAAAACTTTTCTTAAAGTTGTAAAAATTTAAGAATATCAAAAATTTTCCTGATTTTTTAATTTTTTTCTGAGGGATCTTTGGCATATTCTTTTATATAAACCTGTGCAATTTTGCTTTTTATATAAAAGAAAATGCCAAAGACCCCTCAGAAAAAAAATAAAAAATCAGGAAAATTTTTGATATTCTTAAATTTTTACAACTTTAAGCAAAATTTTCAATACTCATTAAAGTGGTTTTTGCTGAGCGAACATCCATACTTGAATGGTATAATAGAAGAATAAAATGTAAAACGAAATTTTTGAAAAATTTACTAATTACCACTGTCCAATTTTGGTTGTGACTAAGGCACTCTGTACACGAGGCGTATCGTCATAGACGCGTACCAGACATTTCATGTAGCGTCGATTTCCCTACGCCTCAAGATCTGCACACGAAGCGACATAAAACTTCGCTGCACAAAACAAACAAACAAATTAATAATACGGTACTTGCTTTAAATTTCGAAGCTTTAAATAGAAAAGATGAAAAATTTTATGGAATCTTCCATTTTCTTTAATTATACACAAATTTTTTCCGATTTTTTCCACAAATTTTACTGCTTTTATAAATTTCACCATGTGGAAAAATGTAAACAAACGTCTTCTTCTTCCTGTTTTCTAAGCGTAGTACGCCTAGCTACCAGCACTGCTTTACGCCAAGCGACATGTAGCCAGCATACTTTGACGAATGCATGAAGCTGACGACTCGTGTGCAGCCTTCAATTGAAATATACGTGCGCGACATCAAAGCGTACAGCTTTCGTCTGTAGTATCTAATACGCGTCTAAAAGAGTACGCTCCGTGTGCAGAGTGCCTAAGTGTAACTTATCATCAGTTATAAAACGCATTGTGTGAGTTTCTAAGACAGAGCTGTTGTGCAACTCTTGAGTGTTTGTCTTAGAAACTCACCCATTATTAAAGATTTTATAAAAGTTTAATTAAAATACGCAAATACGGTCGCGATCGTAAGGTGAGAAGTGAAATAAAAAACGCAAGTCTCTGCTAATTTATTCATTGTATTAACTTTCAATATTTTCCAAAAAAAAGTTTTATGGAATTACACATGCAACAAAAACAATTGAAGTAATTAAAATATCTTTAAGAATTGATCTTAAAAATACATTTTAATTTTAAATTACTTCCATTGTTTATGTTGTATGTGTAATTCCATAAAACTTTTTTTTGGAAACTATCGAAAGTTAATTCAATGAATAAATTAGCTGAGACTTGTGTTTTTTATTTCGCTTCTCACCTTACGATCGGGACCGTATTTGCGTATTTTAATTAAACTTTTTATAAAATCTTTAATAATGCCTTTTATAACTGATGATACCGATAACTATAAACAGCCAAGTTTTAGTTTTTACGTTTCACATTAATAACTTTTGTCAACTTGGTACCTGAATTAATGAAATGAATTTACCATTAATTTAAATTAAAAATCCTTTTTTTTTTAATTTTTTAAGTTTAACATTAATAACTTTTGTCAACTTGATACCTGAATAAATGAAATGAATTTACCATGAATTTAAATTAAAAATACTTTTGTTTTTAATTTATTTTATAAAAAATATGGACAAGTTTTAAATACACATACATATTTAGAAATAGATCTATGTTGGTATGTACATGTTTATGCAGCTTATTAACTGCACTATTATAAACAGGACTATGAGAAAACGATAAAGGAGATGAGGAGGATAAATGATAAAAGAAATAACAAGGGAAAAGGAAGGTGATTTGCTGCAGCATATGATTACGAGAAGAAATTTGCTATCAACCTTTCTTGAACTCGTTTTCCAGCGCAAGATACCGAACCCGAATAACTTGAGTTATCAGCCATATTTGCGTCCAAGAAAAGATTGGTATCATTTGCCTCCGAAACTTGGTCTCTCAAATGAATGTTGTGTAAGGTTGCGCACACATCTTACCAGCAAAGCCGGGCTCATACAAAAGAACCCTTTGTTGCGATAAACACCGCCAAGTCCCTTTAAGAACGCCAAACAAACGTTCTATTGGATTCCGGGCTTTGCACAGGGTCTCATTATAGCGGAATTTCGGAGTACCCTCATGCTGGTTCGGTAAGGGCGTCATAAGCCACGGCTCCAAAGGGTATCCGGAATCACCTGGAGGAAAGGTTTTTAAAATTAGATATGCACATTTTAAAGTAGGAAAGATAATACCAATGAGGAGCATATTCCGATTTCCATCTTCATGGGCTCTCTGCAATATTCTCCGTACGGCACAGGAACTCCATATACATGCGTCGTGACGTGCACCTGGGAATTTAGCATTCACGTTGAGTATTTTCAGGTTTGGGTCACATATCTTTAAAAAGTGAATATGTTACCATTTGGACATTTATGGAGTGATATCCGTGATGGTTAACATACGCTTCTTCATGAACATTCGGTGCCAAAATGGATACATGTGTGCAATCTATTGCACCTATTGTACCCCCAACGAATGGCGAAGCCGCCGCCGAAAAAACTTCTTTCGCAGCTTGGCGATCCTCTTGCGTCATAGGAAACTTAATTTCCTCAAAGAGCATCCTATCATTCATGGCATCAGTTACGCGATGAATGCACCGGCTGATGGATGATTGGCTCATAGACAAGCCCCACTGTTCGCCTACAGGCCGTTGGTAGCAGCCGGTGGCGTAAAATCTAACAGCAGATAACACCTTAAATGCCAAATACTTATGTACGTTAAGTAAAGAAATATCACAATTTCAAGAACTACATTACTTGTTTTCTGCTGAAATTGCAGTAATCCTCTGGCCTTTGAGGTATGTTTCTAAACGCTCCACTACCTCTGTCACCATTTCCGGACCCATCCGATATAATTTGCGAAATTCAGATGGCGCCAGCTCGAAGGGATCGTCTATATCCCGGAGGAAACGCCTGTCTACATTTTCGTGAGATTCTTCGGCGCTTGCAGCCAAATCGTAGGCAATATATTCAAAAGCCATTTATAAAAGGTTTAAAAATAATATTTTTGTGAAAAAAAAGTTACTGAAGATATTTTAACTGCACAAACTGAAATGCCGATAACTTCACAATTTTTCAGATGTTAAGGAAAACAGCTGTTTTGTTTTAACCTCAATTTGAGTAGACAAAAGTTAGTGAATAGAAAAGTTGTTAAAATTGTTGTTAAGCTAACTTAACCAAAGAAAATGTGGTTAAAAAAGTTAGTGAATTGCGCTACTGATTTATGGAAAGAAAACATTCTGATTTATCTAAACAAACAAATCTCAATGGTCAAATTTATAGCTATTAAATTTACAAAAATCGTCCATCTTTGATCGGGTAACTTGACACATTTTTTGCTTTCTTTTCACTCGTAAACTTTTCCCCAATTGCGGTTTCTGCTCCTTCAAAAAATAGCCCTGTTTTTATACATATACATCTGACGTGTGAGTTCTGAACAGTTTAGTGCAAAAAAATGTTCATCGAAATCTTTTTTCTGCAAAATGTTCATCGAACACTTTTTTCTGCACTAGAATTCTCTAGTGCGTTCATCGAACAGACCTATTTAGTGTCAAAAATGACGCTTAGGAACAGTGTTGCCACAGCCTCAAAAATTTTGGTGTCACAAATTGATGCCTTCGTGGTTTTTTTCGTAGTCACGCTTTCCTTTACCGATCCAGGTGGCGTAAGAACCGTTTATAAAGGGGCGTTGCACCGCCCTCTAATCCTATATCTGAAGTCGGAACAGTCCGGAGGCCGATAGTTTTCGAAATATAATTTTATTTATCAAAATACCTGTATTTTGGTGCACAACTGGTTTAAAAGACCACATAATCCTTTTCTGGGGCAAAATCTACGTACCCATCCACAGTAATCCTGAGTGGAACACCTTCATCGTCTTCATCAGGGAGTATATAAATGACTATTATTTTTACAACAACCCCACTTTGGCATGTATAAAAAGGAACACAGTCCAATACCGGTACGCAGTGCTCAAGAGCAAGTGATTTAGTAAAGTAGACAGTCGAGACAAGAAAAGAAATCAACTTTAACGACATTATACCCGATGTTATTGATACAAAACCAGAAGCTGTGTTGGAGGTATGTAGATCATCTATTACCTTGTTTATACGCAGCAGTAGCCGATACCGCATCCACTCAATACACTAACCTTCCGTCTGTTTATACAATCTAGTTTGAAGCATGTATAGTGGAACCGGATTGTAATGCATTTCGATCAGCTGTTCTTTGTTTACATTCGATTACTATTTCATTAAAAATGTGCCGCGAAATTGCACTATTCATGAAAGAAAAAGCAAAGAAAACTTTTATTTTCGTCCATCTTGATTTGATAATTGATTTGAATTGAATAAACGCGCGTTTAATAAAGCAATCAGCTGATATTTAATTCGCTTCGATAAATTTAGTCGTTTATACGCTCCGTTCAACCGTTGCGAGAAATAAAATACTCATTTGAAAATGAGTCTGAGTGAATTCAGCGATGCATTTCAAAGCGTATTCAAAATCGATTTATACATGCGTGTGTATTCAGTGAAAGCGCATTATGCCGCCATATAAACAATAGGATTATATGTGGTAGTTAGGGGTACTTTCAAAGTGATCATAAACCAGTGGTCCGCAATTCTGCAAACAATTGTTTGCGCTCAAATCACACCGACACGTTATGATCTTTCTTTACTAGATGATTTAGTCGTCACTGAGCAAGTGGCGTAGCAACAACGAGAGTGCTTGTCGCTTGTTTGCACGTTGAAAACAATTTACTATGCTACCTAATATCGACGCACGTTGTCAATTTACTATCAAAAATGTCTCATACCCACACAAATTCTATAATTTCTGTAACCGAAATTGAAGGGCATGCGTATTAAGCAAACTCGTCTCCCAATTTTCGTTTTGCTGACATTGAAACTAAGCATTGTGGGTGATTATTTGCAAAAAAATTGACATTTGCTTTTGATATCGTGTGTGTTAGGTACATATTCCACAAAATAACAAGATTTATTCGGATTTTCTATATTTTTCAATTTCTTTATCTATATACGCACGTAAGTCAATTTCGGTTCAACGCATATGGAAAATTTGCGGGCGTGCGTCAATTTGAGGCTTGCGTACATATATATGTATTATTTACGCATGCATTTGCCCGATCACAGTTCGTTCGACCGACCATAGCGCTCTCACTAATACAATCTCAATTTCAAATTTGCCTACTATTTGCTGTTAAAGTTCCCATACAAATTTCACCACACATGGAGTTTAGCGAAAATTTTGCAAAAAAAAACTTTTCTGCGTTGGCGGCCTTCGGCCGCGCTTATAAAAAATAACCCTGGGCTACGCCATCCGTCCGGACGTGTGCCCCAACCGTGGCTACCGCCACGGTGATGTCCTTCTGCATAGTATTTTCACAACTTTAAGAAGGAATATCTCGGGAACTATAAGCCTCCGGCAAGTTTGGTTTTCAGTTTTGAGATCTGTGAGAGCCCCTCTACCGCCCTGCATAAGTCATTTTTCTCAGGGCGTGCTGTAATAATGGAAAGCCGACCCGTACCCGAGAGAAATAACTTTTCAGGGGGGTAGAGGAGCACTCACAGATCTCAGAACTGAAATCAAAACTTGCCGGAGGCCTATAGTTTACGCGATATTTGTTGTCGAATTTGGATGGGTACATATATATTACCCCATTATTACCGAGGAAGCGCACGTCTAAAAACGCGCACATATGCATATACATATGTGTGTAGAACACCTTTTTGCGTTGGCGGCCTTCGGCCTTGCTTTAAAAAAATAATCATCAGCCGGGGTAATACATATCTATGGACCCATCCAATTTTATCAAGAAATATCTCGTAACCTATGTATAAACCTCCGGCACCTCTACCTCCCTGAAAAAGTGACTTTTCTCGGAGCGTGCTTCCTTAATTGAAAGCCAACCCATTACCCCAGAAAGGGAATTATACCGGCTAAGGATTAACTTTTTAAAGCAAAGCGAAAGCCCTGAAATAATAAATATTTTATTACATGATAGGATGCAAGTTGATTGATGAAATATGATGAAAATGTTGTATATGGTGATCTCGGATGTGGAGAAGCTGATGCCGTATGACCACTTTATGAAATGTTGCATATACACGTCCGTCCGTCAGTGGAGATGTGCACAATTTTCACGAAAAATATAATACCACGAAATAATTTTCTGTTTTATTTTAATCCACAAAATTTCACAAATTGCGATGCTTTCATTCCAAATTTCAAATTGAAAATAGCAAACGAATGAGAATAATCAAAACAAAAGATGAAAAACGAGTCAGTGATGCCAACTTTAATGAAAACTGCCCCCTCATAGGTTGGGTTAACTAACTCGGGTTAAATTGTATGTTCAGCAACGTACAGGCTGGGTTAAAAAATTAACCAATTAACTCAGAGTTACTTAACTCGAGATTTATAAATTTAACCCTGGATATTGCGCAAGTGGGCCTAAGTCACCAATGTCTGAACCTTTAAGGTGTCCCGTTCATGTATGAAAAAAAGTTTTTCGAGCTACGCTATCGCAAGAGGTATCAAAAGTTGCGTAATTGAATATAGATCACAATAAAAGTAAAAAACCCGGAATTGAATTCGATCTTGAGGGCTCTACCGAGATCTGAAATTTAGTTAATTTCATATATTTAGAGACCTAAACTTTAGAGCTAAAATAATAAAAATGTCATACTCAAAAGTTATTTTATTATTGAGATTAACCATATAAGTACAGAGAAACTAATTTATTGCTGTCGTTGGCTCCGGGAAATAGAGAATTTAACGCACCCCCAAACCTAGAATACCAATAAGCGGTAATTTGATGGTATAAATTGAAAGATGGAAGTGGAGGTGGAAGTGGTTTATTTCTGTAAAAAACCATTTTAGGTTACAAAAAGGAAAATCACATATAATTTTATTATACTCACAGCTGTGTGCCTTTCCCGATCTGCTCGCCAACTAAAATGGCGGTTCGTTCAATTTCACTCAGAACGTGGGAAAAGACAGGCAGCGTTAAGTTTACATTTAGTGTTGCCAGATCAAATAAATTTTCGTTCGTTATAATTTTATTAAACACAGGGCGTTCTGTGACATCCCGGCCCCCGTGGATCGCTGGATTCACCACACTCAACATCCAGAACGGCTAATTTTGATACGGCTCTTCTTTTCATTCCGGAATTCGTACGCACGTCAGCCTGGCGGAACTGTCCATCCTTCGAAGGATACAACCGCTCTACCACACCGCGGCGCCACTCCCTTCTTGGTACGTTGGGGTCACACAGGAATACTAGCGCTCCTTCCTTCAGTGGTTTCGTAGGTTGACACCTCTTGGAACGACAAGTTAGAGTCGGAAGATATTCCAGTACCCACCGTTTCCAAAAGTGATCTCGTAGTTGACGTGCCACTAGCCACTGCTGCCTTATTACCACTGACTCTGTCGGTATATCAGCCACTCCGGGTACATTTGCTGTGTTGGCTGATCCCAATAAAAAATCGTTCGGCGTTAACGGCTGTTCCTGGTTGGGAGAGATGGGCAGGTGCGTGAGAGGCCGTAAATTTATGATGTTTTCTGCTTCAATTAGAAAGCAATTCAGCGTATGCTCACGGGGCGCGATCTCTTTAAGCGTTTGGCGCAACACACGCTTGACACTTTGCACCATTCTCTCCCATACACCACCTTCGGCTGGGTTGAATGGCGAATTGAAGCCCCAGTCGATACCTCACAGTCAAAAACCTCAGTAAACTTCTTCGCTTCATTGTTCACGCCGACAAAGTTCTTTCCGTTGTCCGACCGCAACCTCACGGGCACTCCTCTGCGATTGATGAAATTATGAAGTACGATGATGCAGGCATCGGTGCTCAAGTCATGTGCCAACTCCAGATGCACTGCCCGTGTGGTAAGACACGTGAAGAGTGCCACCTACCGTTTTTCGGTGCTCCGTCGCACTGTCACATTGAGCGGTCCAAAGTAGTCCATGTCCGTATATGTTAACGGCCTGACGTAGGGCGTGAGTCGATCCACCGGCAACGGACCCATCAATCGAGGCACCGGCATTGCTTTGCGCAGGCGACATGCGTTGCAATTGGCGACGACGTTCCGTAGAAGCGTTCTCAAACGCGGTACCCAATAGTCCTGACGAATAGCTCAAATCGTGGCTTCGGCATTTTGATGGCCCATGATGACATGATGATGTCTTGTTATCAGAGTCGTGTATGCGTAATTGCCGGCAATATGATGGGTCGTCGTGAGCTTATTGGGAGCCAGCTGGCTGCATCTATACGCCCATGGACGCGCAATACACCATTCTCATCTAAATACGGCAGCAACTGCACCAATGTGCTTTGGCTTGAAATGTTTTCCCCATTTTTGATTTGCTGAATCTCCTCGCGAAACGATTGGCTCTGGACAAGACGGCATAAGGCGCATTTGGCTGCTTCGAGGTCACCAGCATCAAGACCATGAAGACTCCTGACTTGAGTTCGGCGGCATATTTTAGTGAAGAGTATGACCCAAGCCATCGTCCTCAGCAACCTGCTATACGAGGAAAAACGGTTAAAATCGATTACATTTTCATTTACTATGGTCAGAATGTGTGGTGGACGCAGCTCTTCGTCCTGGCTATCCGTTTCGCCAGAAATTGCATCCTCAGTTGGCCAGGCATGCTCTTCTTCCATGAGAAATGATGGGCCTCGTACCCAACGCGTCGCAGGACCGAATACGATGTTATGATTGGCGCGAGTGGCTTCGTCGGCCACATTCTCCGTTGTGGGTATCCACCGCCAGTCTGACATTTGAGTCGAAGCTAAAATTTCGGCGATTCTGTGCTGCACGAACGGTTTGTATTTCCGATGCTCACTCCGAATCCATTTAATGACTGTGCCCGAGTCGCTCCAAAGAAAACACTTATCGATTTTAAAGGAGTGTGCTTCACAAACGGCTTGCTGTAATCGCACTCCTAAGACGGCGGCTTGCAGCTCTAGGCGCGGTATGGTTAGGGTTTTCAATGGAGCGCACTTCGTTTTGGCGCATATGAATGCGACCTCTACTTCTCCTCGAGCATTTTTTGCCCTCCAATACGTAATGGCGGCAAAGGCGTTTTCGCTGGCGTCGACAAAGATGTGTAACTGTAGGCTTTCCGGCGCACCATTGCGGAAATAAAATCGTGGGCAGGCGTACTCGACTACTGCTGGCAGTTGCTTGCGCCATTTTTCCCACAACGAGGCTATATCTGATGAGAGAGGATCATCCGAACTTGTCGCGTGCCTCCACACCTCACGCATTATGAGCTTCGCACTGACTACGAAATTGCCGAGGAACCCCAGTGGGTCGAACACCGACATGACCACACTGAGGAGCTCCCTCTTCGCAGGATACCTATCGCCGTTCATAACTGCTTCGCTAACTTTATTAAATTTCAAACTGAACTTAAAACAATCTGTCGTGGAATTCCAATGCAGACCAAGTACTCTTTCATTACCAATGACATCCTTTCCGCCGATGGTTTTATCGATATCTGTGCCGTCCAACGCTGAGATCACTTCAGCAGAATTCGATGTGAAATTGCGAAGTTCAAACCCGGCGTTTGCGTGAATCTCCCTTACTTGTGCCGCAACGGCGATTGCTTCCTGTGGCGAGTCGAAGCTATCCACCAAGTCGTCTACGTAGTGGTTTTCCAAAATGGCTGTTATGGCTCGTGATGTGTAACGATCGTCGTACCTGTGCTCCAAGGCGTTCCGCTTTTTAATATAATGAGCCGCGCAAGGCGAACAAGCGGCTCCAAATGTCATGACGCACATCTCGTAAACCTCAGGTGGTTGAGAAGAATCGCCATAAGAATCGCTGGGCGCATCTGTCTTCTGGGCGTATTAAGACTTGATGGAACATCTCCTTGATGTCTCCACATAATCCCACGGCACGTTCTCGGAAGCGGAATAGAATAGACGGCAACGGTCTGTATTCTTGTGGCCCTTTCAGCAGGCAGCTGTTCAGGGAAATACCATTGACCTGGGCGGCAGCGTCAAATACGAACCGAAGCTTCGCAGGCTTGTAAGGATTTACCACGGCAAAATGTGGCAGGTACCAGGTGCGTGGCGGCGACAAGGCGGCTTCCGATGTCGTGAGCTTGCGTGCATAACCCTTCTCCACTTAGCTAGTGATTATCTCCTTATATGCGATGGCAAACTTGTCATCACGGCTCATCTTCCTCTCGACACTCTTTAACCTATTGAGAGCCATGCCAAAGCTGTCAGGCAATCGAATATTTTCGTGCTTCCATAAAAGTCCAGTCTGATATCGTCGTCCTATACGGCACGTTGTTGACTCTAAAATGGCTCGGGCGCGCATATCGTTCGCACTTTCGATAGGCGGCGATGGCCTTACACCAAAATTCTCCGTTTCAAAAAAATTGGCAACCATATTGTGAAGGGCTTCATCTGGACTACACTTGATGAACAGACATGTTGGCGGCGAAGGCGAACGTATGTTAGTAGGACCGAAGACCACCCAACCCAATTCCGTTTTGGCTGCAAACGGACCATGCTTCTTCATTGTGATAGTGGTCGATGCCAGACCCAAATGGCAATTGTCGATGCCGATGAGGAGTCGGGGTTTTGCTCCTGAGTGCGGCTGCACTGGCAGTTAACACGCCGCCTTATCATCCAACTCCAAATCGCTACGACTAAGGCTCTGGGTTGGCAACTCCAGATTGCGAACGGCGTGGACATTCTGCAGTTTGTACTTCTTCGTCATACCGGCGCCGCTTATTTGTAGGTCGACTAATATGGAAGGCTCTCGTACCGCATGTCCTCCAAACCACTGTACATTCAAACTATAAGGCTTTCCTTTCACATTTAACTCCTTGGCGAGGTTGCCATCCATCATCGTTATAGATGAGCCTTCATCAAGTAAAGCGTATGTATCGACACGGCGTTGCTTCCCGTACAGTGTGACTGGCACGATGCGGTAGAGAATCTTCTTTTTCGGAGAATTAGTAGAACAATTCAGCACTGTTGCTTCCTTATCTCTGGGCGGTTGCTGGCGATCGCTGGTTAATGGTGACGTAGACCTTGACGTAACGATGGCAGTACTGCGTGATGACGATGACGATGTCGATGGAGCTGACGCAAGACGTGTCCGAGACTCATGGAGGAACTTATGATGTACCCTAGTGCATCCATCGATTCCGCAAACCTTAAGCCTTTTACAATTGCCAGTGATGTGACCCATGTGTAGGCAGGCAAAACATAATCTTCGAGATTTAACTTGGGTCCATCGATAGGCTACCGTGGCTTCGAGTAGACGTTTGCAATCAGCTGGCTTGTGCTGACCTTGGCATATCGGGCATCTCCTCGAAGTCGTTTCATCCACATGGAGTAATGTGCGGCGTTTAGGCTCACGAGCGGCAAATTCATCGTTGATCGTACATATAACGTCGGCAAGTGTAGTGAGCCAACCGCTAAAATATAGTACGGTGGCTCGCGTTGGCAAAGTGGTGGCATATCGACCCCACTCAATTCTTTTACTCATGGGCAATTTGGCAATAAGCTCATCGAGCAACATTGGGTTGGCAATATGGTGGTCGGCACCGGCGGACTGCAAAAGGGCACAGATGTTTCTTACCTTTGTCGCAAACGATATAAGCTTCCCTAAAGTATTCTCAGAAATTGGCATTATTTCTTAGACCTGCGCTAACTGACTGCGGACCAGTTGTTCTGGTCGCCCAAACCTAAACTTCAATTGTTCAATTATGCAACATACATTATTGGGGTGAATGAGCAATGACTTCACCGTTTCGCGGGCATCACCCTTGAGGCACCTCCGTATGCCGCTGTCGACTCCGTAAAAGCGGCGTAAAATACAGGCCAATCTTCAGCCCGACCGCTAAACTCAGGCATATCTAATAATTTTTTAGGGTAGTTCAAACGATAGGGTACATACTGTAGATTAGCATTAACGCCGTTGGCTAAAGGCGTTGACGTCGGCGCGATCGACGATTGCGACGAAAATATGCTATGCGGCTGCGGCGCTGGAACGTTGACGCCACCGCTGTTGGCTAAAGACGTTGGCGTCAGCGTCGGCCCAGCCGACGACTGCGACGAAAATATGGTATGTGAATGCATGGTTGAGGGCGTTGTATTGGGCTGAGAAAAGGGGCTATAAAAATGCATAGAAGATGAGGGCGGTGCCCGTGAGATATCTATAGATGGCGTAGAAGTGCCCGAATGACCGATAATTGACATTGGCAGCGACTGAGAATGCATCTGCGTTGACTGCGGCGGCACTAGCAGTGCTTGCGTTGACTGTGGCAGCGTTAGCTGCGACTTCTCGACGACGCTGCTGGCATATGTAATGGCAGAACTACCGTTACCCATAAGCGCTGACCTAAGAACCTCGTTATGGGCTTCCCGCTCCCGTAACTGTACCTGTGTGGCTTTAAGATGGAGCTCCAAACTGGCTAATCGCCTTTCAAAGTCGTCGTAGTTATGAGCACCGGGATTCTGCTGAGCTTGGCTTGACCCCGGCAGAGAACCCGTAGTTGCACTCACTTGGCAGGCTGAGACGATTGGCGCTCCATTATTGGTACTTATATGGCCAGTTACGGGGGAATTACTGGGCGCAATTGACATAATGACAGAACTTTTACTTACTGTGCTTGCAGGTATGCTGGGCGATGCTTCAAGAATTGCCGACAATATCGAGTTCTGATCCATATTAATGCTGTCCATAAGACGGGCGCTTCTGCGTGGTGGCGTGCGTTTCAGAGGCATGTGACGGTGAGGAAAAATGTATAACGCCGTCGGCAATTTGTTGCTTCAGATTTAATACGCCAAGCTTATGCAGGCAGATTAATAAAAACTATGGCTTATTTGATTAAAATAGGGACTATATGCGTCAATTAATTAAATAATTATGCAACGTTGATATGACTGTGGCTTGAGATGGCAGACGTCACAGTGGCTGTGGCTTTGGTTTGCCGTGGCAGAGACGTTGCAGTGGTAGAGACGTTGCAGTAGCTTTTTGCGGTTTGAGACTGATAAACCTTAGGATGCAGGCCTAAATCTCTCAACGTTTTGGTGTGGGTGTTTCTCTGGTGAAATAGAGGGGAAGTACGAGTGGACGATATGAACAGTGACTGACGCTCTTCTCTGACATGAGGACTGAGTTGGGGGGCGCTGTAGGTTAATTAGGAGTCAGCACAGCGCCCATGGCTTCACGTGCTTACGTTGAAGAGGGTGGGATAGACTCCACTGGACTGGACAAGGACTGGTCTTAGTTTTCATTTCTCTTTTACAGCTTTTTCTTTTCGATCCCTTTCATCCATGGCATGAACACCTTTTTTTGTTTGTGTAACTGTGGGTAAAGGCAGGCGGAAAAGAATCCACCCAACGACGAGCTAGCCTGGGATGCAAGCATGCCTGCCCTCCGCCTCGCCTCTGCCCAACGCACGCAGTTACATAACAGTGTATGGTAGAGCGGGCTGGCATAATTGACTAAAAACATGAAACACGAAACATGCATGAACATAACCTCACTGCTATTGGCAAAATATTCGCTGCTGCTTTGGCATAAGTTGTCGGCAGAGTAACGTCGGCAGCGCAGTAAATTTAACCGGCAAACTTCGAATATAAAATATGTTGGTGCATTTAAAACGTCATGGGCTCGCTTCTGTTAGCAAATATCCAATTTTGGTGCTGGTAGTGAATGTGCCGGCAGAATAACGTAGGCAGTGCTATAATTTTCACCGGCAGCGGCGCAGGCAGCAACGTGTGACTTGGTGTAATAGTCTTCAAGCAGCGAAGTGGCCGTCAGAATAAATTGTAAATTGTAAATTGTAGCAAATTTGCAAGCAGGCAATGTAATATTTTCAGGCAGCAGGAATAAATTGCAGGCAGCGAGGTAGGCAGCGGCGCAATCTGCACAAGCGAAATAAAGACTTGTCGTTGGCTCCGGGAAATAGCGAATTTAACGCACCCCCAAACCTAGAATACCAATAAGCGGTAATTGGATGGTATAAATTGAAAGATGGAAGTGGAGGTGGAGGTGGTTTATTTCTGCAAAAAACCATTTTAGGTTACAAAAGGAAAATTACATATAATTTTATTATACTCACCGCTGTGTGCCTTTCCCGATCTGCTTAGTTGGTGGTTCGTTCAATTTCACTCAGAACGTGGGAAAAGACAGGCAGCGTTAAGTTTACATTTAGTGTTGCCAGATCAAATAAATTTTCGTTCGTTATAATTTTATTAAACACAGGGCGTTCTGTGACAATTGCATTTAATTAATTTAAAAACTTAGAATTCAAATATATTTTTCTGTCCAAATTTCGGTATTTCTGCTTGAGATTGCGACTATAATATTCCTTTGAACCAGTGGGGATATTTTTGGCTTCCGTCCACGTGTTTACGCTTTTGGGCTATATTTTACATCATTTTCCAATATTATTTCAAAGCAATTTCACATTTCGTCAATTCCCGGCGCGAAAAACACTTATTTTGGAGTTTTTTTATTTTTGCTATAAGTTGAATAGTGCAGGGGTCTCCTCGACCCATTCTGACTCCCTGATGGTATTATAGGGTTAAAAACTTAGTATATTATAAAACTTTATTTGATATTCAGTGAATTAGTTTTTTATTATCTACAAAAATCTCCACGCTTTCGAAAAAAAATTTAATTGAACTTTCGTGTCCCTATTATTTTTCACAAGCTGAAACGAGCTCACTCCAGAAAATCATCAGCCATTATGAAACGACGCAAAGAATGGCCGATTAAATAACTGTTCCTTACTTCGGAGACATCTCAGCAAGAAATTAATGTATAAGTTTTGACCATTGTTTAGAAATTGAAGCAGGATCGATCTTTGAAATATTTCAAGGCAAGTGACCCTATTATTTTTCATATGACTGTACTACCTAGAAAAATTAATTGAATAAAGAATTTTTAACTGAATTATTTTTAAAATTAAAAAAAAGTGCTGCAAACCTATTTCTGTGTTTAGGGGATTTTTGTTTATCTGATATGACTTTCGTTTAAATAAATTAAATGAAATAATTTTAACCAGAGATGTAGAATAATTATTATTTCATTTTGAAATTATCAAAAAGTCTTACAAATTTTCTTCAGAATCATAAAAGTCTTTTGATAATATTTTTTTCCTAATGAAAATGATAAAAATCTTCTATAATTGTTATTCAGAAACTTATATTTTAAAAATCTTTCCATAATAGTTATTTCAAATCTATATTTTTTAAGTCTTCAAAGACTTTTATATTGAGACAAATTTGAAAAAAGTCTTTGCGTAATTATTATCAGTAACAAATTGTTTTTTATATCTTCAAAGACTTTTTCATTGAGACAAAGTTCAAAAAAGTCTCAGAAAATTTTCAATAACTTTCATATAAGTATAAAATAAAAATAACTTTCATATAAGTACTTCAAAATTCAAGCAAATTTCCAATTTGAAATTGTATGAAAGATTTTTATCGAAGATATAAAAAATAAATTTGGTACTCAAAATAATTACTTAAAGATATTTTTGAAATTCGTCTCAATGAAAAAGTCTTTGAAGACGTAAAAAACAATTTGTTACGGATAATAATTACTCAAAGACTTTTTTTCAAATTTGTCTCAATATAAAAGTCTTTGAAGATATAAAACAAAATTTCTCATTTATAATAATTACAAAACGACTTAAAAAAATATCTCGGAAATAACTATTATGGAAAGACTTGTAAAATATGTTTCTTTCAATAATAATTATTTTTTGATTTTTATTTTTTCTCTTATAATAATTACAACTCTGATTTTAACATAATTCGTTTTAGTAAAGTACATTATTCATATAATTTTAATTACGAATTCTGTAAGGCTGCGAAAGAATAATTTTTACACCTATTTTAGTGTCAATATGTGTATATTTGAATTTGATGGATTTTTTTTTTGCATGTTAGAAATAATAAAAAATAACATATCGTTATGAAGTTAAAGCATTTTATTTTATATGAAGTTTTAATAGTTTTTCTCTGAGATGATACTTAAAAACAATATACATATATTATTCTGTTTTTACGATCAAAATTTTCTTGACCTCGCGGGAACACTGAACGTATGAAAACCCATTTTGCGGTGACAACACTGCATACTAGTACCTTCGCCCAGGGCTTGTAGTCGCTTCTAAATCTTTTCTGATTCCAGAATATTCGTAACTTTATAAAATTAAATTTTAGGCAAATAAGAACTTTATGCTTTAGTTAAAGAACCGTATTGTTTTTTTTATCGAACTGATTCTCCACGATTGAAAGGCAAATAAAATGCAGAAGCCGAATCAAACCCATTGTAGAAAATATGTGTATGTACGAGTATTTTCATTGTAACTACACGGAATTCAGATTTTTGCACTTAAAAGTAAGTTGCATAAAAAATTAAGCGAATAGAACTTATAAGAACGAAAAGAATTACATAGTAAGCATGCAAACAATATGCGGATGTAATATATGTTGTGGTGAGTGGGCGTTCTGCATGAATGACAAAACCGCAAAACTTTAAAGATCGGTAGAGCCCTGAAGATCTAATTGTATTTAGTTTTTAAAACTTGTTTCGTAATTTGCGATCAAAACCGCAAATTTTGAGGGGTCTTGCGTTATGGAAATCCAAAACAAAAATATTTCGGGACACCCTAATGTACATTTATTACGATAACGACGAAGCAAGTGCGTACATTTGTATGTATGTATGTACATATGTACGGATCATGGTACATATGCATGTTCGTTTGAACGTGCACGATTCAGTAATAAACATAGTCACCCCGATTCTAAATATCCGACAGGATCTCAACCCTTGTGGATTTTTTTGTTCACCAGGATAATTTCCTCCTATTCTCTTTCACTAGCGAGAAGAAAAACTGGTGAACAGAATTTCGAACATGCGGGCGGATTTTCGAAATCAGCTGTTTTGTTGCAAGGCAGATTTAGGCAGGTAGGCGCATATGCGAGTTCAGAAATTTCCCATATTTTGTTATTGTAATTGATAGAGTGTAATGTCAAAATGATATTTCGCCTTGGTTAAAATCTGAATTCACTTAGGACTGACCAATTCCTATTGGGCCATGATGTGAATTCTCTTTGATTTTGACATTATACTCTACCTTTGTAAATAAAAAAGTTGTTTCTGAATTCGCCTATACACCTACCTTTATATATCTGCCTTGTTTTGTTGTTTGACATCTGTTTTGCTTGGACAGTGAATTAAAAGTTTTGCGTTTTTATTAAAAAGTTGTTAAATTAAGTATAAAAATGCACAGTATTGCTTTTCGAATGGTAGCGGAAGAAGAAATGGAGGAGTCTTTAACAGAGGAACCAGAACAGAGGTCCATAAGAAGAAGGTTGCGCGATGGTACAAATCCGCTTGAATTGCCGGAATCTTTGTAAGAATTAAAAAAGTTGTTTAAGAGTATTGTATTGACTTTATTATTTTGCAGATTCGTTAAATATTATAGAATTAATAAACCGGCATTCCAATATTTATTGGACATTTTGATATCAAATACACAGCAGCCAAAGAAAGGCTTTGCAGTCTCTCCGGTTATAAAGTTATGCTCATGTCTACGTTTTTTTGCTGAAGGTGGATATCAAACGGGCGTTGGAAAAGATTCCGACGTTTCATTGGCTCAATCTACCTTCAGCAAAGTTATAAAAGAAGTAGTTGAAATCTTTGTGCCCCACATGGATTAAAACAGCCATGGACACCGACGAAAAACGAAAAATTTCACGTGCGTTTTATTTAGCCCACGGCATCCCTAGTGTCCTTGGGTGTATTGACGGAACACATGTCCGTATCATCGCTCCATGTCAAAACAAGCACCTTTACTACAACCGAAAAGGATACTATACCTTAAATGTGATGTTGGTAAGTTATTTTTAAAAAAAATTAGTTGAATATTTACGTACATATGTATGCATATTCATACATTCACAAACGCATATTTCTGTATTGGCAGATGTGCGATCACGAGCTTAAGATACGGTACGTTGATGCCTCTCACCCTAGAGCTTCCCATGACTCCTTCATTTGGAATGTTAGCGACTTAAGGGCGTTTTTCGAAAGTAAATATTTGGGCGGAGAAACAAACAATTGGTTACTAGGTTAGCATATTTTATCTTTTAGTATACACATGTATGTGTATATCAAATATTACTTTTCTTTTAACTAGGAGACGCCGGCTATCCTTTAGAGCCATGGCTTCTGACGCCACATCGAAACCCAGAAGAAGGCTCCACGCAAATGAAATTTAATGACTCCCATTCTAAATGCCGCAATATAATAGAGCGAACTAATGGAGTGCTGAAAAATCGATGGCGATGTCTGCTTGGAGCAAGAGAGCTGCACTACACTCCTAGAAAAGCAGCCAAAATAATTAATGTGTGTTGCGCATTGCACAATATATGCATTCATTTCAAAACAAGTTCATATGTTACTGAAGTAGATCCTGCTGAAGAACAAACCGCGCACATTAGCGAAAACGTGGATGTGGTACCTTTAACATCCCCCCAGTACTTGACTGCAGCGAAAACCATAAGAAATAGAATTGGAAACACTCTTCAACTTTAGATGCAAAAACGTACTTCTAAATTTGTTACTTTTACTTAAAAATATATTTAAACCATAACATTTCTCTTTTTACATTTTATTGCACATTGTATATTTCAGTCAAATTCTTTTTCAGTATTTTACTTAATAGATAGATATCACAATTACATTTTTCTTTATTTTTTTCATTGTACATTTTAAATTTCAGTCAAATCCTTTTTCAGTATTTTACTTAATAGATAGATATCACAATACCAAATACCCAATTAATAGATATTACAATTATTGTTACGTGTTAACAATATACTTAATCTTTGCTCTTTACTAAATTTCAAAATTCAATATAAAACCATGAACGAGGCATTCCATACGCATTTACATAAATTATAATAATAAAGATTTTATACTCATATTTATGCAAAATCAAATAAATTCAATTTAAAAATGGCCAATAGTAAAACGAAAACCAAATTCACTTCAATAGACTTAGTACTAAGGATACAAAAAATTGTATGCAAAATTATCTATGTACATGTTAAAATAAAAATGCTGTTTCAATAGATATTTTTATATAAAAAAAAAAATCGGGTACATTCACGTATTAGGAAACTAGAGTTAATTATTTACATATTTACACAAACCAAAAAAAAATTCAAAGGATAATAATAAAACACTTAATACTTAAAAAAATTGAATGCAAAATTATTTACATGTTAAAAAAAACATATTCGGTAAAACAAAAAAAAAAGAATTCATGCAAACCTACTTAGAAACTACTTAATTATTGGATTGTCGCAACACATTTATCTCCATAACTCTCGTCTGCCGTTTTAGTAACTCTATTTTTTCTTTTTTTAATTTTTCTATACTTTTCAAATGCTTTTTTTTAGTTCGTATGTTTTTTCTAAAAGCTTTGTTTGTTTCTCGGCTTCTAAAACTTTTTTTTTCATCAGCATACATATCTCCCGCTGGATTGAGAGCTCTTCCTCAAGAACGGCAGAAGGCGTCTTTTTTGTGTTCTTCTTTCGCGATGAAGTCTGCCGTTCCTCAACTCTCGCACCAGCTGGTAACTGAATCACACCATTCTCACGCTCATCCACACGCATCACCTCATCCGCACACTCTACCTCATCCACATGCTCCACCTCATCCACAACCTCCACCTCATTTGCCATCACATTCATCACATCATATTCAATCATTTCACACTCATACGGTACCTCATTCACATAACTCACATTTTGCCTTGCGTTACCCGTCCCAGAAGCAGCAGTATTGATATTGTTACGAATTGGCGCCGGCTGTGGCAGCCCAAATGTTTTCGCCACTCCTTGCACGGACTCCCGCATGCCAACCAACTCGTATATGGCCGCTTCTGTCGCCGACAATTTAACTTGTTGGTTTGGACCTCCACCAGTGCCTTTCGAGTGCTTCACATTTCTGCCAGCTTTTTGCCGGACGTAGCGTTTCTGATCGCCCCACACCTAGAATGCAATGCTTTTAATAAGCTACTGTTATTTTAAAATTTTATTATAAATATATACCTTTTTCAATTCGGCGATACATTTAGTTGGTGGCCCTGCCGAATTTAATTCGTCCCGTACGATTTTCCAAAATCTCTCTGCTACTTCCTTTTTGGCTTTCTTGAAGCCGCGCGCAATATCTGGCTGCCCTTCCATCAAACTCACTAAAATTTCTATTTGCTGCTTATTTGTCGTAGTCGTCCTAAAAACAATAAAGTCAGTACATAAATAATACAATAATGTATTTTTTTTTATTAATTAATGTAATATTTACTCACATTTTGTTCAGCGTTCACTCAGAATCGGCTTGTGAAAAATTTCGCAATAAAATGGCGTATATTCTTCCTTTTCTTTTCATTCGTGATACCTACTTTTCTTCCTTATTCGCTTTTCACTTTTTCGAACATCGTTTAGAATAGGCGAAAAGGGAGAAGCGAAAAAATCCACAATGAATTTGTATTCAGAATAAGGGAATAGGGAGAAGCGGAAAAATCCTTGTGGATTCTTCGTTTAGAATCGGGGTGAGTGTGTTTTACATTGGTTAGTTGTAAATATACCCGGTAATAAGGTGGCGGAAAGACAAACTATAGCGGAATATATCGGTTCTGGTCCACGCGAAGGCACAGGTTTACATCGATATGCATTTGCGGTATTCAAACAATCGAAAAAGAGTGAAACAACGGTATTTATTGCGAAAAAGTAAGTGTTAGCTTAACCTTAGGTTTACCAATACCCACCCAGGTGACATTTTGCCTTTTTGCGATTACTCAGCAACTATTTGACGGATTTTAAAATGCTTTTTACTCACTGATCAATTTTTCGAGTTCTTTCAGATAATAACAAGTTTGATTGTTTTTTTCATCCGGAATATACACTTTTTTCGATTTTGACTTTTTATATACGTAGTTTACCAATACCCACCCGAGTAACCCAGTCCAATTTTCTATGAAAATACTTGTATATGCGCGTATGTTTGCTGTTTTAATTTTTTATATTTATCGGTTAACTATATTTTGATTATTTTTATAAACTTTTTAGAAAATTTATTGACTATAAATTATATTCTAACCAACCGAAATACTGAAGGATACCTACAACAATTGATGCATTTTGTTTGGTTCATGTTATGCTCATTGCAAATGGTTTTAGTGCATTTTATGTATAATTGACGACTTTTCGGGTTTATTTTTATATCGAAACACTCAAAGCATTTTCCTCTTATCTTTACTCGTCATCGACCTGTTGGAAAATTAGCCTTTTTATTTAGAAATAAGAAATGGCATTGACAAATTCACTCCTTGTAGCAAATAGTACCTAAAGTCCATACAATTGCCGATTTTATGTGGAGTCTTCCAGTAACATTACGCCTAATAGACCTTAGCATAATTAGGATAAAGCAGAGCTTTCTGAGAAAGCCTTACACTGAAGAACCTTGACACCACTTTGTTCATTTTCTCCGTATGTCTTAATGCAGCAAGGGTGACTACATCTAGAGGAAAGGTCGGCAAAATTGCGAAAGAGGTTGTGTTGGGGAGCTCAGAACGGCTTGCGCTACATTGGCTAAAATGTGTGTAATGTTTTTCATTTACTCTTATGAGTCAAAATGCCGATGTCTGATCTAGAGCATTAAAAATAATGCGAAAGGCCAGCTAAATTCTCTTCACATGCTCCTGACACGTCGGAAGGCTTGAATTAATTTACAATATGCATACATATATATATTTTATTTTCGTTTATTGTTCCCACCATATACACATATGGACACTGAAATAGGTGCAAACGTTTTTCTTTCACAGCCTTACATCATTCGCAATTAAAACGAAGTTTTGCTTAGTTATATGAATAATGTACTTTACTAAGACGCATTATGTTAAAATTATTTAATTTCATTTATTTAAAGGAAAGTTATATCAGATAAACAAAAATCTCCTGGACACTGAAATAGGTGTGCAGCACTTTTTTTTCAAAATCTCAAAAATAAATCAGTTAAAACTTCTTTATTCAATTGATTTTTGTTAGATAGTATATCTGTCATTGTTTTGTATAACTTTGGCTAATCTATTGGTTATGGATGTAGTTAATTTGTGGAAGTTTTCTAATGGAGTAGTAGTAGGAGTAGTTCCCGCGCTTTCTGCCAAAATGAAGCTTTTTTGGAAATGAAAAGGCTGTCAATCATCTCTCAATATCACTACGCAAGGTCTAAATTGGTTTTGGATCAGGCAATTCGCTTAGCCATTCCATACAGGTGACATTTGCATCGTGGAAAAATTCAAACCCCAATCACCCAAACGTGCTTTGGGTCGTTTTCTTGTTGAAAAATCTTTTATGTGACATGTTTCCTTGGCAATATGACAGCTTAAGATTCTGCTAAATATCCCTGTACTTTATAACGGTCAATGTCTCCTTCAACGAAAATAACAGACCAACACTTTTCCAAGTTGCACATCCATAAACCATCATGTTTCCATCCCAAACTATATAGTCCATTTAATGCATCACAGATCGAATTCTTTGTTATAATATTTGTGGACATGATTCCAGAAGTTCACTACGTCTCCCAAACGGCAAAGGATTTGCACCATTCTACATCTAAAAGACGATTAGGCAAGTGGGTGGAAACATAATGTGCCACTTGGTAAAGTCTTGGTCTGTTATTTTCGCTAAAGGACACATTGACTATTATAAAGTACAAGGATATTTAGCGGAATATTAAGCTGTCATATTGCCAAGGAAACATGTCACATAAAAGGATTTTTCAACAAGAAAACGACCCAAAGCACGTTTGGGTGATTGGGGTTTGAATTTTTCCACGATGCAAATGTCACCTGTATGGAATGGCTAAGCGAATTTCCTGATCCAAAACCAATTTAGACCTTGCGTAGTGATATTCAGAGATGATTGACAGCCTTTTCATTTCCAAAAAAGCTTCATTTTGGCAGAAAGCGCGGGAACTACTCCTACTACTACTCCATTAGAAAACTGCCACAAATTAACTACATCCATAACCAATAGATTAGCCAAAGTTATACAAAACAATGACAGATATACTATTTAATAAAAATCAATTGAATAAAGAAGTTTTAACTCAATTACTTTTGAGATTTTGAAAAAAAAAGTTCTACACACCTATTTCAGTGTCCAGGAGATTTTTGTTTATCTGATATAACTTTCCTTTAAATAAATGAAATTAAATAATTTTCACATAATTCGTTTTAGTAAAGTACATTATTCATATAATTAAACAAAACTTCATTTTAATTGCGAATGCTGTAAGGCTGTGAAAGAAAAAGTTTTACACCTATTTCAGTGTCCATATGTGTAAGTTAACACATGCAGCTCGAAGCCAACAGTAGAATGGCTGAGCTGGCATATTCCCATCACAAGCGATGGTCAACAATTTCAAATTCCCGAATCTGCAATACACCAACCTGCAGGTGCACTTTAGTTGCATACGGTTCTAAGAAATCATAATAGCAGGTAAGGCACGGCCAGCACTGTTCCCACCAGCGACACAGGTTGCAGGTGTTTTCCACGTAAACATCACAGTTCAGTCACAGCGCAGTCAGCGTCGCTCCCACCAGCAATAACAGCAGCAACTGCGGCGACTTTAGATTTAGATTTATGTAGCTATAAATATCAGTAGATTAGATGGATAAGTTGTTAGTTTTAATTTGGGAACTCACCGGCTCAGACACGCTGACCGGAAAATAAATACAAAACAAAAGTAAACAGTCTGTTAATAAGTGGCGCCCAACGTGGGGCCACGGTCGCGTGGTGAAAAAGTAAAACGAACCCGAAAATCGTATAACATCAAATTGTCAAATCTCATCATCCCTTGGAAAGGACAACCAGGACAATCAGGACATCAACATCCAACATCAATAATTATATACATAGATAATATTATAAGATTTTAAAATGTAAGTAGAGTGCAAAAAAAAAAAAGAAGAAAAAGCAAAGATAAATTGTGATCTTGTTTTAAATTTTGGCCATTGAACAAATTGTGAAGTTTAGAAAAAAAGGAGGAAATAAAGATATATTTTGATCTTGTTTTAAATTTTTGGCCATTGAATTCAACGAAGATCCTTGCACGGGAAACTTGTGAATCAATTTGATAATTTTTTTTTAAACATTTTTCATGAGTGATTTTGAATTGAACCAACTCTTGGATAAGATAACGGAAATAGAGGTTAATGGACGAAAATTTAGCATTAATAGTAATCAAGAGAATTGGCATACAAAAATGGCTTTAGATGCAAATCAGCTTAAAGCACTAATAGATAGTGCCATTAGTGCTGCACTTGCCGTGCAGAGAGAGTTTCGAAGAGAGGTTGACAGATATTAGTCAGCGCATCAATGAGGTAAAGATTAATGCACCTGAAGTAGAAGCATACAAAGAAATAGAGGTAATCCCTGGCAGACAGTGTGACGAACCACTTGACATCGTGAAGTCCTTACCGGATTTCGAGGGTAAGCAGGAATGTTATGTTTCCTGGCGACAGGCAGCACAGACGGCCTACAAAATTTTTGAAAAATATGAAGGCAGCAGTAAACATTACCAGGCTGTTGCCATAATTAGGAATAAAGTGAAGGGACCGGCAGACATGGTGTTTGCATCTTTTAATACGGTATTAAATTTCAAAGCCATAATCAGTCGCCTCGACTTTACATACAGTGACAAACGACCCATTTACTTGATTGAACAGGAGCTCTCAACCCTTCGCCAAGGGGGCCTGACTCTCCTACAGTATTACGACGAGGTTGAGAAGAAACTGACACTTCTCACCAACAAAACAATCATGACGCACGATAAACAAATGGCTGCATCACTCAACGAGAAGTATAGGATGGACGCCTTGCGTGTGTTTATTTCAGGTACGAAAAAGCCACTTTGTGATGTATTGTTTTCGGCACGACCTACCGACTTACCATCTGCTTTAGCACTCGCACAGGAAGTAGAATCAAATCATGAGCGGTACTTGTTTGCCAGTACTTATGCTAGGAGTTTAGAGGATAGGGCCCAAAAATCTGAGGTAAGACAACAGTTTAGAGAAAAGGGTCCTGGTGGAAGAACCCCAGTCAAGGATGTCTATCCTACAAAAAATCCACATTTCAGTAGAGCCCAGGGCCTTAATAATAAGTCACCCCAAAAGGTAGAACCGGTGCAGCCAATGGAGGTCGATCCTTCACTTCGCTATAGTCAGAGCACGCAACATCGACCCAATAACAGTTTCCCATCACGGGGCTCAGTACAGCCTTACGCAAACCAGAATAAAGAATATGGGCAGGCTGCGAAGAGGCCAAATAGTGGCTCCGCTCGATTTACGGCACCAAAACAGCAAAGGATCAACCATCTATCCTCAGGCCAGGAGGACGAAGAATATCGGGCTGTGGCAAATTCAGAGGCTGCAGCAATAGAGGAAGAACTGTCTGAATCAGAACAAATAAATTTTTTAGAGAAAGCTCCCTGCTACCTTTCATTGAAAGGACAATTGCAGGGAAAACAATTCGATTACTAATCGATACAGGAGCATCGAAAAATTACATTAAGCCCCTGAAGGAACTTAGAAATGTAGTACCAGTAGAAAATAGGTTCTTAGTAAAGTCAATTCATGGCTTTAATGACGTTAAAGAAAAATGCATGGTGAACTTGTTTGGTACAAACAGTACCTTTTTTTTGCTCCCAATGCTTTCAACTTTCGACGGAATAGTAGGGCTTGACCTGCTTACGCAGACCAATGCTACTTTAGATTTTAAGAATAAAAAAATTACAACGAGTTATGGTTCTGAAGAGCTAAAATTCCTAAAGTGTGGTAATGTAAACTTCACCCAAGTGGAAGATGTTGAGGTTCCGGAGGTGGTGAGAACCAAATTTCAAAAAATGATTAAAAGTTTAGTAAGAGTTTTTTCAGACCCAAATGAGGCTCTTCCATATAATACAAACATTGTCGCCACTATTCGCACTGAGAGTGACGACCCAGTATATTCTAAGCTATACCCATACCCTATGGGTGTGGCCGATTTTGTGAACACAGAAGTTCAGGACTTATTGAGGAATGGCATAATAAGGCCATCTAGATCACCATACAACAACCCGATTTGGGTCGTGGATAAAAAGGGCAAGGATAGTCAGGGCAATGCAAAAAAGCGCCTTGTTATAGACTTTAGAAAGTTGAACCGAAAAACTATCGACGACAAATACCCCATACCCAACATTACGGCCATATTGTCAAACTTGGGAAAGGCCAAGTATTTCACAACACTTGACCTCAAATCAGGCTTCCACCAAATAGCACTTGCCGAAAAGGATAGGGAAAAACCGCTTTTTCGGTTGGCAACGGGAAATACGAGTTCTGTAGGCTTCCTTTTGGATTGAAGAATGCACCTAGCATTTTTCAAAGAGCGATCGACGACGTGCTTCGGAAACAGATAGGAAAGTGCTGTTACGTTTACGTCGACGACGTGATTATTTTTTCTGAAAACGAAGAAAGACACGTCGAACATATTGAGTGGGTTTTGCGCAGATTATACGAGGCAAATATGAGGGTCTCACGGGAAAAATCACACTTCTTCAAACAAAGTGTGGAATACTTGGGTTTCGTTGTATCTAAGGATGGTATTAAGACGAGTCCTAGTAAGATCGAAGCAATTCGAAACTACGAGGAGCCCTCCACATTGTTTAATATCAGGTCCTTCTTAGGACTTGCAAGTTACTATAGGTGTTTTATTAAGGATTTTGCAACAATAGCAAGGCCTTTGACGGATATCCTTAAGGGAGAAAACGGGAAAGTTAAGGCCACACAATCCAACAAAATTAAAATAAAATTGGATGAAAAACAGTTGCAGGCCTTTAACAAACTAAAGGAGGTCTTGGCATCTGAGGATGTTGTATTACCCTACCCTGATTTTAAAAAGCCATTCGATCTAACGACGGATGCTTCTTCATTAGGTATAGGGGCGGTTCTATCTCAGGATGGGAGGCCAATAACGATGATCTCTAGGACCCTGAAAGATCGAGAACAAAACTTCGCTACTAATGAGCGCGAGCTATTGGCGATTGTCTGGGCTCTCAAGAGCCTTAGAAATTACCTTTATGGTGTTAAAAATCTTAATATTTATACAGATCACCAGCCACTCACGTTTGCGGTTTCAGACCGAAATCCAAACGCCAAAATTAAGCGCTGGAAAGCTTTTATTGATGAGCACAACGCTCAAATATTTTATAAGCCTGGTAAGGAGAATTACGTTGCTGACGCACTGTCACGACAAAACATCCATGTCCTGGAAGAGGACGTGCAGTCCGACTTGGCTACCATCCATAGCGAAATTTCGCTATCGCATACAATAGAATCAACAGAAAAACCACTCAATTGTTTCCGAAACCAGATTGTTCTAGAGGAAGCGAGCCTTGACTTGAGACGGAACTTCATATATTTCGGAAAAAAAACTCGCCACGAAATTCAGTTCACTGACAGGAAGACACTTGTTGACGAGATTAAGGTGGTCGTAAATCCAAACGTAGTGAACGCAATATATTGCGATCTGCCAACATTGGCAATCATTCAAAATGAATTAGTTACATATTTTCCGGCAACAAAGTTTTGGCACTGTAAACGCATGGTGTCGGACATTGTTAACAAGGACGAGCAAAGGGAGATAGTTACAGCCGAGCATAATCGAGCCCACAGGGCGGCTCAAGAAAACGTAAAACAGATCCTCTGTGATTACTATTTTCCAAAAATGACCAAACTCGCAAACGAAATTGTCGCAAACTGTAAAATTTGCAACAAGTCCAAATACGACAGGCACCCTCGTAAGCAGACATTGGGGGTAACTCCAATAGCGACCTATCCTGGAGAAATGCTGCATATCGACATTTTTTCTACAGACAAAAAATACTTCCTTACTTGTATTGATAAATTCTCTAAATTTGCGGTGGTTCAACACATACTATCTCGCACTATTGCGGATTTGAAAGGCCCAATTCTACAATTAATGAACATATTTCCGGGTACGAAGACTGTCTACTGCGATAATGAGCCATCATTCAATTCCGAAACGATAAGGTCACTGTTGAAAAATCAGTTTAATGTCGATATTGTGAATGCGCCTCCGCTGCACAGTACCTCAAACGGTCAAGTTGAGCGTTTCCATAGTACACTTGCGGAAATTGCGAGATGTCTGAAAATGGAAAAGAAAATTGACGAAACGGTCGAACTTATATTATTGGCAACATTTGAATATAATCGAACAATCCATTCTGTGACAAACAAAAAACCCGTTGACATAATTCACGACTCGCCGCAGGAATTGCGAGAGGAGATACAGGATAAATTAATTAAAGCCCAACAAGCACAGTTAGACAGGAATAACCCCACCAGACAAAATAGGGTGTTTGATGTGGGAGAACGTGTGTTGGTTAAATCCAACAAAAGACTAGGTAATAAGCTTACACCTCTATACACAGAGGAAAGGGTAGAGGCAGACTTGGGGACCACAGTCTTGATTAGAGGGAGGGTGGTCCACAAGGACAATATAAAATAGTTTTATCATTAGTAACTTTTGTAAATTTGCAGGATTCTTTTGGTGATACTTCTGATTGGGTCGACGGCAGCGAAACTGACAAACTACTCGAACTCTAATTACATACCAATTCAGGACGGATTTGTAACTATCTGGCAAGATGTTAACTTTCTAAAGCATACAACTAATATCGATACGTATATGGAAATAGCCGAAGAAACAAAGAAACTAACGAAACTTTTCCCTGCATCCCATATGAGAATGTTACTGGACTCAGATATAACACATATAAAAACACTTTTGGCAACGTTTGATATTCAACACAGACAAACTCGAAGCATAAATATTTTAGGAACAGCTTTCAAAGTCATAGCAGGGACACCAGACTTCGATGATTTTGAAATTCTGAAATTCCGACAACAAGAACTAATTAACTCTGAAAATAAGCAAATAGAAATAAATACGGTAGTACGTGAAAAAATTAATAAGCTAACAGACACAGTGAACATAATCACAAAAAACATAAAAGCGCAACATATTGACACTGAACATTTATATGAAACATTGCTTGCCAGAAATAGAATTTTAATTTCCGAAATTGAAACCTTGATTTCAACCATTGCCCTTGCAAGGATTGGCGTTATTAACCCTTCAATATTAAATTTTGATGATATAAAAGATATAACTAACATGCACTCTACAAACACAACTGTAACAGATTTAATGGAGGTATCAAACATTAAGGTCCTGTTAGATAATAAGTTTTTATATTTTCTAATAAAATATCCTAAACCTATATTAGTATGTAAGCGAATTTTCCTGCTTCCTGTTCAACATAACGAAACTGTCCTGTACTTTGGGAATGATAACAACATCGCTGACTGTGATAATCGGATTTTGGCCCTTGGAAACTGTACTACGGCACTTACTTCCACATTCTGCAAAAAACTGAATAGCACAACATGCGCACAGCAACTCCATTCAGGAAATGTAGCTCACTGCGGTACGCGCCCCAGCCACCTGGAACCAATTACAGTGGTTGATGAGGGTATAATAGTTATCAATGACAATACCGCTGTGATCAGATTAAACGATGGTTCTGAAAAAACCGTTACCGGTACTTACCTGCTCACCTTTGAAGACGAGGTCCAAATTAATGGATCTTATTACAAAAATAAACTGGGCATATTGAAGAAGCTGCCAAATTCAGCAACAACAACTCTTTTGAATATTACCAAACATCATGAAATATTGAGCCTACCATACCTCCGGCGAATTAGCGCGGAGAACCTAAGATACATTGAAAAAATTCAGCTAAGAACTGTATTGTGGCCGGTGCTATCAGGTTTAGTTACTATCACCATTTTGATTGGTTGCTACTTCATCCTCAAACTACGTCAGAAGAAAACCATAAGACGTCAAAAACGAGATATAGAAGCTGTCATTGATAACCTAAAAAAGTCCGAGGACGTCCTTCATTTAGAAGGGGAGGAGTTAACACATGCAGCTCGAAGCCAACAGTAGAATGGCTGAGCTGGCATATTCCCATCACAAGCGATGGTCAACAATTTCAAATTCCCGAATCTGCAATACACCAACCTGCAGGTGCACTTTAGTTGCATACGGTTCTAAGAAATCATAATAGCAGGTAAGGCACGGCCAGCACTGTTCCCACCAGCGACACAGGTTGCAGGTGTTTTCCACGTAAACATCACAGTTCAGTCACAGCGCAGTCAGCGTCGCTCCCACCAGCAATAACAGCAGCAACTGCGGCGACTTTAGATTTAGATTTATGTAGCTATAAATATCAGTAGATTAGATGGATAAGTTGTTAGTTTTAATTTGGGAACTCACCGGCTCAGACACGCTGACCGGAAAATAAATACAAAACAAAAGTAAACAGTCTCTTAATAAGTTGTACATCATCCCACTCATGAACTAATGATAATTTAGTAAAAATTTTATACATGCGGAAGTTTCCACGGAGTCATTTTACGGGTCAGCCAGGTCCTTCACAACTCGCTCGCCTCGGTTTCCATCGGTTATTTTGTTTTTTGACTTACGATCTTCTGAATTTGAGTGCTCCAACGGCAACTTCAAGTTAATAATTAGTATACCGCAGACTTATTATTAAGTCAAAATTTGCCTTAGGAGGCAAAATTTTTAATTTTTTACTTTATGTACACTTATTTCAGGGTGTTCATTGTTCTTTTTTTAATTAGTTTTATCAAATATAGTGAAATTAATTATTTTTACTCATTTGCAAGCTTATATATTACAATAGTACGAAATACAATTGCGTAATAAAAATTTGAAGCAGGAGAAAGCATGTGAAACGCAAGCAAATGTATGTGGGTCACCCGGGTGGGTATTGGTAAACCTCGTACATAAAAATCTCTGGTAATCGTAAGGTTAAGCGATCTAATTATGTACATGCATACATATGTATCAAAAATGCTAAATTTCGTTTTTTAGAGCCTATACACACTTGCGACTCAATCGATTTAGTCGAATTGCGCTGTTGTATTCACACTACGCCAACTATTTGGTGGAATCGGTGGCAGCTATTCACACTACAGACTAAGAGCCTATACACACTTGCGACTCAATCGATTTAGTCGGGCTTTGATTTGCTTGGGAATGTATGGAAGCATTCACACTACATTCAATTAGAGCCTATACACACTTGCGACTCAATCGATTTAGTCGAATGTTGATTTGCATGGGAATGTATGGAAGCATTCACACTACATTCAATTAGTCGAACAACTGAAACAGTTGGATTTTCAGCCCAATTTCATTCCAACTGAAACAGTCGGACAACTGCTTGATCAGCAAAGCGCCCTTCTACGTATTCACACTAGAGACAATTTAGTCGAACGACTACAACAACAACAGTGATATTCGTAGTGGAAAGAGTTGCCATGCTGACAGCACTACTTTTATTTCACTTTTGGTAAATTGCAGAGATTGAATATTTCAATTAATATTTTCAAAATGTAAAAAAAAAAACAAAAGGTTCGTTTCTTATTAACTAGAATTATCTAACTAAGGATGTTTACTTCCGTTTTCATGTGTTTCTTGATATTGTTGTTCTCTTCAAATATGCATGGAAATTATTAATGGCTAATTTTTACTATTTTTCCGTTTCTTGTACTTCTGTTCGTTTCGTTCTTTATGAGCGTAATTCCTTCCGTTTTTCTCTTTTCATTTACTTGACAGCTAGTTGCTAGTTTAATAAGAAAGAAAGCCAAACAATGTATGCACTTTTTGTTTATTTTATTATTTTTTATTTATTAATCAAGTTGACAGATGACAAGAAGGTACTTTCATGAAAGAATGCAGATAAAGTGATAAAAGCAATTTAATAATTCATCGCTTTATACGAAGACCACTAATGTAAAATTTGCTGTGTAAAATCTCCCAGATTCCTTTGTCTAAAAAGAGGCGGTGCCACGCCCATTTTCCCAAAATTTTTCTATTTTTTGCTTCCGGTCTATTGTAGAACTCAGGCCACAAAATTTCAATGAATTATCTTTATATTTGGCAAAGATATCGCTTAAAATGTTTTTATTAGGCCACTTTATAGTTCCCATATATAAAATTGGGCGTGGTCGTCAACCGATTTTGCTAAAATTTTGAGCATGTATTACTACAATCCATAAAAGTGTATACAATAAGTTTCGTCGTAATATCTATATATAAATAGGCTAACATTTTTTCCATACAAACAATTGCCAGGCTGTTTAGCACATTTAACATAGGCTATGTTCAGAACCGCGGCATTAAACGCAACAGCGGCAGTAATTATTTTTTTGATGATTGTGATGAGTAGGGCAACAGAAAATATGCCCTAAAAAATTCGTTTTTAGCGCTAAAAATATGTCCTTAAAAATATGGTTTAAGCGCTAAAAATATGCCCTTAAAACTTAGTTTAAGCACTGAAAATATGCCCTTAATTTTTTTTTTATATACTTAATAAAAAGATATACGGCATGGTAGGTTGTGCGCTCCCCTCTCATGCAAGAGAAATAAAAAAAATTCACATTTGCGAAACAGATCTTCGTTACCAAAAGAAAACAAGTATTTTTACATACGAAAATCTACATATATATATTAGGGCGGGTCAATTTGTACTGATGGAATAAAACCTACTTTGTTTCGGCCACAGCTGCATTCTCTGGTCAATTCTGAACAAAAAAATCCAAAGGAGCATAGTTCTAAAATGAAGTTTGACCCTCCGCAATTTTAATTTTAGATAGTCATCCCTAAATTTTTTTTACATTTGTTAAAAAAATGTAGTTGAAGATACTCAAATTAAATTTTGAGATTTATTTGAGTTGAACCCATCCGTCGGCCGACATATTATCACAAAATTTAATCAATTTGGGTAAAGTTTACAAACGACGAAGAATTCACTATCAGAGATCTTAAACTTCTTTCCTAAATATCTCCAAATCAAAATTTATTACGGATATTCTGAATACGTCATTGTATTCTACAGGCAAAAATTAAGTTGACGTGTTTCGGCGTTTCACTTAGATATTTCAAACTTTTAAGATATACCTGTTGTAACATAAAATAATTGGGAGAAATTCTAAAGAAGGTGTTTGGAAAATTAATGTATTTCCCTAAAAAATAATCAAATTGCATACTTATTTATTCAAATTGCTATTGTTGTAAATTACAAAATTTTGCGATAAATTTTCAAATAGAAAACTATGTAGATTGTCGCGGTAAGTTTTTAAACGTAGAAAAAGATCTTTCCACGTCAACTGAAGATATCGGGGCGTATTTAAAAGCAAGAATTTCAGTCACTGTGTAGCGTGTAGTGCTACACGTTCAATATGAATATTGCGATATTTTTCTCGCTCTGAGGTTCAAGATATTTTACTTGCGTCCTTTTCGCACTTTCACTTTCAACTCGTTTATTGCCAATATTGCGATCCGGATCACGGATTTAAAAATTTTGCGATCCAGAATCGCGAGCCATCAATACTCGATGCTACACTGTCAATATGAATCACGATCCACGGATTTCATCAATATATATTGACCGTCTGACGTATGGTATGTATGTAGATCAGCGATCGGCACCGCTGGCAGAGCAACCAACACACTCGCAAAATATTTGTGGTAGTGTGCTTGCAAAAGCAGAGCACTGAAAAAACATTTATCCGCATACCATTCGCACCTTTCAACGTACAAGTGCAAACTGGTTCGCGGCCAGCTCAGCGATAGCTTGCTAGCAGCGCACACACGCTCTATACATGAGAAACGAGTGGCCCTAATGCTGTGGTTATGGTATCAACATTGCCAATCAAAATCGGAAACATTTCGTGATTGGTGAGAGGTGGTTATGCTTACATTGATGATTGGAGCGCACATACACAACATAACACATGATTATTACTGAACACATACACAACATAACACATTATTACCCCCGAAACCTCGACTGCTGGCTGCCTGTTTCACACAGCAGATTTGCTGGATGTGAGAGTCCGAAAATTCTCTCACCGTCGGAGTGCACAGCAACAATTTCACGGTGCTCGACCAGCAGCATTGTAAGCATAACCAGGCCATAAATGGCTCAGCTGCCGATCGCCGATGTAGATACCCAGCTGATTCGTGTAGCACATTTGAATGAAACATTGCGAAAATATTAAATTCGCCTTGAACTTATCAGACAAAGAGGAATGGCAAATAGTATTCGCATATCCAAAAAATAATTGCCAGAGTACAAAATTTAAATAAAAACAATTTTACGAGCGAGATGGAAAAATACGACGAAATACTATGCTAAAATATGAATTTGTAGCAAAATATGCCAAAAATATGCAAATAAGTCAAGATATGCAAAAATAAGCCTTTTGACCTAAATATGCGAAAATATGCCCTAACAAGTTAGGCTTATTCTCTTCGTCTTGAGCTAAAACGCCGATATATATTTATCATACGTAAATGGGACTGCAACAGAAAAATATGCATTTGCATATCTTCTGTTGCCCTAGTGATGAGCGACGCTTCATGCAAAATTTAGGTTTATGAACGCTCTGCATCTACTATAAAAGCAGGTTGCGCTTCAAACTGAGTTTCTGAACAAAGCCATACTCATATACACATAAAATTGATATGGATGTGTTCGTATGAGTCAGGAGCAGTGCATAGGCATATAATTTTTTCTATAAATTATTTGTTTATAATTAATAAATAAAATTTTTAGTTAATAGAAATAGATATCGTAAACGTGTTTACAAATATCGTAAACACAGTTGAAGAGTCACTTTAATTTGAAAGCGCTCTCTCTTTTTTATATGCATTGGGCGGGAGAGTAATTTTAATTTGGACCTAGGCATGTGTAACAGGTAGGCTCGGCGGTGAATTGAAAAACTTCTTTTTTTATTTACAAAGGTAGAGTATAAAGCTAGGTATCCACATCATAAGAAATTGCTCAAGAAAAAATTGGCATTCATTTCTTAAGTAATTTTGACGTTTCATTTTTTCTTGAAGAAATATATACAATCGTATATATACAATCGTATATATACAATCGTATATATACAATCGTATATATACAATCGTATATATTTCTTGGCAAAACCAGCGTTGCCAACCCCATTTTTCGTCAAAATTTGTAATAGATTTTCTTGTGAAGTGGATACTGCCTAAGACAGAAGAAAACTTCTTGACTATTTCTTGAGCGTTTTTTTATATGGAGTTTTAGCATTTCTTGTGATGTGGATACCCGGCTTAATGTCAAAATCAAAGCGAACTCACATCATGGCCAATAGGAATGGACGAGCCCCAAGCGAATTCAGATTTTAACCACGGCGAAATGGGAAATTTCTGAATTCGCCACCGGGCCTACCTTCCTAGATCTACCTTGATTTTGACCATGATTTCGCGTCGGACCGTGGTCAAAAGGGCAAATCAGTGTTGTGGTACAACTGGAATTTGGAAAGTGTTGCTTATCTCCGCGAAAAGGAACAATTTTTGTAGCAATACAAAGTTGAAAAAATAAATTGCATGGTCGAATTTCGAGCATCGAGGGCGATACTAGTATCAATTATTTGTCGAGTTTTTGGCTTCGAAATGTCGTATATTCCTGCTTCTAAACGGAGCCGGTGCCACTCCCATTTTCGCAAATTTTTGTACTTTTAGTGACTTCAGATGAGGTACAGAATACAACCAATAAAAAGTACATTGTATATATAAAAGAAAAGTTGTCTTTATACAAGTTAATGAACCCCACAAAATTTTATGGCGATAGGATGATGTTTTGAACTGCCCCCAGCCCTGTAAATTTGAAAGCAATAAGCACGATCTGGTACAAATATAAAATTTTTAAAATTATAAAATCAAAAAACGAAGTATGAGGATTGATAAAGATGGCTAAGCTGAGTATTAAAGTGATTTTTTTTTGGAAACAACAACAACAAAAGTTATTAAAGGTCAAAGTTTATATTATGCATTTTTTAAATTGGAATTACTTAAAAACTACTAAGCCGATTTCGAATATTTTTATACCATTCGATAGGTATTTCTATTCCCTTTAATTTCATATAAATTTTATATATGAAAAGTAAGGGGGTTTGACCCCCGCAGGGGGGTGTTCTGGAACCCACTGGAAAATTGTATATCAAATTCAAGGGAGTCAAAATACCTTTAGAATGGTGTAAAAATATTCGAAATCGGTTCAGTAGTTTTTAAATAATTGTAATTTGAAAAATGCATAATATAAACTTTGACCTTTAATAACTTTTGTTGTTGTTGTTTCCAAAAAAAAATAGCTGGTTAACCTTAATTTCATATAAATTTTATATATGAAAAGTAAGGGGGTTGAACCCCGAAGGGGGGTGTTCTGGAACCCACTGGAAAATTGTATATCAAATTAAAGGGAATCAAAATACCTACATATATATGCATTTAGGTATAAGCTGGTATACAATTCAACAATTTTACTATTTCTTATTTCGCATTTTTTTAGAAAAGCGCTTTATGTATTTATTTATACATAGGTACCTATGTATGTATGTACAAATGTATGTGTACTCTTTTAATTCCTTTTTACTTGCATTCGTTACGTATGTACATGCATACATAGCTCAGTTGCATGCTCCAAGCCTTTCGAATCTATTGCCTATGTACATACATTATAATTATATAATTATAATACATAATTTAGATAGTGGTTTTGTTTATTTTGTTTTGTACGTATATGCATAAAGGTACATGTATAAGTATGCATATTTGTACATGCTTACATATGCACGTATATGCATTGGATTTTTACCACTTAAAAGAAATTATTTTATTTTATTTAGTCCTTTTTTTCAAAATTGAACTTACCTCCAGTTCCACTAAAGAAAGCAACCGATGCTTCTGGTTTCCTGGCCTTGATGCTGGTGCCGCAGATATTTCGGCTTTGGTGCAAAAAAAAGGAATATTTAACATGATGTATTGTGGAACGATCTTCCGTCATCCCTTGTCAATTTTGGTTTGGAGACAAACCGGTTTCGGCTAATATGCGCCATCTTCAGTGTCTTTTTTCGTTCGAAGATCGTTCCACAATACATCATATTCCTACCCTGTCGAGAAAACAAGCAACCAAAAAGTATTGAATATTTAACAATTAACACATATTTAATTTAATGCAACAAAACACACATTTATTTATTTTTTTCTTTGTTTAACACTTTTTCACTCGATAATACCTTTTTTCCACGAACCCAACAAAATTATTTAAACTTTTTGGCAAATTTTGTAAAAATTTACTTTTGAGTTTTCACGCGCGAATCAGAAGCATGCAATGCCAATATCGCTATGCAATGGATTTTTGGTGTTGCAGATTGCAAATTGCTTGGCATTTGCACATGCATGTAATTTGTTGTTGTCTTGCAATTGGTTTGCGATGAAAATTTGCTATGCAACGATGCAAGGCCATTTGCACTCAATAATGAATACCCCTAATGTTTTAGAACCTTGACCATCTTCACTCTCCCAAAAACGATGTAGGCAACCATTTACCAATTGCAAACTATTCCACTGTGCCCAATATGGTTTGGCAACAGGACTCTCTGCTGACATCTCTTGTTTTGGTGGCCGTTCATTTTGCTCCAAACCGATCATTACACGTGCCAGATCTGGATCTTCTAGCTGACACTTCCTTAATTGTTCCGCATTCCTTTCGTCTGTAGATGTTATTGTCATTCGCCGAACATTTACGATGACTTCCTTCCGCTCAGCTCTGGAGGAATTCTTTCGTTCGAGATTACATGGTTTTCGCAATATTGCATAAGTATTTCCTTTTATGGTTCCTTTTTGGCGATCTATTGATTTGGACATCTGCTCATGCCCGTCAGCCTTGCGCTTTCGCTCGTCCACAGTGCTGAAATTACTGGAATCCTTGCTACAAAGTCGTGCTATGTGTCCAGTTTTCCTGCACCTACAGCATTTCACAGCTCTTTTTCTGCAATTCATTCAACACCTCCCACATCTTACTTAGTAAGTCTGGACAGGGCCGTAGCGGAAGTAAATAATGTATGTATCGCAATTGATCTGACATCGAGGCATGTAAAGGGCTTGCCACAGATCTTAAAACTTGAATCAAAACTTGCCGGAGGCTTATAGTTCAGGAGATATTTGTTGGTAATTTTTTGGTAGTTAGACATAAATCTAAACATACCTTGAAATTCGGGGAATTTGCACGGTTTTCGGTGTAGCTCCATCCAGTTTTTGGAAAAGTGCAATTTTTTTCAGTTTACTTACTCTAAAACATCCCATTTTTATATTCCGGTGCCGGAGGGAGGATCTGAGAAGGTTTAAAGAATACCATACAAAAAACAACTCATCTAATATACATATGTGCGTGTTTTTATAACTGCCTTTCCTCGGTAATCGTACGCAGTTTTCGGGGTTTGTTTGGTAAATTTTACAACTTACAAACATCTCCGGTCGACCGGACTTATGGATTTAGAATCAGGAGGACCTCCTCTACAACCCACAATGACTTTTTTTCAACACGTAGTAGACTGTTGGAAAATTTTCCCCGTACATTTAATACCTATTTGTTGACACATAATTATTGTGATAGTACATAAGCAATGGAGGCCGCTGTGGTGCAGTGGGTAGAGTGCTCGCCTGCTATGCCAGAGGTCTCGGGTTCAAACCCCAGTCCGAGCAAATACCAAAAAAGATTTCTAATTAATAAAAATCCATTTATTGGGTTTTGAAGAGCGGCGGTCACCTCTCGGCAGTGGACGGCATACCCTCCGAGTGTATTTCTGCCATGAAAAAGCTTCTCACAAAAAATGCATTCGCCGTTCGGAGCCGGCATAAAACTGTAGGTTCACCCAATTGGTTGGAAAAACAAAAGGAGCACACCTCGAATTGGGACAGAAGCTCGGCCATAAAACTCGTAAGAGTTATAATAGCGCCATTGTATTATTATTATTATTATTACATAAGCAATACTCATTGAGATTTAAGCCAACAAGATGGTTCAGCTTCCAGATTTAGATGTGGAGATCTTTAAATTTGGTATATGGGTCGCCTGTAGATATGCACGCAAGTCAAGGTGAGAAAAAAACTCTCGAAAATGATTAAACGATAACCATAGAAAATTTAGACACCTCATTTTTCCACCGAGTAAAATGTTTTAGATTAGCACACAGACTTAGGGCCGTTTACTCAACCTCTGATTAACGCTAACCGGAGGACAAAGGTCCGGTTAAGCTATGGATGTATAAGTATGCATATTTGTACATGCTTACATATGCACGTATATGCATTGGATTTTTACCACTTAAAAGAAATTATTTTATTTTATTTAGTCCTTTTTTTCAAAATTGAACTTACCTCCAGTTCCACTAAAGAAAGCAACCGATGCTTCTGGTTTCCTGGCCTTGATGCTGGTGCCGCAGATATTTCGGCTTTGGTACAAAAAAAAGGAATATTTAACATGATGTATTGTGGAACGATCTTCCGTCATCCCTTGTCAATTTTGGTTTGGAGACAAACCGGTTTCGGCTAATATGCGCCATCTTCAGTGTCTTTTTTCGTTCGAAGATCGTTCCACAATACATCATATTCCTACCCTGTCGAGAAAACAAGCAACCAAAAAGTATTGAATATTTAACAATTAACACATATTTAATTTAATGCAACAAAACACACATTTATTTATTTTTTTCTTTGTTTAACACTTTTTCACTCGATAATACCTTTTTTCCACGAACCCAACAAAATTATTTAAACTTTTTGGCAAATTTTGTAAAAATTTACTTTTGAGTTTTCACGCGCGAATCAGAAGCATGCAATGCCAATATCGCTATGCAATGGATTTTTGGTGTTGCAGATTGCAAATTGCTTGGCATTTGCACATGCATGTAATTTGTTGTTGTCTTGCAATTGGTTTGCGATGAAAATTTGCTATGCAACGATGCAAGGCCATTTGCACTCAATAATGAATACCCCTAATGTTTTAGAACCTTGACCATCTTCACTCTCCCAAAAACGATGTAGGCAACCATTTACCAATTGCAAACTATTCCACTGTGCCCAATATGGTTTGGCAACAGGACTCTCTGCTGACATCTCTTGTTTTGGTGGCCGTTCATTTTGCTCCAAACCGATCATTACACGTGCCAGATCTGGATCTTCTAGCTGACACTTCCTTAATTGTTCCGCATTCCTTTCGTCTGTAGATGTTATTGTCATTCGCCGAACATTTACGATGACTTCCTTCCGCTCAGCTCTGGAGGAATTCTTTCGTTCGAGATTACATGGTTTTCGCAATATTGCATAAGTATTTCCTTTTATGGTTCCTTTTTGGCGATCTATTGATTTGGACATCTGCTCATGCCCGTCAGCCTTGCGCTTTCGCTCGTCCACAGTGCTGAAATTACTGGAATCCTTGCTACAAAGTCGTGCTATGTGTCCAGTTTTCCTGCACCTACAGCATTTCACAGCTCTTTTTCTGCAATTCATTCAACACCTCCCACATCTTACTTAGTAAGTCTGGACAGGGCCGTAGCGGAAGTAAATAATGTATGTATCGCAATTGATCTGACATCGAGGCATGTAAAGGGCTTGCCACAGATCTTAAAACTTGAATCAAAACTTGCCGGAGGCTTATAGTTCAGGAGATATTTGTTGGTAATTTTTTGGTAGTTAGACATAAATCTAAACATACCTTGAAATTCGGGGAATTTGCACGGTTTTCGGTGTAGCTCCATCCAGTTTTTGGAAAAGTGCAATTTTTTTCAGTTTACTTACTCTAAAACATCCCATTTTTATATTCCGGTGCCGGAGGGAGGATCTGAGAAGGTTTAAAGAATACCATACAAAAAACAACTCATCTAATATACATATGTGCGTGTTTTTATAACTGCCTTTCCTCGGTAATCGTACGCAGTTTTCGGGGTTTGTTTGGTAAATTTTACAACTTACAAACATCTCCGGTCGACCGGACTTATGGATTTAGAATCAGGAGGACCTCCTCTACAACCCACAATGACTTTTTTTCAACACGTAGTAGACTGTTGGAAAATTTTCCCCGTACATTTAATACCTATTTGTTGACACATAATTATTGTGATAGTACATAAGCAATGGAGGCCGCTGTGGTGCAGTGGGTAGAGTGCTCGCCTGCTATGCCAGAGGTCTCGGGTTCAAACCCCAGTCCGAGCAAATACCAAAAAAGATTTCTAATTAATAAAAATCCATTTATTGGGTTTTGAAGAGCGGCGGTCACCTCTCGGCAGTGGACGGCATACCCTCCGAGTGTATTTCTGCCATGAAAAAGCTTCTCACAAAAAATGCATTCGCCGTTCGGAGCCGGCATAAAACTGTAGGTTCACCCAATTGGTTGGAAAAACAAAAGGAGCACACCTCGAATTGGGACAGAAGCTCGGCCATAAAACTCGTAAGAGTTATAATAGCGCCATTGTATTATTATTATTATTATTACATAAGCAATACTCATTGAGATTTAAGCCAACAAGATGGTTCAGCTTCCAGATTTAGATGTGGAGATCTTTAAATTTGGTATATGGGTCGCCTGTAGATATGCACGCAAGTCAAGGTGAGAAAAAAACTCTCGAAAATGATTAAACGATAACCATAGAAAATTTAGACACCTCATTTTTCCACCGAGTAAAATGTTTTAGATTAGCACACAGACTTAGGGCCGTTTACTCAACCTCTGATTAACGCTAACCGGAGGACAAAGGTCCGGTTAAGCTATGGACTGCATTATCGACCATATGTTAAATACATGGTTTGATGAAGTCGATAATGATGTTTAACCGAACTTTAACCGTGGCTAGCGTTAATCAGAGGTTGAGTAAACGGCCCTTAGTAATCAGTTTCGCGCTTTTGGTGTTTTACGCTCACAGTGAGATTAGTTTTTGTCGGTTTTCGGTGTAGCTCCATCCAGTTTTTGGAAAAGTGCAATTTTTTTCAGTTTACTTACTCTAAAACATCCCATTTTTATATTCCGGTGCCGGAGGGAGGATCTGAGAAGGTTTAAAGAATACCATACAAAAAACAACTCATCTAATATACATATGTGCGTGTTTTTATAACTGCCTTTCCTCGGTAATCGTACGCAGTTTTCGGGGTTTGTTTGGTAAATTTTACAACTTACAAACATCTCCGGTCGACCGGACTTATGGATTTAGAATCACGAGGACCTCCTCTACAACCCACAATGACTTTTTTTCAACACGTAGTAGACTGTTGGAAAATTTTCCCCGTACATTTAATACCTATTTGTTGACACATAATTATTGTGATAGTACATAAGCAATGGAGGCCGCTGTGGTGCAGTGGGTAGAGTGCTCGCCTGCTATGCCAGAGGTCTCGGGTTCAAACCCCAGTCCGAGCAAATACCAAAAAAGATTTCTAATTAATAAAAATCCATTTATTGGGTTTTGAAGAGCGGCGGTCACCTCTCGGCAGTGGACGGCATACCCTCCGAGTGTATTTCTGCCATGAAAAAGCTTCTCACAAAAAATGCATTCGCCGTTCGGAGCCGGCATAAAACTGTAGGTTCACCCAATTGGTTGGAAAAACAAAAGGAGCACACCTCGAATTGGGACAGAAGCTCGGCCATAAAACTCGTAAGAGTTATAATAGCGCCATTGTATTATTATTATTATTATTACATAAGCAATACTCATTGAGATTTAAGCCAACAAGATGGTTCAGCTTCCAGATTTAGATGTGGAGATCTTTAAATTTGGTATATGGGTCGCCTGTAGATATGCACGCAAGTCAAGGTGAGAAAAAAACTCTCGAAAATGATTAAACGATAACCATAGAAAATTTAGACACCTCATTTTTCCACCGAGTAAAATGTTTTAGATTAGCACACAGACTTAGGGCCGTTTACTCAACCTCTGATTAACGCTAACCGGAGGACAAAGGTCCGGTTAAGCTATGGATGTATAAGTATGCATATTTGTACATGCTTACATATGCACGTATATGCATTGGATTTTTACCACTTAAAAGAAATTATTTTATTTTATTTAGTCCTTTTTTTCAAAATTGAACTTACCTCCAGTTCCACTAAAGAAAGCAACCGATGCTTCTGGTTTCCTGGCCTTGATGCTGGTGCCGCAGATATTTCGGCTTTGGTACAAAAAAAAGGAATATTTAACATGATGTATTGTGGAACGATCTTCCGTCATCCCTTGTCAATTTTGGTTTGGAGACAAACCGGTTTCGGCTAATATGCGCCATCTTCAGTGTCTTTTTTCGTTCGAAGATCGTTCCACAATACATCATATTCCTACCCTGTCGAGAAAACAAGCAACCAAAAAGTATTGAATATTTAACAATTAACACATATTTAATTTAATGCAACAAAACACACATTTATTTATTTTTTTCTTTGTTTAACACTTTTTCACTCGATAATACCTTTTTTCCACGAACCCAACAAAATTATTTAAACTTTTTGGCAAATTTTGTAAAAATTTACTTTTGAGTTTTCACGCGCGAATCAGAAGCATGCAATGCCAATATCGCTATGCAATGGATTTTTGGTGTTGCAGATTGCAAATTGCTTGGCATTTGCACATGCATGTAATTTGTTGTTGTCTTGCAATTGGTTTGCGATGAAAATTTGCTATGCAACGATGCAAGGCCATTTGCACTCAATAATGAATACCCCTAATGTTTTAGAACCTTGACCATCTTCACTCTCCCAAAAACGATGTAGGCAACCATTTACCAATTGCAAACTATTCCACTGTGCCCAATATGGTTTGGCAACAGGACTCTCTGCTGACATCTCTTGTTTTGGTGGCCGTTCATTTTGCTCCAAACCGATCATTACACGTGCCAGATCTGGATCTTCTAGCTGACACTTCCTTAATTGTTCCGCATTCCTTTCGTCTGTAGATGTTATTGTCATTCGCCGAACATTTACGATGACTTCCTTCCGCTCAGCTCTGGAGGAATTCTTTCGTTCGAGATTACATGGTTTTCGCAATATTGCATAAGTATTTCCTTTTATGGTTCCTTTTTGGCGATCTATTGATTTGGACATCTGCTCATGCCCGTCAGCCTTGCGCTTTCGCTCGTCCACAGTGCTGAAATTACTGGAATCCTTGCTACAAAGTCGTGCTATGTGTCCAGTTTTCCTGCACCTACAGCATTTCACAGCTCTTTTTCTGCAATTCATTCAACACCTCCCACATCTTACTTAGTAAGTCTGGACAGGGCCGTAGCGGAAGTAAATAATGTATGTATCGCAATTGATCTGACATCGAGGCATGTAAAGGGCTTGCCACAGATCTTAAAACTTGAATCAAAACTTGCCGGAGGCTTATAGTTCAGGAGATATTTGTTGGTAATTTTTTGGTAGTTAGACATAAATCTAAACATACCTTGAAATTCGGGGAATTTGCACGGTTTTCGGTGTAGCTCCATCCAGTTTTTGGAAAAGTGCAATTTTTTTCAGTTTACTTACTCTAAAACATCCCATTTTTATATTCCGGTGCCGGAGGGAGGATCTGAGAAGGTTTAAAGAATACCATACAAAAAACAACTCATCTAATATACATATGTGCGTGTTTTTATAACTGCCTTTCCTCGGTAATCGTACGCAGTTTTCGGGGTTTGTTTGGTAAATTTTACAACTTACAAACATCTCCGGTCGACCGGACTTATGGATTTAGAATCAGGAGGACCTCCTCTACAACCCACAATGACTTTTTTTCAACACGTAGTAGACTGTTGGAAAATTTTCCCCGTACATTTAATACCTATTTGTTGACACATAATTATTGTGATAGTACATAAGCAATGGAGGCCGCTGTGGTGCAGTGGGTAGAGTGCTCGCCTGCTATGCCAGAGGTCTCGGGTTCAAACCCCAGTCCGAGCAAATACCAAAAAAGATTTCTAATTAATAAAAATCCATTTATTGGGTTTTGAAGAGCGGCGGTCACCTCTCGGCAGTGGACGGCATACCCTCCGAGTGTATTTCTGCCATGAAAAAGCTTCTCACAAAAAATGCATTCGCCGTTCGGAGCCGGCATAAAACTGTAGGTTCACCCAATTGGTTGGAAAAACAAAAGGAGCACACCTCGAATTGGGACAGAAGCTCGGCCATAAAACTCGTAAGAGTTATAATAGCGCCATTGTATTATTATTATTATTATTACATAAGCAATACTCATTGAGATTTAAGCCAACAAGATGGTTCAGCTTCCAGATTTAGATGTGGAGATCTTTAAATTTGGTATATGGGTCGCCTGTAGATATGCACGCAAGTCAAGGTGAGAAAAAAACTCTCGAAAATGATTAAACGATAACCATAGAAAATTTAGACACCTCATTTTTCCACCGAGTAAAATGTTTTAGATTAGCACACAGACTTAGGGCCGTTTACTCAACCTCTGATTAACGCTAACCGGAGGACAAAGGTCCGGTTAAGCTATGGACTGCATTATCGACCATATGTTAAATACATGGTTTGATGAAGTCGATAATGATGTTTAACCGAACTTTAACCGTGGCTAGCGTTAATCAGAGGTTGAGTAAACGGCCCTTAGTAATCAGTTTCGCGCTTTTGGTGTTTTACGCTCACAGTGAGATTAGTTTTTGTCAACAAAAATTCGATGGGCTTATTTAATTACATATGTGATGCAGGGTGGATTCTCCATATCATACATTGCAACCGCAATAATTTTTTATCTCAAACTATGACAAAAAATTTAATTATAATAATTCATCTCACTTGTTGGCCTTTTTAAGGTAGGGAATTACAATTTTAAGGTAGGGCATTGCCCCACAATGCCCCCCCCCCCTTGCTACGGGCCTGAGTCTGGGGCGTCTACTTCCACACGATGAGCCTTGTAAGTGGGCTTGCTCAATAGAGGCAAAAGTTCCTTTTGGATTTGCATAGGTAGCCCGCTTCGTTTCAATCTGGGCTATTACGGTTGTCGTCGTCGACGTCGTTGTCACTTTTCAGTCGACATCACGTCGTCTCGACGTCGTCGTCACATCGACGCAAAATCGGTATTAGCTAAGCGTATTGAGACGACGTCGACTGTTTATCGGTAAACCGAATGACGAAAGTACCATCCCTATAATTTCTGCACTAGCTGTTTGATTTTATTTAGAATCTGTGCGCAATTTTTTCCGTATTTTTAATCTGTGCTATTTAGATAATTTATTTCTTTATAATAAATGTATTTTGCATATGATTCATCAAGTTTTAGCGATGAACATAGCAATGAAGTGCTCGAGTAATTAATAAATAAAAGAAAAAATATTTTAGTTGAAATACATATATACATATGTATGTATGTATGTACATAAATATTTAATAAATTAGTTTTCTCCTCAATCTGTCTTAAAGGAGGTGCCAAGGCATTCAATTTAATGGTGATTGCTTCTCAATGTTGTAAAAAATTAGTTGGTATCGTACCCCATTGAAAACCTTTGGGTCGCCTTCGGTATGTGCGCTCACCGAATTTATTTTTAAACTAGTGGGAATTTTTCAATAAAACTAGCAGGAAATATTCTGCGGATGTTAGTTCTACTAATTTTAACACTCCCGTAATAAAATTTTAAAAACAAAAATGCATACATACTAAATTTTCTTCTTGTCACCACTAAACACCGCGTCGACGAAAATGGCAACGAGTGACCGTCGACGTCGACTTAGCTGATACCAAATATGTTTCGATAGTTGTCACAAGTTATCGACTTTACCATACGTAATACCGATTTTGATAGGTCGTCGCCGACAGCGTCGAGTGAGTGTCGACGACGACAACCGTAATAAGGGTGAATATCTCATATTCCATTGATGAAACTTTAAATTTTCATTCTTTCGATGAATTCTTGATGTGCTCCTGCTTTTGCCAAATGAGCTAACCTCTCAATCTCAGAAGAAAATTCTTGTAACATCTCATTTGGTTTCTGGAAGCAATCCTGCAACTCCATTTGATATATCTACTTCCTGTGCTCGCTACCATAACGTCTTTCAATGGCACCCATAATTGCGTCATAGCTGTTCCTTTCGCCCTCGCTAACAGTCTGTAATATTTCTGCAGCTAATACTTTCAATGCTACGAACAGGGCAGCGACTTTGTCCTCCGCACTCCAATTATTTACAACTGCCGTTTTCTCAAATTGTACCTTGAATACTTGAAACGGACAACTTCCATCAAACGACGGAGGTTTATCTTTTGTGTAGCAGTTGAAGCAATTGGACGACTTAGTTGAATATCCTGGAGACGGGCTTTCAATGATTTTACAGCGTTCTGTAATTTTTATTGTCTTTCTTCAAGGACCTCCTTAACTTGTATAATTTTTGCATCCTGTGCCTTGTTATGGTTTGCTATCGATATCAATGCTGATATCGATCATAAACGGGTTAATTTCGGTTGCTCAATTCTGTCTGTGTGGCAGCACCACTATTTCAGTAGCTTCTTTTTAGTAGTTTCCAATAACTTCCAATTAATAATGACCGACGTGCTGACATGGGGAAGAAGAATGGGTGACGCGTGGCCTTACTAAACAGGTCGTCGCATGTGAGGGAGAATATGCGATTGGCGTTAGACGGTTTGCTTCAAAATGTCAAAAGCCGAGGGGAAAGCCAGAGAACACGCAACTTGGCATTCAATCTATTTATACGAACAACGCATGTAAGTTTGTAAAATCGAGGCAACAGACGATAAGTTGACATGAGCAAGAGCAGGAAGAAGAAGAGCGATTCTCTCTCACATCGACCTTGTATGGTTGGGCTGTGGGCTAGTGTAACAGGTGGCCGCATTGCGAAATGAGGGTGATATATGAGGTTGTCTCGATGCCAACAGCTGACAATTTTTTTTTGACAGGAGTCATCTCCTTGTTCGAATAATTTCATTCACCACTGGTGGTGTTCTGGAAATAATTAAAATTTGTATTTTCTTATTCAGTTACTTGATATCTTAAATGTAACCTTTTTTTTTTTATTCTAAATCCTGTTATTAATTCTCCTCTTCCTCCACTAAGAGTCTAAACAAATTTTAAATAAGTAATTGTATCCGAAATTTACATTGATTTCTTTTTATTCTTCTAGATGGTTATATGGTTTTGCTGTAATTTCCAGATCTCAATCTATATAGATTGCACGTAAATTTTTTTATTTGCAAATAGGCAAACTTTCGAGCCAACCTCTATAAATAGGCCTCTCATGGGGAAAGCTTAACTGAAATTTCCCATCTCAACCTTGACAATCGTTCCAATGGCGGGATATGCACATGTATTGGTGATGGAGAAACTGGTTCTCCAGGGTTGCCATGAACACTTCTTATTGTGAAAATACGTAACACGTGGTTATTCGGATACTTAGTACTTTCAAATGCACCTATTATAAAATGTTCTTATGCGCTCCATACAATTTTAAATTTTACATAGTTCACAGAAAATTAATTAATTATTTACCGCATGTTTATACTATTGTTTCATTAATCAGATTTTCTTGTCTCTTACCATTTTTATAATTTGAGCGTAAGACAACAATGTCTATTAATATTCCCAACGTACACTAATAGAATTTTACAGTAGCAAATTTACTAGGGCACGAATATAATCGATTATTTTGAGATAGTTTCATGGAAAAAATGCTTGAGGAATTTTATTCCGAAAGTTTTGGTATTTTTTTGTGTAACATGGCAATCGCATTCCATCTCGCTTGTGTCATTGCTAGCGTCATACTATGGTGTAGACATTCGGGTAACCGTAAAGTCACGCCACTATTATGCACACGTCACTACATCATTACAGGGTAAACGAAAAGAAACGGGACTCTTCCGAAACGAATACAGAAAAAGGGGAAGGTGAGCGTCTAGCTAGGCACGCTTGGAGACAAAATTTTTAGTACAGCGGTGGCCAGAGTTGGAAAAAGGCGGTGGAGAATGTTTCTCGTTGGAAAAGTCTGAGCTTTTATTTTAATTCTGATAAGAATTTTTTTTTATGCTTGTGTAAAGTGCTAAAATATGTTGAAGTGAAAATTCAACATAAATACAATTAAAATTAAATTGTGCTTATCTGCAATTGATAGTATGAAAACGCAATTTTAAGCCTTAATATCTATAACATGTAAAGAAAGTAAAGTACTATGAATGTTATGCAAAAGCAAATAAATTAAAATTTTGAATTATGGCAATTCAAATCAAAAGACAACAACAAATGTAAAATCAATGAAATTGCTCTGCCACTAAAATTAAAGATGTTCACCATGCAAAATTGGTTGGTGTGGTGTGAGGAAAATGAATAGTGAACATACAACAGCAACTCCTGGTGAGTCAGCAAAAGCCACAATTACTGTAGCAACAGCCAATGAATTGAATCGGCAATATCAGTCACATCAGCAGCAACAACAACAACATTTAATTGAACAACAGTACCTCAGCCAAATTTGTTATTTGCAACATTTTCGCCAACATTACGATTATTGTTATTATCAGCAGCAGCAGCAACAGCGTTATCGTTTACCGGTGTTGCCGCGTTTACAATTGCAAATACGGCAACAACAAGACCAACACCAATAACCATTGGCGTAGTAACGGGGGGGGTTTTGGGGACAAAACCCCCCCCGAAAGATTCGTTTTGACCATAAAACCATCTTTGACTTTATTAGCATACATTTCTTTTTCAGGAAAAAATCAATGAGAATAGTAATTCTTCGAAATTGGTAATTCGAAATTTAGCGCTTTTTCACGAAGTATTACTTATAATTCTAGCGTTTGTTGAGACGTAGGAATGTGCAAGAACCGCAGGAATTTTACCACAATTTACATTCTTTGTACTTATGTATATTCGCTCTTTTGTGGTAAAATTCCTACGGTTCCTGCACTTCCCTACGGCTCAACAAACGCTACAATTATTATACGGTATTGCTGTTATTAACATGCTAATAACAGAAAAGTAACGCCAATTATTAAAATTTCAAGTTTTCTTTCAGTTACTTATCATCTTAATCAAATAATATTAGTATAAACTACAATGGGAATAAATATGCAATGTATAAGAGTATCTGAACTTGAGATTTTACTTAATGTCTGTCAAAATGGAATATTAAAAAACTAAATTATATAAGAAAATTATTATTTATAACCGTAGCACATAAGTAGATTTTCAAGTTTTATGCGGCCAAAAATATTTTATTGTGTACATCTATTCCAAATTGCTTGTTTAATGCAAAATTTTAATAATTTGTGTTAAAAGTAGAGTTCTCGATTTTTTTTGAACATTTTCGAGTAGCCCGAACAGTTGTTGTTCAAATGCTCGAAGAGTTGTTTGTTTGTTTATTACCCGTATGTTTGTACGGGCATTTGAACAATTCGGGTATTTTGAAGTTTGTTTTTTCCTTTTGTTTATTATTTTTTTTTTTCTTTATAGGTATGTAGTTTTTTTTTTATTTTTGTTTTTCCGATACACATTTTTTTTGTTTGTAAGCTCGAATGCTCGAATGTTTGTACGGGCATTTGAACAACAAACGGGCTTCAAACAAAAACGATCAGATCGAATTGCTCGATACCCGGGTATCTAGGGCTCTAGTTAAAAGTCGATTTTATTGAAAAATATATACAGTGACCCAAAAAAAAAAAAATCATACGCCAGAGTTTTTAAATTTATTTCAAACAGTTCTGTCGAAAATTTGACTCTCTTATTTTCGTTTAAAAATGTAAACAATTTTTCAATAAAAATCGCCTTATGCAGGATTTCTAAGCTTATGGAAAAATCCGAAAAATCGTAGAAATTTCTAAAAGTGGATTAAAAATTTCAAAGCGCGGCCAGAATTTATAGAAGATTTTGAGGAGATTTCTAAGTGTACTGTTATGTAGCCAACCAATTTTAGTGTAAAAAGTGCTATTCTCAATGCTGTGAATATTTCCGTCGATTTTTGTAATTTTTTTCTGTAGGGTGTTTGCGTTATATGTACGTGAGACCGTTCCAATTAAAATTTCCGAAAAGCCAATGAAATTTTTCAAAAAGTTGAATGTTGCATATTATTATATTACAATTGAATGAGCTGCAAAATTGCATACTCAAAAATCTTCTAAAAAATGTAGCTTTATAATCCTTAGCCCCTTTTTATGATAAGTACTTCCTTAACTTAGAAAAATTGGAAATACTAAAAATACTGCCTAAAAAGTTAACAATAATCGCTGATAAATATCTCGGTTACTTTCGAGCCCTATATTAACCAAGATATGCGTTAGAAAAATAAACATTAAAATCAAATATAAAACACAAAAAAATAATTATATTGTAGGTACATATGAAAAACCCTGTATCTAGTAGTGAAGTGCGGCTTTGTGCGACGTAATTTTTTGTCGGCTAACTACTAATTGTACTAGATATCATGTCCGAGGGTTAATTTGACTGAGTCTGACAGAGCAACATAACAAAACCAATTTTAACACGAAAAAGAGTGATAATTTTTTTTTAAATATCCCAACTTTAAAAGCTTAAAACTATAAACTTAGAATTATTGGAAACCAAGGATATTATTGAAAAGTGTTAATAATTACTTGGACCTTTAGGATTCATCACGATTACTTAAATGAAATGCTTTAAATAATAAATATTCAAGTTGAAACTAGCGCTTAAAAATATGTAGGAAAAAAAAACAAAAAAATTAACTTCAGATATGCTAGGTTACGACCATCTGGGGCAAGTGCAGAGTATTGGGTCGGGAAAAAAGCAATGAATTATTGTTCCCCATTCTATTTCCAATATGTGGGTATGTTTTTTTTTCTGTAATTGTAACAATTTTACAAAATTCAATTTTGGGCGCATAAAACTTGAAAATCTACCTATGCGCGTAGATTTCCAGAAGAGAATATGAGACTTACTTTTGAAGTATAGTTAAAGGTCCTTGGCAACTGACAATCTGGCATGTCAAGCAGTGTGTATGTCTGAGTTTTTTTGTGTGTGTTAGTGCAATCGGCAGTCGTCGTGCTACACGTTCTTGTTCAGGCTCGCGTTGATGAGAATCAAATCTTTTAGATATTTGCGTCAATCACCCGACACTCACACATATGTATACACTTCTTAACATTCCAGATTTTAAGTGGCCAAGGGCCTTAAGAGTTTGATATATGTATTATAAGCGATATTTGTGTACTAAAATGTTAAATTATAGTCTGAAAAAATTACATTTCGCTAGCTTAGAGTGCAAACTGTGTAAGTCCACTTTTATGAAAAAGTGTATTTTTATGTAGAACGCTAGAAAAATCAAATACGCACCGCGCTAAACTGGTCTGAGATACTTGTAATATTTCTACTCGTTGTTATTCAGTGATACGCAAATTTTGTAAGTCCAAAAAGCGAAAAAAATTATGTAAGTCCAAAATATTTATATGAACAGAAATTTTTTTTCATTTCGAATTTTTTTTTCTTTTTTGTTTTTTGTCTCTCCTAAAAAGTTTTAAAAAAGGACTTACACAATTTGCATTCTAAGCTAGCGATTTTTATCATTTGTAAAAAAAATTGTAGTTTTTTTTTTGGTAATTTTAATTTTGGTAAATTTTTTACATTGGCTGTGACCCCCCCCGAAAAATTCTCTAGCTACGCCACTGCCAATAACCACCGCAACAACAACAGCAAATTGGGTTTGGCACAACAACAACAAACAGCCGTAAAATTTTTCCACCGCAACAACAACAGCAAATTGGGTTTGGCACAACAACAACAAACAGCCGTAAAATTTTGCCACCGCAACAACAACAGCAAATTGGGTTTGGCACAACAACAACAAACAGCCGTAAAATTTTTCCACCGCAACAATAACAGGAAATTGGGTTTGGCACAACAACAACAGCAAATCGGTGACACCACCACCAAAGGTGCACCGCGGTGCACGGGTGGTGAGTGAAGACAAAGGGGCGTACTTATGTAAGGGGTTTTTTTTGCTGAAATTTATTGATTTATTTTTCTTGTAGAAAAGAAGGGAGAAAAAAAATAATAGTAAAATTTTTTTTTAAAGTATATACAACTAGTTGCTGTTGTAAAGTGAAATAAGGTGAAGAGGTTGTGTAGGGAAACGTTACCAGCTCAGAGTGAATTAAAGAACCGGATAAAATAAACCACAAAGATAACATGTACATATAGGCCGCAAATAACATTACATAAAAACCATTAACAGAAAAGTTACCGTACCCAACTCCCTTTTCCTTTTCTTTTTTTTTATATTATATACTTGTATATCTTGTCCTGGAGAGAGGAAATAAATCCTTTCCAATACATTTCCCTCTTCTTGCATTTAGCATCCAGATTAATTTAATTAGTCTAATTTAAAATAAGATTTGTATCGATTTAATTTTGAAATAACGCCGCAACGAGTGAGCATAAATATAAGCTGAGTATAACAGACCTTTCTAAAATAATTTTAGTATATATACATATGTGCAACCTAAGATAGTTTTGGTCCTATGTGGCCATTATGTACATGTATGTTTGGCATTCCATTTTCTTTGTAAATTAATTCCTAGCAGGCTCGCGTAGAATAAGAATTTACTTATGTATTTTTGATGAACTTTACAAATGAATAGTAAATAAAATTGTTAATTTAAAAATGGGAATGTTGACCACCCTAATTTAAAAAGGCATAGGGATTTCAGGCACGGGGTCATCAAAACATAGGTGCACTGATGACCATGGATGAGGGTGGGCTAGAAAAGCACCAGCGCTGCAACAACACCAGCGGCGCACCACAGGTAAGGGGTCACTGATACCCGGGTGCGACAGTGACTATGGATTAGGGTGGGACAAAAACGCACCGGCGCTGCAACAACATCAGCAACGCCACCCCCTTGTGAGTTCGGCCTTTAACTTTTTTTTGATTGTTCATATATTTTAAATTTCAGCTTCTTTTATGTATTTTCAGATGCCTGTTAATAACCGGTCCTTCCGGTTGATTCAAATTAAATTCAAATTTAACGATTTTTTTTGCGATATAAATATTCAAATTTAAATTCACTTTGACAGTTTTTTTTTGACAGTGTTTATTCAAATTTAGTGCATATCGATTTCAACGTACATTCAAATTTAAATTTTGGTGCAACGATTATTTTCTCGTCCGTCCGCGATTATTTAAATTTAACGTGCGCTCATCTATTTTTAAATTTTTCCGTCGATTGTCAGTATTTCCGTCCGATTTAAATTTCGGTTTAAATGTTTTGCTAACGTCCGTCTGACTTTAACGTACATTCAAAATTCATATTCAAATTTCAACGACATTTTCCCTCGGTTTGCATTTATTTAAATTTAACTGATGCCTGGCCTCTTGAATTTGGATTTTTCGGGTTATTTTGAATTTTCGAATTTTTCAACGGTCCGTCCGTGGCATCCGGCTAAACCGGATGTTGTTTTAGTGTGATTTTACTCGTTTTGGTTTGAAAAGGCATGATATGAATTTTTTCTGTTTATGGCGCAGGACATCAATGTAGGCAAGAACCCCGCCCAGCCGACAATGACTAGCCACAGTGCAACCCTAGATCATGCCGACCGCCATGCATTGCTGCTCCACTCGATTGTAGATCGTAATCGAGGTCGAAAGCTGTACCATAACAGATGGCGCCCAACGTGGTGCCCTGGGGTACTGGCTTCGGTGGTTTTCTGGTCGTTCAGTGAAGTTTCATTATGCCGCAAGTCCCAGATTGGCAGCCTCAGTAGCCGCCACTGCGTTGCGGCGGAATGATGAGATTGATCGGGATGATTGGAGAGTCATTGGTGTTAGTGGCTCAGGGCTCCACGAGACTTTACGTCACCTAGTGTGTTTTTTTTCTTTTGCATTTCACCCGAACAGGCAGTGTTTAACGCGCTAAATTTTTTTTTTGTAGTTTAAATATTAAATTTGTTTTCACTGTCGTCCGAGGGGCATGTCCGCTAGTTTCACTATTTATACTTACCAATTTTTTTTGCCGAATATGTCTTTTGTACAGTTTTGTGTATTGGATATTTTTTTTTTTTTTTGGGGCCCAGCTCATCTCGCGTCTGGGGTGGTGATTCGAACACCGCCTTCATTGCGATGAGTTGAGTTGGATCCTAAGCTAACAAATCCTTCTTCGCAAGTCTGGGGTAGCGGCTTCAAACCGTGCCTTTCATTGCGGCGGAGCCAAGGATGTTGGTCATAAGGAAAATTCGTCCTTTTAATTTTTTTTGTGTTCGTGATTTTTTTTGCAATTTAGGCCTCAGCCATTCCGCGTCTGAGTTGGTTGCACTTAGCACCACTTTCATTGCGATGGGTTGGTCTGAGACCTTTAGTGGTACTTTCCATCTCCGCAAGTCTGGGGAATGCAGCCTCTAGCTGTTCCTTTCATTGCGGCGGAGACTAGGAGGGTATTTTGCAAATTTCTTTTGTCCTGTCTTTCTTTTGTTATGCGATGCAGGCCTCAGTTCATCTCATGTCTGAGTTGGGCGCCTTGGAACATTTAGCACCACTTCATGGCGATGAGCTGAGCTGAGACCCAAGGATTGTCTATCTCCGCAAGTCTGAGGAAAGCGGATTCAAACCGTTCCTTTCATTGCGGCGGAGATAGGTTGGTATTTCGCAAAATTTTAATTTTTTTGTTATTGCTAACTATCTTCTAGTTAACCAGCCTGTCTCAGGGATTTAGCTTCCGAGCAACCCTGCATTGCGGTTGGTGCGCTGGAGACCAGTTGGCACACACTGTCTTAATTTTTTTTTGTTTTTCAAGGGGGTTTAAAATTTTTTTTATTCTGTAACCTGTGCCTTTTATGATGGGAGGTCAGCATTCCCATTGAACAACGAATATATATATATATATATATATTGCATTATATATCTTTTTACATTTACATATTTACGTATATGAACACGTTTATTTATACAAATATTTTTTTTGATAAGCGAAGTCATTTTGAATCGATATTGTTAGTTAAATTTAAGATAATTTTTTTTGAATCGCAAATAATTATTACAATTATTGCTTGATTTTTTTTTCACCAAACGCGACAACGTATTATAATTTCTTGGATATGACATAATTTTTACCGGCATGGAGATTTAAAAAGCAAATACTCGTTATAAATATTTGCTGAAAGCTTGATCAAACACAAAAACCAAAGTTTTGTAATTTTCTTTTGGATGCGACATAATTTTTAATCGAGATAGAGATTTAAATTTCGTTAATTGTATAAATATTTTCATTTGGACTTTAACACCAAACGTGATTTTATTTAGGCAGTTAATTGCTTAAGATTTCATACGACCATTCAAGCGTGCCTTGTTTTTTTTTTTTTTGAAGCGCTCATACGATCGATTTTGTTTAAATGTCCCAAAATTGTCAGCAGTCGACTGAACGGACGCAAACGAGGAAATCTGTAAAAACTTAGCGCAGGCAAATGATAGAGTCAAGCAGGTTTACAATAAGCGTTCTAGGCTTGTGAATTATAGGGAAGGTCAAAAGGTATTTAGAAGAAATTTTGCCTTGAGTAACTTCAAACAGGGTATAAACGCGAAATTCCTGCCAAAATATCTTAAGTGTCGAGTTCGTGGAAAAGTGGGCAATGCACTGTATGACTTAGAGGACTTAACAGGGAGATTAATAGGACGATTCCATGCTTCTGATATCCGTCCTCAATAAGACTCCGCTAGGCGTCTTGGCGGTCGGGGACAATTCGCCCAGTATTCTCCCCGAGCAATTATAATAATAGGTGGATCACAAGCGCTCCCATCGGGAACCGTGGACCATCTAGCAGTCCATATTCCAATTGGTCTGCTTATACGGAGTTTTGACGAGTTTTCCCCAAATTAAAATGTCTAGTTTTATGGAGTTTTGGCGAGTTCTCCTATATCAAATGCCTAACCTTACGGAGTTTTGACGAGTTCTCCAATATAAAAATGTCTATTCAAACGGAGTATTGATGATTTTCCTGTTAAAGTTTTTTTTTGTCCAGCTTCGAGAGGTTAGGGACCATAGACCAGCTGATAGGGTGATTGTATTCGGAGTTTAGACGCGTTCTCCTCTAAAAAAATGTCTAAGGCCGCGAAGCCTTAAAATAGGAAACAAAATAATTTTCTTTTTTTTTGTAAAGCACATTCCGGGGGGCGAGAAACCAGCGGACCAAGGGTCTTTTTCAAGACCGCCTGTCCTGGGTCCAGCGTGCGGGGTTGGATCAGCCGGGGGGGACAGGTTGTTAAGACCGACCAAGATCGGCACTTAGGGGGGTAGGCTTCTCTGGCCTAAGTCAATAGAGAACCACCGCAACACCGGACTTACGCATTTTGGTTTTTTTTTACCAAATGAAATTTTTTTTTTATACCTGACTTTCAAAGTATCACGGATTTACATATACACATTAATGGATTCTACATGGTTAGATAGCCACCTTTTTTTTTTTGTTGTTGCCTAATGGAGTTTCTGTTGCCCGGCTGGCTGTGGTAGAACTTGAGACTCTTATCTAGGGGTGAGTCGTGCCCCACGTTTCTATGCAAGTTGAATATTCTCGCGACAATCGTGCAAGCAAACCATTTTTCCTGTTCGCTCCCTCGTCAGGTCTTCGAAGCGAAGCAGGGCCCGAATCGTCACATACGTGATCGTATAACTCGTCACGTAAAAACTAGCATTTCGGATTATGACATACGTGATCGTACAACTCGATACGTAAAAATGCAATTTTTGGATTTTCACATACGTGAACGTATTATCAGTTTCGTAATTTGGTATTATGACAATTGTGAATGGGTAAGCTTTCGAGCTCGTTCGTTCGTATTGTTATACGATCACAAATTTTAAAGCGGGATCAAACGTAATCGAGGAAAAAATGTAAGTTTATTCAAAAATAAATATAAATATAATATTTTAACTAATATTTGAGTTATCTAAGGGCCAACTATAAAAAATTGAATCCCAAACAAAAGGAACTAATGGCGGAGTTTATGTCGGACGACCACGTTTACCGAAGGAGAACGAGGAAAGGGCTAAGCTATTGCATAAAATGAGACGTGGAACTAGCGCCATACGCGAAATACGCAGACACAGAATTCATACAGAAGATGCGTTTGCAACAGAAGATTGAAACGTATGTAGTTTTTCATTTTCGTTTCTCCAAACCGAACTCAATTGTCCTTACACTGTGCATTATCTTTAATCGTATATGATGTTTTTATATGCTAATTTCAGCGACAAGGAGCATATGGAGAAAGTTAAGCGAATCTATCAAGAGGCGGCAATGCAACAAGGTGAACTCAATGAATTGGAACGCCTTCAGGACTTTTGACATTATCCTTTAATACACCCATTCGTGTCACTCACCATTTGATGTATATCAAATTTTAAAACTGCAATATTAAATATGTATGTATTTATGTATATTTGATACAAAATAAAGAAAAAACTTTGAATTTTACAAAGGCAAACAAAAACATAAAATTAAATTATTATTTTCTTATTCGTATTGCGTGGAGTATTTGCACGCCGTTGCACTTGTGCGCTCATTTGGCTAAATGGTTCAGTACTATTGTATGCCTTCAGAAGACTAGGCACCAGTTCATCATCTTTATGAAAGCCCGGATGCTCCGTATTTATATAAGCTAATTCTATAGCTACCAAATTTTCCACCATCACGTTGGTGGATGGTAAGCGCCGACGTAGCAGCTGTGTAACAACATCAACGATCTCATGCAATTTCGGGAAACTAAATGAAAAAAGTAAATTATTTTATTTGATTCCATTCTCCGGTTGTTTTCTTTTTTGTTTTAACTTACCGCAGCATCTCCTGTTGCACCTCATTGCCACAATGTTGCACTATGCGTTGCATTTCCTCGTGTATCAATTCAACACAACGCAATGACGGCTCTTCTAGGCGTCGTATTTGCCGTTTTACTAGCAATTCGAATGATACTTCGGGCACAAACAATGCCGGTCTTGGGCCAGTTGCATTATGTATAGCCGTCAGTATGTCCATTTTACTTAAGCCAGCCAGTGGATGTATGGAATCGATCGTGCGACCGAAGGTCTCATGGAAAATATAACAAATACACGCACCACTGCACAACTCTGTTGTTTCTATACTCCTAGCCGTGCCCTCAATTGTGCAGCAGTAGGCGCTAGCAAATTTAGTTATTATTTGCAATAGCGTTTGGCTTTTATCAGAAACGTCTTCGCCATATGAATGGAGCAACGATTGAAATTGTGATGACATAACGTTAACGCGCGTCTGCAAAAAGTAAAAATGTATGTATGTACTCTAAATAACTTAAAATATATTATATGAAACATTTGGTTTATACCTTCAAATCTGGCAAGCAATCACGTATGTGATGCTGTGACGCATAAGCAAATGATTTAAGGTTTTCGCCAAATAAGGTGTACCGTTGCGGGTAGCCAATGTTGGATTTTTCCGTTGTAGAAAGGCTGCTTCATCCTTCAGCTGATCATTGATTTGTTTCTTTTCAATTATATCTTGCTGCGATCGATTCACCACGCCAATAATGCCCAATTTCACCGCATAATATATTAATAGCATCCGTGTCCGCATCCATGAGATCGAGTTTGGTGACAACCGCCAATGTGCGTCGACCATCGGGATCACATTCTTTGGCCAAATTTAGTGCCTCGCTTTTTGCCATATCTGTGTTGGCCGCTATTACAACCAATATTATTGAATTGGGATTATCAATGTATTTCAATACCAAGTCTTTAATTTGTGCTTCAATATGGTTTGGTTGATCGCCCACTGGTACTTTGGTGATGCCAGGCAAATGGTTTCGGCTGTGTTGTGGAAGTTGTGACGGCTGTTGGTGGTTTTGTTGCTACTGCAGCCGATGGTTGCCAAAGCTGATGGATGGATGAGATTCGCCTCAAGTAGCAGATGCATAAGGCAATCAATACACACCAATTTCGATTGGTGTTTCGGCAACACCCACAGCCACAGCTTCAGCCTTTACTTACAGCGCTGTGGTATCATCATAAAATTTTAGATACCTACACTCTTCTTCGCTTGTATTTAGTTTATTATTAAATATATGTACAAACAAATTCACTGCTTATTTTGTTTTTACTTTTTTATTTATTATTTTTGACACTTCTACATCTATTGTGAACTAAGAGTGTGTTCCACAGGGAGGTTATTTGCAAAAACCATTGTGAACTCGAAAACCAATTTCGATACGATAGCTATCGTATGTTATAATGCCATTTAGCAAATACGTGAGACGTATCACGGAATTATTTATCGTATCGAATTCCATCCGTGATCGTATGTGACGATTCGACCCCAGGTCTGTTATGATTTGCTATCGATATCAATGCTGATATCGATCATAAACGGGTTAATTTCGGTTGCTCAATTCTGTCTGTGTGGCAGCACCACTATTTCAGTAGCTTCTTTTTAGTAGTTTCCAATAACTTCCAATTAATCAAGGCAGATCTAGGAAGGTAAGCCCGGTGGCGAATTCAGAAACTACTTTTTTTATATGCAAAGGTAGAGTGTAATGTCAAAATCCAAGCGAATTCACATCATGGCCAATAGGAATGGACGAGCCCCAAGCGAATTCATTCATTTTGACATTACACTCTACCGATTACACTAACAAAATACATGGGACATTTTTGAATTCGCCACCGGGCCTACCTTCCTAGATCTGCCTTGCAATTAATAATGGCCGACGTGCTGACATGGTGAAGAAGAATGGGTGACGCGTGGCCATACGAAACAGGTCGTCGCATGTGAGGGAGAATATGCGATTGGCGTTAGACGGTTTGCTTCAAAATGTCAAAAGCCGAGGGAAAAGCCAGAGAACACGCAACTTGGCATTCAATCTATTTCTACGAACAACGCATGTAAGTTTGTAAATTCGAGGCAACAGACGATAAGTTGACATGAGCAAGAGCAGGAAGAAGAAGAGCGATTCTCTCTCACATCGACCTTGTATGGTTGGGCTGTGGGCTAGTGTAACAGGTGGCCGCATTGCGAAACGAGGGTGATTTATGAGGTTGTCTCGATGGCAACAGCTGACAATTTTTTTTTGACAGGAGTCATCTCCTTGTTCGAGTAAATTTCATTCACCACTGGTGGTGTTCTGGAAATAATTAAAATTTGTATTTTCTTATTCAGTTACTTGATATCTTAAATGTTTTTTATTCTAAATCCTGTAATTAATTCTCCTCTTCCTCCACTAAGAGTCTAAACAAATTTTAAATAAGTAATTGTATCCGAAATTTACATTGATTTCTTTTTATTCTTCTAGATGGTTATATGGTTTTGCTGTAATTTCCAGATCTCCATCTATATAGATTGCACGTAAATTTTTTTATTTGCAAATAGGCAAGCTTTCGAGCCAACCTCTATAAATAGGCCTCTCATGGGGAAAGCTTAACTGAAATTTCCCATCTCAACCTTGACAATCGTTCCAATGGCGGGATATGCACATGTATTGGTGATGGAGAAACTGGTTCTCCAGGGTTGCCATGAACACTTCTTATTGTGAAAATACGTAACACGTGGTTATTCGGATACTTAGTACTTTCAAATGCACCTATTATAAAATGTTCTTATGCGCTCCATACAATTTTAAATTTTACATAGTTCACAGAAAATTAATTAATTATTTACCGCATGTTTATACTATTGTTTCATTAATCAGATTTTCTTGTCTCTTACCATTTTTATAATTTGAGCGTAAGACAACAATGTCTATTAATATTCCCAACGTACACTAATAGAATTTTACAGTAGCAAATTTACTAGGGCACGAATATAATCGATTATTTTGAGATAGTTTCATGGAAAAAATGCTTGAGGAATTTTATTCCGAAAGTTTTGGTATTTTTTTGTGTAACATGGCAATCGCATTCCATCTCGCTTGTGTCATTGCTAGCGTCATACTATGGTGTAGACATTCGGGTAACCGTAAAGTCACGCCACTATTATGCACACGTCACTACATCATTACAGGGTAAACGAAAAGAAACGGGACTCTTCCGAAACGAATACAGAAAAAGGGGAAGGTGAGCGTCTAGCCAGGCACGCTTGGAGACAAAATTTTTAGTACAGCGGTGGCCAGAGTTGGAAAAAGGCGGTGGAGAATGTTTCTCGTTGGAAAAGTCTGAGCTTTTATTTTAATTCTGATAAGAATTTTTTTTTATGCTTGTGTAAAGTGCTAAAATATGTTGAAGTGAAAATTCAACATAAATACAATTAAAATTAAATTGTGCTTATCTGCAATTGATAGTATGAAAACGCAATTTTAAGCCTTAATATCTATAACATGTAAAGAAAGTAAAGTACTATGAATGTTATGCAAAAGCAAATAAATTAAAATTTTGAATTATGGCAATTCAAATCAAAAGACAACAACAAATGTAAAATCAATGAAATTGCTCTGCCACTAAAATTAAAGATGTTCACCATGCAAAATTGGTTGGTGTGGTGTGAGGAAAATGAATAGTGAACATGCAACAGCAACTCCTGGTGAGTCAGCAAAAGCCACAATTACTGTAGCAACAGCCAATGAATTGAATCGGCAATATCAGTCACATCAGCAGCAACAACAACAACATTTAATTGAACAACAGTACCTCAGCCAAATTTGTTATTTGCAACATTTTCGCCAACATTACTATTGTAAAGACCGTTCTTCTTCACAAAGTATATTTTATTTTCCAAGTATCTAAAATGTCTACAGAGATTGTGTTTGTTAGAATTCAGCTTTTGGTAACATTCAGATATTTATAATGTACATAAGGGTATTCACTTAGGTGGTATCATTTGTACTTAAGTACTCGTAGTACATGACAGTCTTCCCCTGTTAATTTGAAACTTGATTGAACTGCTCATCGTACTTTAAACGGTTTCGTGGAACTATATGCCTTCGTGGTCTATGTTCCGAGATCGGAGCGGGCCCAGCAACGGTTGGTGTTACAATATTGGTTGTATCATTTTCCTCATTATTTGCCGGACGTACTGTCGGTTCTCGTGGCATTTGTGCAACGATTTGATTTTCATTTGTTTGATTCTCTGGTTGAGTATGTGGCATCGGATCGCTATAATCATATTTTGTTTGATCTTCCCATGAAGGTTTAATGGGTCCAGTTTTATGAATTTGGTTAATATGTCGTTTCCAGATGCGTCCATCGTCCAATTTAATATTATAATGTAATTTCCCCAACACTTCGATGACCGTACCAAATTGGTATTTTTCTGCATTTGTATAATCTCCAACTGACACACGGTCATTGACTTGTAGTGTACGCACCTTTGAATACGTATCGCTTTCCGTTTTTACTGGTTCACAAGTCTTTGGCACCATTATGTCCAGACGCGAACGAATTTGCCTGCTGAACATCAGTGCTGCTGGTGATTCGCCTGTCGATGCGTGTGGAGTTCGGCGATAATTTAACAGAATGTTGCATAATACTTTTCCGATGTCGGAGCTATTGGCATTCATTGCCTTTAGTTTGTTTTTAAATGTTTGTACATTTCGCTCCGCTTGACCATTTGTAGCTGGATGATAAGGCGCAGTTCGTTTGTGAATTATTCCGTTCATTTTCATAAAATGGAGGAATTCGGTAGAGGTGAATTGCGAACCATTATCGCTTACTACTACCTCCGGAATACCGAACCTTGCAAATATTTCGCGGCATTTTTCTATCGTTGTCGCTGTAGTCATGTTTGGGGTGATATAAATTTCTGGCCATTTGCTATAAGCATCGATTAGAATGAAAAAGTATTTGCCTTTGAATGGTCCAGCATAATCTACATGTACCCGTTCGAATGGATATTTGGCCGCTTCTCACACATGCGTCATAACTTTTATGGGATTTGATCTCGTGCGTTGGCATTGCGTACAACTTTTTGTAATCTCCTCGATGTCTGAATCCATTTTAGGCCACCAGCAACAGCTTCGTGCCAATTCTTTCATGCGAGTGATCCCGAAATGTGCTATGTGTAGTTCATCTAGAACTCGCTTGCGTAATTCTTTGGGCACGTATACACGTAATCCTCGAAGTAGACAATCATTGTTAAGTGCGAATTCTGTTTGATCTATATTGAAACGTTTATCGGGCTTTACTATGTGTCCGCTGAGCAATCCATTTATCAGCTCTTCAATAGTAGGAAGTGGATGTTCTTCAACTACTATGCGCGGATTTACTGTAATCTTGTAATCTCCGCATAATCTTACCTTGTTACCTTGCTTCTTTACAGGTACAATGGGTGTAGCCCATCTAGCGGAGTCAACTTTTTTGATGATACCATTCCGTTCTAACTCTTCCAACTCCTTTTCGACCGCATCACGTAATGCAAACGGTAACTTTCTTGCTTTGATAAAGATTGGTTGGGCGTTGGCGTGTAGATGGATACGTGCCTGTACATTTTCAATTTTACCCATAGATTTTTCGAAGACTTTGGCATATTTGTTTTTCAGCTGTTCAATCGATGTTGCTATTTGTTGCTTATGAATGGATGAAACGGTTTTTGCATTGTAGTCCGCATTGAAAATTTGGTTCCAATTCATTTTCAACTCTCGTAACCATTCGCGTCCTAGGAGTGGCTTCCTATCTGATTCTACCACATACATCTTCATCTTTCGTTCCTCCGTATCCGATGCCACACACACATAGAAATACCCTAGCACCTTGATTTCTTTTCCACAGTAGCTGACCAACCGTACGTCCGTAGGCAATAATTCGGCTGTGCGAAAATATTTTTATTTATCTTTATTATTGATGATCGTTACTGGGGAGCCACTGTCGATTTCGAAACCTAGAAAGATATAATTTATTTTTAGTACTGTACAAATTTTTTGATTTTTTTCTTCATGATACTCATGATTAAGTTTATCCACATGTATGTTATGTATGTTAAATAATTCCTCTACTGAATTTGTGGTATTTTCACATTCAATGTAGTTCGCTTGTTTCTTTTCCTTCTTTGCCTTGAAACAGACCGATTGTAGATGACCCTTCACTTTGCAAAATGCACATATAGATTTCTGGTGTGGACATTTGTTAGCCCGATGCTCACTTTTACCACAACGAAAACAAAATCCGCTTTTCTTCGTTTCGTCCCCTTTAGCGGTTGTCTTCGTATTTCCTGTATTTGTCGTGGACGCATTATTTCTTCCTCTCTTGTTTTTTTGTTGAATGTAGTCTACCTGTGATTTTGCGTCTTTCTGTTGTTGAATTTCGGCACCGCCCTTTACTGATAGTTCCATTGTTTTTGCTGTAGCCAAGGCTGCATCCATTTTTAAATCTCTTGTCTCGAGCAATCGATTTTGAATGCGTATACTTCGTAGACCAAATACGAATTGGTTTCGCAAAGCTGTTTCCAAATATGTATTGAAATTGCAATTTATTGCTAACTTCCGTAGCGCTGTAGAGTATTCTTCGACGGACTCTCCTTCCTTTTGTTTACGTAGATGGAAGCGGTAATTTTCCATTATCTCCAATGGGGCTGAATCGTAAATGTCGGTAATTATTTTTTTAATTTCATTGTAGGTTTTCTCTGCCGGTGAGGCTGGAGCCAATTTGTCGTACAGCATGTCATATGTTTCTTGTCCCATGTAAATCAGGAGTAAGGATTTCTTTTTTTCCGTTGCTTCGAGCATTTGTACGGTTTCTTCGAAACGTGCCACCCAACGAGACCATTGCATGGTGGATTTATCGAATTTCTCAAATATATATATATAAATATTCAAATTTAAATTCACTTTGACAGTTTTTTTTGACAGTGTTTATTCAAATTTAGTGCATATCGATTTCAACGTACATTCAAATTTAAATTTTGGTGCAACGATTATTTTCTCGTCCGTCCGCTCATCTATTTTTAAATTTTTCCGTCGATTGTCAGTATTTCCGTCCGATTTAAATTTCGGTTTAAATGTTTTGCTAACGTCCGTCTGACTTTAACGTACATTCAAAATTCATATTCAAATTTCAACGACATTTTCCCTCGGTTTGCATTTATTTAAATTTAACTGATGCCTGGCCTCTTGAATTTGGATTTTTCGGGTTATTTTGAATTTTCGAATTTTTCAACGGTCCGTCCGTGGCATCCGGCTAAACCGGATGTTGTTTTAGTGTGATTTTACTCGTTTTGGTTTGAAAAGGCATGATATGAATTTTTTCTGTTTATGGCGCAGGACATCAATGTAGGCAAGAACCCCGCCCAGCCGACAATGACTAGCCACAGTGCAACCCTAGATCATGCCGACCGCCATGCATTGCTGCTCCACTCGATTGTAGATCGTAATCGAGGTCGAAAGCTGTACCATAACAGATGGCGCCCAACGTGGTGCCCTGGGGTACTGGCTTCGGTGGTTTTCTGGTCGTTCAGTGAAGTTTCATTATGCCGCAAGTCCCAGATTGGCAGCCTCAGTAGCCGCCACTGCGTTGCGGCGGAATGATGAGATTGATCGGGATGATTGGAGAGTCATTGGTGTTAGTGGCTCAGGGCTCCACGAGACTTTACGTCACCTAGTGTGTTTTTTTTCTTTTGCATTTCACCCGAACAGGCAGTGTTTAACGCGCTAAATTTTTTTTTTGTAGTTTAAATATTAAATTTGTTTTCACTGTCGTCCGAGGGGCATGTCCGCTAGTTTCACTATTTATACTTACCAATTTTTTTTGCCGAATATGTCTTTTGTACAGTTTTGTGTATTGGATATTTTTTTTTTTTTTTGGGGCCCAGCTCATCTCGCGTCTGGGGTGGTGATTCGAACACCGCCTTCATTGCGATGAGTTGAGTTGGATCCTAAGCTAACAAATCCTTCTTCGCAAGTCTGGGGTAGCGGCTTCAAACCGTGCCTTTCATTGCGGCGGAGCCAAGGATGTTGGTCATAAGGAAAATTCGTCCTTTTAATTTTTTTTGTGTTCGTGATTTTTTTTGCAATTTAGGCCTCAGCCATTCCGCGTCTGAGTTGGTTGCACTTAGCACCACTTTCATTGCGATGGGTTGGTCTGAGACCTTTAGTGGTACTTTCCATCTCCGCAAGTCTGGGGAATGCAGCCTCTAGCTGTTCCTTTCATTGCGGCGGAGACTAGGAGGGTATTTTGCAAATTTCTTTTGTCCTGTCTTTCTTTTGTTATGCGATGCAGGCCTCAGATCATCTCATGTCTGAGTTGGGCGCCTTGGAACATTTAGCACCACTTCATGGCGATGAGCTGAGCTGAGACCCAAGGATTGTCTATCTCCGCAAGTCTGAGGAAAGCGGATTCAAACCGTTCCTTTCATTGCGGCGGAGATAGGTTGGTATTTCGCAAAATTTTAATTTTTTTGTTATTGCTAACTATCTTCTAGTTAACCAGCCTGTCTCAGGGATTTAGCTTCCGAGCAACCCTGCATTGCGGTTGGTGCGCTGGAGACCAGTTGGCACACACTGTCTTAATTTTTTTTTGTTTTTCAAGGGGGTTTAAAATTTTTTTTATTCTGTAACCTGTGCCTTTTATGATGGGAGGTCAGCATTCCCATTGAACAACGAATATATATATATATATATATATTGCATTATATATCTTTTTACATTTACATATTTACGTATATGAACACGTTTATTTATACAAATATTTTTTTTGATAAGCGAAGTCATTTTGAATCGATATTGTTAGTTAAATTTAAGATAATTTTTTTTGAATCGCAAATAATTATTACAATTATTGCTTGATTTTTTTTTCACCAAACGCGACAACGTATTATAATTTCTTGGATATGACATAATTTTTACCGGCATGGAGATTTAAAAAGCAAATACTCGTTATAAATATTTGCTGAAAGCTTGATCAAACACAAAAACCAAAGTTTTGTAATTTTCTTTTGGATGCGACATAATTTTTAATCGAGATAGAGATTTAAATTTCGTTAATTGTATAAATATTTTCATTTGGACTTTAACACCAAACGTGATTTTATTTAGGCAGTTAATTGCTTAAGATTTCATACGACCATTCAAGCGTGCCTTGTTTTTTTTTTTTTTGAAGCGCTCATACGATCGATTTTGTTTAAATGTCCCAAAATTGTCAGCAGTCGACTGAACGGACGCAAACGAGGAAATCTGTAAAAACTTAGCGCAGGCAAATGATAGAGTCAAGCAGGTTTACAATAAGCGTTCTAGGCTTGTGAATTATAGGGAAGGTCAAAAGGTATTTAGAAGAAATTTTGCCTTGAGTAACTTCAAACAGGGTATAAACGCGAAATTCCTGCCAAAATATCTTAAGTGTCGAGTTCGTGGAAAAGTGGGCAATGCACTGTATGACTTAGAGGACTTAACAGGGAGATTAATAGGACGATTCCATGCTTCTGATATCCGTCCTCAATAAGACTCCGCTAGGCGTCTTGGCGGTCGGGGACAATTCGCCCAGTATTCTCCCCGAGCAATTATAATAATAGGTGGATCACAAGCGCTCCCATCGGGAACCGTGGACCATCTAGCAGTCCATATTCCAATTGGTCTGCTTATACGGAGTTTTGACGAGTTTTCCCCAAATTAAAATGTCTAGTTTTATGGAGTTTTGGCGAGTTCTCCTATATCAAATGCCTAACCTTACGGAGTTTTGACGAGTTCTCCAATATAAAAATGTCTATTCAAACGGAGTATTGATGATTTTCCTGTTAAAGTTTTTTTTTGTCCAGCTTCGAGAGGTTAGGGACCATAGACCAGCTGATAGGGTGATTGTATTCGGAGTTTAGACGCGTTCTCCTCTAAAAAAATGTCTAAGGCCGCGAAGCCTTAAAATAGGAAACAAAATAATTTTCTTTTTTTTTGTAAAGCACATTCCGGGGGGCGAGAAACCAGCGGACCAAGGGTCTTTTTCAAGACCGCCTGTCCTGGGTCCAGCGTGCGGGGTTGGATCAGCCGGGGGGGACAGGTTGTTAAGACCGACCAAGATCGGCACTTAGGGGGGTAGGCTTCTCTGGCCTAAGTCAATAGAGAACCACCGCAACACCGGACTTACGCATTTTGGTTTTTTTTTACCAAATGAAATTTTTTTTTTATACCTGACTTTCAAAGTATCACGGATTTACATATACACATTAATGGATTCTACATGGTTAGATAGCCACCTTTTTTTTTTTGTTGTTGCCTAATGGAGTTTCTGTTGCCCGGCTGGCTGTGGTAGAACTTGAGACTCTTATCTAGGGGTGAGTCGTGCCCCACGTTTCTATGCAAGTTGAATATTCTCGCGACAATCGTGCAAGCAAACCATTTTTCCTGTTCGCTCCCTCGTCAGGTCTTCGAAGCGAAGCAGGGCCCGAATCGTCACATACGTGATCGTATAACTCGTCACGTAAAAACTAGCATTTCGGATTATGACATACGTGATCGTACAACTCGATACGTAAAAATGCAATTTTTGGATTTTCACATACGTGAACGTATTATCAGTTTCGTAATTTGGTATTATGACAATTGTGAATGGGTAAGCTTTCGAGCTCGTTCGTTCGTATTGTTATACGATCACAAATTTTAAAGCGGGATCAAACGTAATCGAGGAAAAAATGTAAGTTTATTCAAAAATAAATATAAATATAATATTTTAACTAATATTTGAGTTATCTAAGGGCCAACTATAAAAAATTGAATCCCAAACAAAAGGAACTAATGGCGGAGTTTATGTCGGACGACCACGTTTACCGAAGGAGAACGAGGAAAGGGCTAAGCTATTGCATAAAATGAGACGTGGAACTAGCGCCATACGCGAAATACGCAGACACAGAATTCATACAGAAGATGCGTTTGCAACAGAAGATTGAAACGTATGTAGTTTTTCATTTTCGTTTCTCCAAACCGAACTCAATTGTCCTTACACTGTGCATTATCTTTAATCGTATATGATGTTTTTATATGCTAATTTCAGCGACAAGGAGCATATGGAGAAAGTTAAGCGAATCTATCAAGAGGCGGCAATGCAACAAGGTGAACTCAATGAATTGGAACGCCTTCAGGACTTTTGACATTATCCTTTAATACACCCATTCGTGTCACTCACCATTTGATGTATATCAAATTTTAAAACTGCAATATTAAATATGTATGTATTTATGTATATTTGATACAAAATAAAGAAAAAACTTTGAATTTTACAAAGGCAAACAAAAACATAAAATTAAATTATTATTTTCTTATTCGTATTGCGTGGAGTATTTGCACGCCGTTGCACTTGTGCGCTCATTTGGCTAAATGGTTCAGTACTATTGTATGCCTTCAGAAGACTAGGCACCAGTTCATCATCTTTATGAAAGCCCGGATGCTCCGTATTTATATAAGCTAATTCTATAGCTACCAAATTTTCCACCATCACGTTGGTGGATGGTAAGCGCCGACGTAGCAGCTGTGTAACAACATCAACGATCTCATGCAATTTCGGGAAACTAAATGAAAAAAGTAAATTATTTTATTTGATTCCATTCTCCGGTTGTTTTCTTTTTTGTTTTAACTTACCGCAGCATCTCCTGTTGCACCTCATTGCCACAATGTTGCACTATGCGTTGCATTTCCTCGTGTATCAATTCAACACAACGCAATGACGGCTCTTCTAGGCGTCGTATTTGCCGTTTTACTAGCAATTCGAATGATACTTCGGGCACAAACAATGCCGGTCTTGGGCCAGTTGCATTATGTATAGCCGTCAGTATGTCCATTTTACTTAAGCCAGCCAGTGGATGTATGGAATCGATCGTGCGACCGAAGGTCTCATGGAAAATATAACAAATACACGCACCACTGCACAACTCTGTTGTTTCTATACTCCTAGCCGTGCCCTCAATTGTGCAGCAGTAGGCGCTAGCAAATTTAGTTATTATTTGCAATAGCGTTTGGCTTTTATCAGAAACGTCTTCGCCATATGAATGGAGCAACGATTGAAATTGTGATGACATAACGTTAACGCGCGTCTGCAAAAAGTAAAAATGTATGTATGTACTCTAAATAACTTAAAATATATTATATGAAACATTTGGTTTATACCTTCAAATCTGGCAAGCAATCACGTATGTGATGCTGTGACGCATAAGCAAATGATTTAAGGTTTTCGCCAAATAAGGTGTACCGTTGCGGGTAGCCAATGTTGGATTTTTCCGTTGTAGAAAGGCTGCTTCATCCTTCAGCTGATCATTGATTTGTTTCTTTTCAATTATATCTTGCTGCGATCGATTCACCACGCCAATAATGCCCAATTTCACCGCATAATATATTAATAGCATCCGTGTCCGCATCCATGAGATCGAGTTTGGTGACAACCGCCAATGTGCGTCGACCATCGGGATCACATTCTTTGGCCAAATTTAGTGCCTCGCTTTTTGCCATATCTGTGTTGGCCGCTATTACAACCAATATTATTGAATTGGGATTATCAATGTATTTCAATACCAAGTCTTTAATTTGTGCTTCAATATGGTTTGGTTGATCGCCCACTGGTACTTTGGTGATGCCAGGCAAATGGTTTCGGCTGTGTTGTGGAAGTTGTGACGGCTGTTGGTGGTTTTGTTGCTACTGCAGCCGATGGTTGCCAAAGCTGATGGATGGATGAGATTCGCCTCAAGTAGCAGATGCATAAGGCAATCAATACACACCAATTTCGATTGGTGTTTCGGCAACACCCACAGCCACAGCTTCAGCCTTTACTTACAGCGCTGTGGTATCATCATAAAATTTTAGATACCTACACTCTTCTTCGCTTGTATTTAGTTTATTATTAAATATATGTACAAACAAATTCACTGCTTATTTTGTTTTTACTTTTTTATTTATTATTTTTGACACTTCTACATCTATTGTGAACTAAGAGTGTGTTCCACAGGGAGGTTATTTGCAAAAACCATTGTGAACTCGAAAACCAATTTCGATACGATAGCTATCGTATGTTATAATGCCATTTAGCAAATACGTGAGACGTATCACGGAATTATTTATCGTATCGAATTCCATCCGTGATCGTATGTGACGATTCGACCCCAGGTCTGTTATGATTTGCTATCGATATCAATGCTGATATCGATCATAAACGGGTTAATTTCGGTTGCTCAATTCTGTCTGTGTGGCAGCACCACTATTTCAGTAGCTTCTTTTTAGTAGTTTCCAATAACTTCCAATTAATCAAGGCAGATCTAGGAAGGTAAGCCCGGTGGCGAATTCAGAAACTACTTTTTTTATATGCAAAGGTAGAGTGTAATGTCAAAATCCAAGCGAATTCACATCATGGCCAATAGGAATGGACGAGCCCCAAGCGAATTCATTCATTTTGACATTACACTCTACCGATTACACTAACAAAATACATGGGACATTTTTGAATTCGCCACCGGGCCTACCTTCTTAGATCTGCCTTGCAATTAATAATGGCCGACGTGCTGACATGGTGAAGAAGAATGGGTGACGCGTGGCCATACGAAACAGGTCGTCGCATGTGAGGGAGAATATGCGATTGGCGTTAGACGGTTTGCTTCAAAATGTCAAAAGCCGAGGGAAAAGCCAGAGAACACGCAACTTGGCATTCAATCTATTTCTACGAACAACGCATGTAAGTTTGTAAATTCGAGGCAACAGACGATAAGTTGACATGAGCAAGAGCAGGAAGAAGAAGAGCGATTCTCTCTCACATCGACCTTGTATGGTTGGGCTGTGGGCTAGTGTAACAGGTGGCCGCATTGCGAAACGAGGGTGATTTATGAGGTTGTCTCGATGGCAACAGCTGACAATTTTTTTTTGACAGGAGTCATCTCCTTGTTCGAGTAAATTTCATTCACCACTGGTGGTGTTCTGGAAATAATTAAAATTTGTATTTTCTTATTCAGTTACTTGATATCTTAAATGTTTTTTATTCTAAATCCTGTAATTAATTCTCCTCTTCCTCCACTAAGAGTCTAAACAAATTTTAAATAAGTAATTGTATCCGAAATTTACATTGATTTCTTTTTATTCTTCTAGATGGTTATATGGTTTTGCTGTAATTTCCAGATCTCCATCTATATAGATTGCACGTAAATTTTTTTATTTGCAAATAGGCAAGCTTTCGAGCCAACCTCTATAAATAGGCCTCTCATGGGGAAAGCTTAACTGAAATTTCCCATCTCAACCTTGACAATCGTTCCAATGGCGGGATATGCACATGTATTGGTGATGGAGAAACTGGTTCTCCAGGGTTGCCATGAACACTTCTTATTGTGAAAATACGTAACACGTGGTTATTCGGATACTTAGTACTTTCAAATGCACCTATTATAAAATGTTCTTATGCGCTCCATACAATTTTAAATTTTACATAGTTCACAGAAAATTAATTAATTATTTACCGCATGTTTATACTATTCCCTGCAAGAACACTTCCGATCATTTGATCAATCATCTGTTCGATAATGCAGAGTGATGTTTCGATCAGTGCGCAGAACAAAATCTTCATCAGATTTCTACGGGAGACATGTAAATCCTGAGGGAAACCCTTGTGTCGGTGTGTGATCATACCTGACATAATTGTAAAACTCGAGTGATGTAAACAAAATCAGGGCTTGCAAAATTTTCAATCAGGGATGAGCGAATAAACAAATATAGGATTGAGGTAAAAATAAGTCCGGCCTGATGTAAATAATCTCAGACCTGATATAACATGTAATCAGACATGAGCGAAAGTAGAAATAAAGACTGATGCCACAATTGGTCCTGCCTGATGTAAATAATATCAGATCTGTTATATATAGAGATCAAGGCTGAGCAAACACTCTTGATTTATAAATGGATCCAGCTTGATGTAAACAATTTCTGCCTGATGTGAAATAAAAGATTGTTTTTTCTATAAAGGAACAACAAATTTAATTCATTTATATATATACATGTATATATTTATATAACATTAGATGTACTAAGTACAACTAATAAAGAAAATTAAAAATGCATTCATTGCACAAAAGTAAATAAATAAAAGCTTTAAACTTATTAAATAAAAATAAGGGCGGCTGAGTGAAAGATCATCTATTTCAAGAAATGTTTCAAAAATGCCCTATTTCAGAAATTTCTTCAATAACGCCTAATTTCAGAATTTGTTTCAGTAACAAATATTTCGGAACAAATTCTTAAATAGGGCATTATTGAAGCAAATTCCGAAATAGAAAGTTATTGAAGCCAATTCTGAGACATCTAGGGCATCTTTGAAACAGGTTCTAAAGAAGGGTGATCTTCCTCTCAACCGTCGATATGTACAACGTATAACTAGTACAACAAACATTTTGCTTGATATATGTAGTTTTTCCTAAAATACAAATCTTCCGGGTCAACATTTCCATCTTCCTCGGCGGAGTTTTCCTTGGAAACACAATCCTGGCTACCACTGGCACTTTCACGTTTCCTCTTCTCCGAGGCCACACATTCCGCGGTTCCAAATTCATTCAATTTTAATTTTATTTCCTTAAAACTTTTTTTTTTCGAGAAAAGGCAATTTTTTAAATGCCGTTTACTCATTTTGAATATTATTCTTTATCGATAAAAAGATAAATTTAACAATTTTAAGCACCACGTGACTTTCCTTTGTGACGCCTGTAGAATTTTTACGCGCTAGCTTCTTCCCTTTACTGCGATATTTTCGAGAAAAATTTTTGGAGAAAAAATGTACGTCAGCAGTGCTATACGGATGATAGATCAGATGTCAGGAAGTACTGATACACATCAGATACACATCACTAGTGTCAGGCAGCAGATTGATCAAATGTTAGGAAGTGCTGATACACATAAGATATACATCACTAATGTCACACACATGATTGATCAAATGTTTGGAAGTGTTTTTGCAGGTGTATTGGTGGTGTTAGAAATGTATTGGTGTTTCCATCAGTGGTTTCTTGCAGGGTTGTTTCATTAATCAGATTTTCTTGTCTCTTACCATTTTTATAATTTGAGCGTAAGACAACAATGTCTATTAATATTCCCAACGTACACTAATAGAATTTTACAGTAGCAAATTTACTAGGGCACGAATATAATCGATTATTTTGAGATAGTTTCATGGAAAAAATGCTTGAGGAATTTTATTCCGAAAGTTTTGGTATTTTTTTGTGTAACATGGCAATCGCATTCCATCTCGCTTGTGTCATTGCTAGCGTCATACTATGGTGTAGACATTCGGGTAACCGTAAAGTCACGCCACTATTATGCACACGTCACTACATCATTACAGGGTAAACGAAAAGAAACGGGACTCTTCCGAAACGAATACAGAAAAAGGGGAAGGTGAGCGTCTAGCCAGGCACGCTTGGAGACAAAATTTTTAGTACAGCGGTGGCCAGAGTTGGAAAAAGGCGGTGGAGAATGTTTCTCGTTGGAAAAGTCTGAGCTTTTATTTTAATTCTGATAAGAATTTTTTTTTATGCTTGTGTAAAGTGCTAAAATATGTTGAAGTGAAAATTCAACATAAATACAATTAAAATTAAATTGTGCTTATCTGCAATTGATAGTATGAAAACGCAATTTTAAGCCTTAATATCTATAACATGTAAAGAAAGTAAAGTACTATGAATGTTATGCAAAAGCAAATAAATTAAAATTTTGAATTATGGCAATTCAAATCAAAAGACAACAACAAATGTAAAATCAATGAAATTGCTCTGCCACTAAAATTAAAGATGTTCACCATGCAAAATTGGTTGGTGTGGTGTGAGGAAAATGAATAGTGAACATGCAACAGCAACTCCTGGTGAGTCAGCAAAAGCCACAATTACTGTAGCAACAGCCAATGAATTGAATCGGCAATATCAGTCACATCAGCAGCAACAACAACAACATTTAATTGAACAACAGTACCTCAGCCAAATTTGTTATTTGCAACATTTTCGCCAACATTACTATTGTAAAGACCGTTCTTCTTCACAAAGTATATTTTATTTTCCAAGTATCTAAAATGTCTACAGAGATTGTGTTTGTTAGAATTCAGCTTTTGGTAACATTCAGATATTTATAATGTACATAAGGGTATTCACTTAGGTGGTATCATTTGTACTTAAGTACTCGTAGTACATGACAGTCTTCCCCTGTTAATTTGAAACTTGATTGAACTGCTCATCGTACTTTAAACGGTTTCGTGGAACTATATGCCTTCGTGGTCTATGTTCCGAGATCGGAGCGGGCCCAGCAACGGTTGGTGTTACAATATTGGTTGTATCATTTTCCTCATTATTTGCCGGACGTACTGTCGGTTCTCGTGGCATTTGTGCAACGATTTGATTTTCATTTGTTTGATTCTCTGGTTGAGTATGTGGCATCGGATCGCTATAATCATATTTTGTTTGATCTTCCCATGAAGGTTTAATGGGTCCAGTTTTATGAATTTGGTTAATATGTCGTTTCCAGATGCGTCCATCGTCCAATTTAATATTATAATGTAATTTCCCCAACACTTCGATGACCGTACCAAATTGGTATTTTTCTGCATTTGTATAATCTCCAACTGACACACGGTCATTGACTTGTAGTGTACGCACCTTTGAATACGTATCGCTTTCCGTTTTTACTGGTTCACAAGTCTTTGGCACCATTATGTCCAGACGCGAACGAATTTGCCTGCTGAACATCAGTGCTGCTGGTGATTCGCCTGTCGATGCGTGTGGAGTTCGGCGATAATTTAACAGAATGTTGCATAATACTTTTCCGATGTCGGAGCTATTGGCATTCATTGCCTTTAGTTTGTTTTTAAATGTTTGTACATTTCGCTCCGCTTGACCATTTGTAGCTGGATGATAAGGCGCAGTTCGTTTGTGAATTATTCCGTTCATTTTCATAAAATGGAGGAATTCGGTAGAGGTGAATTGCGAACCATTATCGCTTACTACTACCTCCGGAATACCGAACCTTGCAAATATTTCGCGGCATTTTTCTATCGTTGTCGCTGTAGTCATGTTTGGGGTGATATAAATTTCTGGCCATTTGCTATAAGCATCGATTAGAATGAAAAAGTATTTGCCTTTGAATGGTCCAGCATAATCTACATGTACCCGTTCGAATGGATATTTGGCCGCTTCTCACACATGCGTCATAACTTTTATGGGATTTGATCTCGTGCGTTGGCATTGCGTACAACTTTTTGTAATCTCCTCGATGTCTGAATCCATTTTAGGCCACCAGCAACAGCTTCGTGCCAATTCTTTCATGCGAGTGATCCCGAAATGTGCTATGTGTAGTTCATCTAGAACTCGCTTGCGTAATTCTTTGGGCACGTATACACGTAATCCTCGAAGTAGACAATCATTGTTAAGTGCGAATTCTGTTTGATCTATATTGAAACGTTTATCGGGCTTTACTATGTGTCCGCTGAGCAATCCATTTATCAGCTCTTCAATAGTAGGAAGTGGATGTTCTTCAACTACTATGCGCGGATTTACTGTAATCTTGTAATCTCCGCATAATCTTACCTTGTTACCTTGCTTCTTTACAGGTACAATGGGTGTAGCCCATCTAGCGGAGTCAACTTTTTTGATGATACCATTCCGTTCTAACTCTTCCAACTCCTTTTCGACCGCATCACGTAATGCAAACGGTAACTTTCTTGCTTTGATAAAGATTGGTTGGGCGTTGGCGTGTAGATGGATACGTGCCTGTACATTTTCAATTTTACCCATAGATTTTTCGAAGACTTTGGCATATTTGTTTTTCAGCTGTTCAATCGATGTTGCTATTTGTTGCTTATGAATGGATGAAACGGTTTTTGCATTGTAGTCCGCATTGAAAATTTGGTTCCAATTCATTTTCAACTCTCGTAACCATTCGCGTCCTAGGAGTGGCTTCCTATCTGATTCTACCACATACATCTTCATCTTTCGTTCCTCCGTATCCGATGCCACACACACATAGAAATACCCTAGCACCTTGATTTCTTTTCCACAGTAGCTGACCAACCGTACGTCCGTAGGCAATAATTCGGCTGTGCGAAAATATTTTTATTTATCTTTATTATTGATGATCGTTACTGGGGAGCCACTGTCGATTTCGAAACCTAGAAAGATATAATTTATTTTTAGTACTGTACAAATTTTTTGATTTTTTTCTTCATGATACTCATGATTAAGTTTATCCACATGTATGTTATGTATGTTAAATAATTCCTCTACTGAATTTGTGGTATTTTCACATTCAATGTAGTTCGCTTGTTTCTTTTCCTTCTTTGCCTTGAAACAGACCGATTGTAGATGACCCTTCACTTTGCAAAATGCACATATAGATTTCTGGTGTGGACATTTGTTAGCCCGATGCTCACTTTTACCACAACGAAAACAAAATCCGCTTTTCTTCGTTTCGTCCCCTTTAGCGGTTGTCTTCGTATTTCCTGTATTTGTCGTGGACGCATTATTTCTTCCTCTCTTGTTTTTTTGTTGAATGTAGTCTACCTGTGATTTTGCGTCTTTCTGTTGTTGAATTTCGGCACCGCCCTTTACTGATAGTTCCATTGTTTTTGCTGTAGCCAAGGCTGCATCCATTTTTAAATCTCTTGTCTCGAGCAATCGATTTTGAATGCGTATACTTCGTAGACCAAATACGAATTGGTTTCGCAAAGCTGTTTCCAAATATGTATTGAAATTGCAATTTATTGCTAACTTCCGTAGCGCTGTAGAGTATTCTTCGACGGACTCTCCTTCCTTTTGTTTACGTAGATGGAAGCGGTAATTTTCCATTATCTCCAATGGGGCTGAATCGTAAATGTCGGTAATTATTTTTTTAATTTCATTGTAGGTTTTCTCTGCCGGTGAGGCTGGAGCCAATTTGTCGTACAGCATGTCATATGTTTCTTGTCCCATGTAAATCAGGAGTAAGGATTTCTTTTTTTCCGTTGCTTCGAGCATTTGTACGGTTTCTTCGAAACGTGCCACCCAACGAGACCATTGCATGGTGGATTTATCGAATTTCTCAAATATATATATATAAATATTCAAATTTAAATTCACTTTGACAGTTTTTTTTGACAGTGTTTATTCAAATTTAGTGCATATCGATTTCAACGTACATTCAAATTTAAATTTTGGTGCAACGATTATTTTCTCGTCCGTCCGCTCATCTATTTTTAAATTTTTCCGTCGATTGTCAGTATTTCCGTCCGACTTAAATTTCGGTTTAAATGTTTTGCTAACGTCCGTCTGACTTTAACGTACATTCAAAATTCATATTCAAATTTCAACGACATTTTCCCTCGGTTTGCATTTATTTAAATTTAACTGATGCCTGGCCTCTTGAATTTGGATTTTTCGGGTTATTTTGAATTTTCGAATTTTTCAACGGTCCGTCCGTGGCATCCGGCTAAACCGGATGTTGTTTTAGTGTGATTTTACTCGTTTTGGTTTGAAAAGGCATGATATGAATTTTTTCTGTTTATGGCGCAGGACAGCAATGTAGGCAAGAACCTCGCCCAGCCGACAATGACTAGCCACAGTGCAACCCTAGATCATGCCGACCGCCATGCATTGCTGCTCCACTCGATTGTAGATCGTAATCGAGGTCGAAAGCTGTACCATAACAGCCTTGAATTGTAAGGACATGCGTTCTTCTTGTGCTTCCAACTGAGCTGCAATGCCGGACACCTGTGATGAAAGTACTGACTGTTGCAATTCCATTTTGGACGTTATCTGTGCCTGTTGATCTTCCATTTTTGCCGATATTTGTGTCAGTACAGCCAATACCGAGTTCTTGTCCACGTTTGCTACAGACTGTGGAGCCTCTTCCTTCTGAGTTTCTTCCTTTTGGACCTCTTCCACAAAGTATTCCCACAAGTGTGAAAAACACAGCAACGCGGAATCGTTTCGGTACGCTGAAAATACCGAGCAAAAAATGTCGATCCGATACCGCACCGAGTAATGTGAAAGCGTTCTAACGTTCCAACTTCTACGTCGATTTACCGTCAAACATCATTTTTTCCAACGCCTTGAAGAGTAAGCAACAAGCCAATGCATACAGATTGTACATGTAATAATTAAAAAAAGCTAATTTTTATGTTATAAAAATATATAAGTTAACTGTTCACATTTTTCGCACTTAATATTGCACATGTGGCAATATTTTTGTAGCAATTTATTAAATTTTGCCATTTTATTTCTGATTTCCAACGCGATGCTTTCACTTCAGCGAGAAAAAAATTATGAAGTTTGTCAAACATTTCCACTAACTTTCCAATTTGTTGTACAACGTGAAAAAATATCAAAATCGTTTGATCTTCATCCAACTTGCAGTCAAACTTGTACAACAAGCCCACTAACCTGACAATTTGTTGTACAACGGGGCCAGGTCGTACGATAAATTGCATGCTGCATTATGGTAGTTATGGCAGTTTCCTGTAGAGGTGTGTTCAGTCATTTAGTGATGTGAGTGGAACCGATTATATTCGCCACAATATCGTATCGTATCGAAATTCGTGTCCCTATGTATATTAGCTAGGAGTGAGTAGTGACACGATTTTTTGGGAGTTGACACATAAGCACTGACTCACTAAAAAGAGTCGACTCACTGAGTTGGCACGATTGTGCTACAACACGTTTGTGTTAAGGCACGATTGTGCTACAGCACATATTACTTTCGTGCTATTGTCAACCAAAAAGTGTTACTGTGTGCTATCAGAGACTGTGTCAGTGAAAGAGTCGCTCCGATGATTTGATATTTGTACGAGAATGGGATATAAATCAATAATATAATTGAAGTGATAGGTGTGGGTGGGCAAATATACGGAAAACAAGTAAGGAAGCCTAAGTTCGAGTGGAATCGAACATTAGATACTCAGCTGTATGCTTTCATTGTTTGTTTGCGTTTGATGGAAACACGGTGTAGGTACTTTATATAAAGCAAGTGATGCATAAAGTGGGCGTAGCCGCGCCCATTTTCAAAATTTTTATCAGTCATCCAACTAAGCATATGAATATTATTCTTTGTGCAAAATTTCATTCCTTTATGACTTCTAGTTACAAAGATTTCACTTTACAAATTCCCAAAGGGTGTTCCAGAAATATCTTTGTTAAAAAGTAGGCGTGGTCATAAACTGATTTCAATAAATTTTTGCGTGTCTATTAACACAAGTTATAAAAGTGTATAAACCAAGTTTCGTCGTAATATCTCAAATATTTGTCGAGTTATAGGCTAAGAAATCGCGTATATTCCTTTGTCTAAAAAGAGGCGGTGCCACGCCCATTTTCCAAAATTTGTCAATTTTTTGTTTCCGGCCTATTGTGGAACTCTTGCCACAAAATTTCAATGAATTATATTTATATTTGACAAAGATATCGCTTAAAATGTTTTTATTAGGCCACTTTATAATACCCATATATTACAGTGGGCGTGGTCGTCAACCGATTTCGCTAAAATTTTCAACATGTATTACGACAAGTAATAAAAGTGTACACACCAAGTTTCGTCATTATATATCAATTATTTGTCGAGTTATGGGCTCCGAAATCTCGTATATTCCAGCTTCTAAAAAGAGGCGGTGCCACGCCCATTTTCCAAAATTTTTGTGTTTTTCGTTGTATGTCCGCAGGTAGACTCCTGGCATAAAATTTCAATGATATATCTTTATATTTGACAGACATTTCGCTTAAAATGTTTTTATTAGGTCACTTTATAATACACATATATAAAAGTGGGCGTGGCCGTCAACCGATTTTGACAATTTTTCGTCCAAACATTTGCCTAAGTAAATATATCACGCGTACCAAATTTCATCGATATATCTTCAACAGTTTCTGAGTTGTGACTCATAAAGCTTTCAATGTTTGCTCCTTAATAAGTGGGCGTGGCACCGCCCATTTTCCAAAATTCCATCAAATTTCTTCTTAGGGGCCTGAGCTCAAACCGTGGGTAAAATTTCATCACTCTAGCTATATTAGTGGCTGAGATACCAAATTTCCGATTTTTTCTATATAGGAAAAGTGGGCGTGGTCATGGTCCGATTTCGCCCATTTTCAATACCAACCGTCTTAATGTCGATACCAACTTGCATTTCAAATTTCATCAAAATATCTCAATTTTTCCGCGAGTTAGAGTGTTTACAGACGGACGGACGGACGGACAGACGGACGGACGGACATGGCTCAATCGATTTCTCTTTTCACCCTGATCATTTTGATATATATAAGTCTATATCTATCTCGATTATTTCATTCTGTTACAATCCACCGTTATGTGATTAAAACTATAACACTCTGTGTACTAGTACAGCTGAGTATAAAAATTAATTAATTAATTAATGTCGTTTTTGTTGTTGATTATTGATTTAGACCTATGTAGCTCTGAGATATAGGGTATTTAGGGATTTTTGAGATGTACATGAAGTACACATATTGGGCTATCTGATGGATAAATAAAATATACATATGTGTGCCAATATAAACTTAGTTGATAAGATCAATTACAATATTTCAAATGAATGTATCTTATTATATATGCACATACATACGATAATGGGTTAAAGTCCAAAAGTTGGGAAAAATCATCTAGTTTCTGAATATCATAACCAAATTTACCAAAATTAAGGGGAACAACCGAAAAAACCCAAAATAAGTGTCCATACAAAAACGGGTTAGTGTCCGAAAGTTAGTACAATTCATGCAGAATACACCTACATACACCAAATTTGCCTAAATCACCTGGAATAAATGAAAAAATGCATAAATAGGTGACCACCCCAATAACAAAAACCACTAAAATACACCAAGTGCCATATACAGTAAGCATGCACAAGATGACCGTGGCCGCTGTGGTGCAGTGGGTAGAGTGCTCGCCTGCTATGCCAGAGGTCTCGGGTTCAAACCACGGTCCGAGCCAACAAATTTTTCTAATTAGTAAAAATCCAATTATTGGGTTTTTTAAGAGCAGCGGTCACCTCTCGGCAGTGGGCGGCATACCCTCCGAGAGTATTTCTGCCATGAAAAAGCTTCTCACAAAAAATGCATTCGCCGTTCGGAGCCGGCATAAAACTGTAGGTCCACCCAATTAGTAGGAAAAACAAAAAGGAGCACACCTCGAATTGGGAGAGAAGCTCGGCCATAAAACTCGTCAGAGTTATAATAGCGCCATTGTATTATATTATATTATATGCACAAGATGACGCTAAATAAGAGGCGAAATCGAACGTGCCAGCGGAGTCGAGTATGCTACTGAGTTGACGTGCTATAAACGTGCCAACGGAGTCAAGTGTGCTACTGAGTTATCATTTTATCGTGAGGTGAGCTTGAGCGCGCAGCTCACTGATGGGAGTTGACACAGAGTCATGACTCAGTGCTGAGTTACCCAAGCCTAATATTAGCAAATAAAATATTTATACGTGTATAAAAACACTTTCGGTAAATGCGACAACGATTGATTTTCTGAAAAAATGGGTACAATAGCTTCCGTTGTAGATTGGAAATGTGAAATATGCGGCAGTGTCGACCCTCAGAAATGTATACACCATAGCGAATTATCTAAAATTATATATAAACGTTTAGATACCGATAATAAAAATAAATGCGAGCAAAAAGAAGTATCGTTATTAAACGCAATACCAGATTCCAATGAGTCTAAAGCATCTCCGATCTTAACATCCTTTACGGAGTTGGAAGGTTCTTGGAACAGATCATCAGAAGAGAATATTGTTATCAAGTAGGTAGTATCTTGAAGGTCAATATTTTTCGAGATATTAGTATTTAAAGTTGCCAAAAGTGTATACCTCAATTTGGCTGGGTAATTATCTAGTTTACGGTGCAACGGCTAAAACTCGTCAATTTTTAACAAGCGGGACATTAATGGATACGTTTCGATCTCAGGAGCACGAATCAGAAGGCGGACCTTAACTTTTTTATTTCAATAAAAAGTTATTAACAAAAAACCTTTTCATTTTTCGATTGCTTATTACACCCACACGAACACGCAAATTCAATCTATTTTTTACCATTTGGTAATACATTATTTATATTTACCATTTCACGCCAAAAATGTGCTAATATGTTGCAAATAAATATAATATTAGCACAAAGTACAAGTAAAGAAACTAAGCACGCCAATTTCATCAATATAGTGCGTAGCGTTGCCAACTAACTCTGTGACAGTTCAATTATCGCTCGAAAAAAGTGAAAGAATGTCAATTGTTTACTTTGGTTTTATTAAAAAATAGTATTTATTTGCAACATATTAAATAATTTTGGGTGTGATGTAGTAAATATGAAGAATGTATTATCCTATGGTAAAGAAATAAGCTGAATTTGTGTGTTCATGTGTGTGTAATGAGCAAGCAAAAAATGATAATGTTTTTTGTTAATAACTTCTTATTGAAATAAAAAAGTTAAGCTCCGCCTTCTGATTCGTGTTCCTGAGATCGAAACGCATCGATTGGTACCCCATTTGTAAAAATTGAAGCAGTTTTAGTCGATGCACCGTAAACTAGATAATTACCATAAAGTTTGTTTACATTTTGGCGGGGTTGCCATTTAGTCATTTTTGAGCAAACAAGATTTTTACTAATCCTCAAAGTGTTATGCGGATTACTCTTCAATACACAACTGTGCATTATTTGCCAAATTACAAGAAAATACTAATTTAATTGGGGATGTAGGAAAAGCTCGAAGGGCTCGACGTACTGCTGTTTGGTAGGGAGCATTTATAAGCTTCAACTTGTTTTTCGCGTGCGATCCGTAAACTTCCAGACCGTAGTTGATAACTGAGACGATGAGGGCTCTTACGACGTTAATCAGCAATTTGGGGCCGATCAGTGAGCGTTTAGAGGAAAGATATTTAACAATATTTAGCTTACTGTAGAGTTTGTTTTTTACATATTTACAATGTTCTATGTAGGAATACTTAGATTCTAGAATTAAACCTAGGAATTTTAGTGTGTCTGTACATGTGATATTTATATTGTTATAGCTTAGTGGAGGAATGCTACAATTACGTTTTTTACAAATATGTAGTTTAGTTTTATTGGTTGAGATGGAGGCACCTGAGGAAACGGACCAGGAGGAAATTTGGCATAGTAAAGGATACCTTCCGGTGAGCTAAAAAAAAAAGTGGGCGTGGTCCACCTTTTTGTCCTGAGTGCAGTGATATACTTCTTTTTTGGCGCAAACGATTTTTTAGGGAGTTAGAGGGGAATGAAGTTAAAAAAACCTTTTTTTTAAAAGCCTTTATCTTCCAAAATATTCACTCAATTTTTAAAATTAAGGTATCGTTGGAAAGCTTATTTAAAGGCCTTTCATGTGACGCATCATTTTCGTAAATTCCTTACAAATTTTGTTAAAAAAACAAAAAACTCAAATTTTGGTATTTTTTTTAGGGAAAAACTGTGATTTTTTTTTATTTTGTGCTATTAAGTATATTAAAAATTATACTAATTTAAAAGAGCATGAAAATATCTTTCATTTCATATACTATTCTCTATAGCAAGACTTCTACATAATTAGCTATCGTGAAATGAAACGATGTTTTAGTAGTTTTAAGTATACAGAAAACCATGAAAAAAGTTGTACAGTAGGCTTTTCTCACACACGAAGGGTGTACTACGCAGAAGGACATCACCGTGGCGGTAGCCACGGCTAGGGCACACGTCCGGACGGATGGCGTAGCCCAGGGTTATTTTTTATAAGCGCGGCCGAAGGCCGCCAACGCAGAAAAGTGTTCTGCGCAAAAGCACTGTGGACCGGGCCATAGAATTCTGGCGGTTGAGGGTTATTTTTTATAAGCACGGCGGAAGGCCCCAACGCAAAAGCTGTTCTCCGCAAAAGTTTTTTCTTTATCTATCGAATTTATAAGGAGAGTTACTAAACTTTAACCATAAATTCCTCGAAAACAAGTTACGTCCGGCGCCTAAAATTTACGGATTCAGAACACCCTTCCCCTCCCCTACCCTCCGGTGGAAGTAAGCAGTTTTTTTGGGGGCTTGTGACATTATTGGAAAGTTTCCCCATAGATGCTATTGCGGAAGTAGAATTCTGCCGCCTGAGGGTTATTTTTTTAAAGCGCGGCCAAAGGCCGCCAACGCTATTCGAAGTTCTGTATAAAAGTATTGTTGTCCGCGCTATAGATGCTTTCTTGATGTTATACATAACTAACAAGAATTATTTTGCACATTTTAACAAAATTTTCTTAACAAATTATATATCAAATGAAAGGTAATTTAACGTTCTTTTTAATGTAAACAACCTTGTATAGTGGTAATAAGGTCATTTCAACAAAAAAAAAAAGAAAAAAACAAAAAAAAAAGATACCAAAATTAAAGTTTTTTGCTGTTTTACAAAATTTGTGTGGAATTTGGGGAAATATTTATGTATCATATGAAAGGCATTTAAGTAAGCTTTCCAACGATGCCTTAATTTAAAAAATTGATGAATTTTTTGGAAGATATCGCCTTTTTAAAATAAGTGTTTTTTAAACTTCATCCTCCTCTAGCTCCCTGAGAAATCGTTTACGCCAATAAAGAAGTATATCACTGAAATCAGGCCGAAAAGGCGGACCACGCCCACTTTTGTTTTTTTTTAGCTCACCGGACGGTATTCTTTACTTGTTCCGGAAATTTTGTGAAGGATGGAGGTAAAGGAAGACATGACATGTTCTGGAAAATAGTAACACGTCATCAGCATAAATTAGATGGTTAATGTTAGGGAAATCAGAAATTATAGTACTGAACAGGGTTGCGTGATTTTGATTTGACTGAATCACTAATCAAAAATATTTTCTGATTCTTGATTTAAAATATTTTCAAATCAAAGATAATTTTTATTTGTGATTCGTTTCAAAAAAGAATCAGAAATACCCTTTGATTCGTGATTCAAACTATTTTCAAATCAAAGATAAATTTTATTTGTGATTCGTTTCAAAAAAGAATCAGAAATACCCTTTGATTCGTGATTCAAACTATTTTCAAATCAAAGATAAAATTGATTTGTGATTCATTTCTTAAAAGAATCAAAAATCTTTTTTGATTCTTGATTCAAACTTGATTTCGAATCAAGATTCTTAATAAATTTTTGATTCGAATCAAATTTTTGATTCGAATAAAATTTTTGATTCGAATAAAATTTTTGATTCGAATCAAACTTTTGATTCGAATCAAAAAATTATTTTGAATCAAAACTTTATTTCAAATAAAAAAATACTTAGTACGTGATCCCACCACCCCCGCGAGTTGAAATGCAAAAAATCTAAAATTTCAACAAACGTCTACGTTGTATGGGAGGAAATGCAAGCAGATTTTCGCAGTTGCTTAGCCAAGCATTTGTGCATATATATGTATGTATATACTTACATACATATATGTAGGTATATAACGAATAAATGAATGAAAGGATGAATGAATTATGGTTAGGTGTATGCATACAAAGAGTGGTTTCGATATGTAAATATGTATGTGCATACGTTAGGCTGGGTCAATTTTCTAAGCCATACTGTTCGTAGAAAAATCGGATTCTGCATTAAATTCTATGAAAAATGTGTTCTAGAGCATGCCTCTAATATCAATTTCGAGCTTGCCCATTTTCGATTGAAGTTTACTAGGTATGTAGAATTGTTTTAAGCATAGTAACCCATATACTTTTAAATTCAACCAGTGGTTTTAAATTTATCTCTTTACATTCTTTTTCATTGTTACTTAAACGACTTTTAATAATGCATGTATATAAGAGTTTGATTTCGTTGTTGTGGTTTTGTTGAAAAACGAAAATATTAAAAACAACTCCCATTCGTTTTTTTGTTTCTTAACCCTCTCAACATTAGCTTAAAATTTAGGGGAGACTTTTATAACTTTTTTTTCGCATGGGGACCAACACTTACCTCCTGACTTCATTTCCATATAAAATACAGATGTAATCTAACACATACATATGTACATACTTACATATATATGATGTATGTACATATGTACTTACCCCTTAATATGTAAATGAATATACATACATATGTAAATTTCTCTTATACATATCCACACACATGTATTTACTTATGTACTTATATTTTATATATTTTACATACATTGAATGAACCCAAAAAAAGAATAAAATAACAGAATTTAAAAATAAATAATAATAATGCATTTACCCAAAATGATCTCGTACTAAAAGTATCTTTTACTTGAAATACATATATTTTGGATTCACTATAGGTACATACATATGCATATTTTAAACCCGTTCAAATTAAACGAAAGTGGTTTGTTGTGTTGCTTTACGAACAGCAATTCAATCAGTGAATTTATTGGTAAAATTGATTCTTATTTACCTATACACAAAATTTCTTATGTACTACTTATTTACTATAATACATGTACATATATCTACTCTAATTCTTACTTCTATGGAGATATGTACATACATATGTACATACCCTGTAAGACAGGAATGATGGAAACTCCAACACATTCTCAGCAAACACTAACACATATAGCAGTGATAGTCATTTGATACATCATTTGGAGAACACATTCATCACATTTTTCATACCGTCCATATAAAAATGATGGAAACTTGTAGGCAGTGTGTGACAGAAATTTCCATCAAACGTGCACCTCAAATGATATATCAAATGACTATCACTGTGTTATAGGGTATATACATACTAGGGATTCCAATTTTTCCGATTTTTACGATCCCGGGATTTTCGGTATTTTATTTTATAATCCCGGGATCCCGGGATTTATCCCGGGATTTGGACTTTAATTACACAGGCCGAAAAAATTTTCAAAAAATTTTCTAACTCAAATAAAATTCTACTTTTCTAAAGGATTTCAGTGCGCTGATTCTGAATCTGAAGTCGGATTTTCGGTAATATGTATAGGTTTTGAGATATTCATGTCCAAAGAGGCGAAAAATGCGATTTTTTGCTATATTCACTGCTCAATCTGTTAAATTACTTACTTTCATTAAAAGATGATTGCAGCTATTGAAAGAACGATCATTTCTCTTGAAAACAGCGCTTTGCTTTTTCGGGTATCTTATTCAGATATCTACGTTGTCTTCAAAAGATCTGATCGTGCTTCCAATAGATGTAATCAGTTTTTAATGAATGTCAGTAATTTTAAAAATATTGAGGTGTGAATATGGCCATGAATATCTTTGGACATGAATATCTCAAAAACTACACCGAAATCCTTTTGAAACGTAGAATTTTATTTCTGTTACAAAAATTTTTCGACCAGTATTATTTTCCAACATTTGGGGTTGAAAAAAGTAAATAAAAGTAAAAGTAAATATGAAAAAGTGTATTTTTATGTAGAATGCTAGAAAAATAAAAAAACACCATGCTAAACAAGTCTGCGATACTTGTCTTATTTCTACTCGTTTTTATTCAGCGATACGCAAATTGTATAAGTCCAAAAAGCGAAGAAAATTGTGTAAGTCCAAAATATTTACATGAACACAAATTTTTTTTTTCATTTAGAAATTTTTTTATTTTTTGTTTTTTGTCTCTCCTACAAAGTTTGAAAAAAAGACTTACACAATTTGCATTCTTAGCTAGCGAAATACATTTTTAGAGAAACGCTACAACTTTAAAATGCAAAGAAAAAATAGATTTTTATTGCCATTTTTTATTATTTCATTAGTAACAAAATAAAATAGGAATGTAAAATCATTCGTAATATTTAATAATACCTAAGAGTTACTTTAAAAAGCACAACCAACAACGAAAATTACAAACATTTGGTGAACAAAACATTTGCCTTTGCAGTTGGTAGATACTTTTAGGATATTAATAAAAAGGCTTGCAATCATTTGATAATTTCCAATAGAAATTTTTTTAGAATTTAACGACGAACTTTGTTTAAGCGAATATTTCCAAGCTTGCCGAAAAATTCAGAAAATTAATGCAACTTCTGAATAGATAAATATCGGAGGCAAAATTTTGATATGAATTCCGAGTATGCAGCTGCGTATTTAATTTTAGTAGAGTGTTGTAAGACTATCAAGTCTAATTAAAATTTTGTTTCCATTTTCTTCCATTATGTACTTTCCGTGTGGGAAAATTCCAAAAAACATTTGAGAAATAAATGACCAAAAATCAGGAAATAGAAATTATCAAATGAATTTTGCCACAAGCTAAAAGCTTTAAAAAATACCTAACGTACGTTTCCCTACAACGCGTACTTCAACACAAAAAATTTAATTATTAAAAAAAAATCAAAAATTGTAATCCTTATTTTGACTAATCGACTTTTTTATTCTAGCAAAAATGTCGCACTTTCTTCCGGCTGTCACATTTTTTTGTTCTCTTCCACACAGACTGAACACTTTTTTAGGGATGTTTGTTCTATTGACGAAATATAAAACTGGCCCGACTACGGGCAACATTTTCTGCTCTTAGCACAAGTAAAAGGTTGCATTATTTTTGTTTCATTCATCACATGATAGGACACAGGACACATGTTGATAATGCTGCAATGTAATAATGCAACATTTTCATTCAGAATAGGAAATGCTGTTAGTATACAGATCTGAGACCAATAAAAATTATATAAAATATAACTTTTCTTTGCTATAATAGCGGAATATTCTCTCTTTATCTTATCCCGAAAATCCCGGCATAAAATTCTAGCTATCCCGGGATTTTCGGGGAGTCAGAAAGGGCGGGATCCCGGGATTGGAATCCCTAATACATACATATGTATGTATGCATATGAACCCAAGTGCCCCCTGCAAAAAAGCCGAGTACTCCATGCACGCTTGTATAGAGTACTCGCTATGGACCAACCGAGTACTCCTCAACCTGCCACATTTCATATAAAAAATATGGTCCATTTAACATTGCGATGTCCCAGGCAGGGATCACATACTCCCATTTCCGCATGACACCCGAGTAATCCAAGGATTACCCACATGGGATTAATTTACGGAGTAGGTACTAAAATTAATGAAATTTAATAATCTCTGAACAGTTTTGAAAGACTGCCAATTCAATTTACATACATTCATAAGTAAGCTTTTCTTTAGTTAAAATAAAATATTAAAATTTTTCTAGCGCAATCACCAGCCAAAAAATTGTGTCGCGTAATTTTTTCGATACATCGAACATCGATGTATCGATGTTGGTCCTCAAAATTTGCATTCCTACCCTTTATTACTGAATCGTGCACGTTCAAACGAGCATGCATATGTACATACATACATACATACAAATGTATGCACTTGCTTCGTCGTTATCGCTATATATGTACATACATTTCGTTTTCGTAGCAATGTTCGGCTAACTACGAGCCGATGCAGATAAACAAGTCGCTCGCTTGGGTCTATGTTTATGATCACTTTGAAAGTACTCCTACCTACCGCAAAATGGATCATATAATCCTATGATTTTTACAGGGCCTATGCACATACATACATATGTATGTATGTACGTACGGCGTAGCACAAACGTAAATACGACAGTCAGAAATATGTATATATGTACATACATACATACACATATACATATTTGGCGTCAGCATACAATTTGGCTGTTGTTGCACTTTTGGTGCATTTTATACATTTTTGTGTTTTAAGTTACCGAGAAGGTACTTGAATAATTCTGATATTAGCTACAGTATTTTTGATTCTAAATAAATTTTTGATTCGAATAAAATTTTTGATTCGAATAAAATTTTTGATTCGAATCAAATTTTTGATTCGAATCAAAAATATATTTTGAATCAAGATTCGTAATAAATTTTTGATTCGAATAAAATTTTTGATTCGAATCAAAAATTTGATTCGAATCAAAGATATTTTTTGAATCAAGAATCAAAAAAGATTTTTGATTCTTTTGAGAAATGAATCACAAATCAAATTTATCTTTGATTTGAAAATGGTTTCAATCACGAATCAGGGTATTTTTGATTCTTTTTTGAAACGAATCACAAATAAAAATTATCTTTGATTTGAAAATGGTTTGAATCACGAATCAAAGGGTATTTTTGATTCTTTTGAGAAATGAATCACAAATAAAAATTATCTTTTATTTGAAAATAGTTTGAATCACGAATCAAGTTGATTCTTTATTTGAAAGTTGATTTAAAATCAAAATTGATTCGAATCACGCAACGCTGGTACTGAATTCGTCGAAGGCTATGTTGAATAGTATAACTGACAGGGGAGAGCCCTGTGAAGTTGGCACATCCAAATGCGATTTTTTTTGTAAAAACTATGTAAATCGTTTGCTCATAGTTTGCTCAGGTTTGCTCAGAAAATAGTTTCGTTTGCTCAGGTTTTGTTCAAAAGTTATTGCGAAAAAAAAATTTTTGCACTTTTTTTTGCACAGCCAAATGCGCATTTTCTCGAAGGAATACGTAGATACGTACGATTTTTTTTGGCTAAATCGTTTGCTCATCGTTAGCTTAAGATAATACATAAATTTCTTATTCGCATTTTTATATAAAAAGTTATTCAAAAAAGTTATTCAAAAAACCGAAAAAAATATTTTTTTTGGCTAAATCGTTTGCTCATCATTAATTAAGAATAAATCAAGGCGAATTTTTGTTTTCCGATTCTTATTTTTGAAGTTATGGGAAAATGAAATTTTTCGGTATTGCTCAATAGGTGTTTTTTTGAAATAATAAGTAGGTACATAGGATTTTTTTCATCTTTTTAGCTAAATCGTTTGCTCATCTTTAGCTTAAGATTATTCAAGAATAAATTCTGTTTTCCCATTTTTACATAAAAAGTTATTGCGAAAAAAAAATTTCGGGATGAGCATCCCGAAAAAAAATAATCACAAAACAATTTTTTTTTGGCTATATCGTTTGCTCATCGTTAGTTTAGCTTCGCTTAGCAAGAAATTTCCTTCTGCTATTATTACTCAAAAAGTTATTGAAAAAAAAAAAACTCGGGATTGGTACTATTAAATGAAAAATCGAAAACAAAAACAATATTTTTTTGGCTAAATCGTTTGCTCATCATTAGTTGAGGAACAAGTAAAGAATACCGTCCGGTGAGCTAAAAAAAAAAACAAAAGTGGGCGTGGTCCGCCTTTTTGGCCTGATTTCAGAGATATACTTCTTTTTTGGCGCAAACGATTTTTGAGGGAGCTAGAGGGGGATGAAGTTTAAAAAACCCTTTTTTTAAAAAGCCAATATCTTCCATAATATTCACTCAATTTTTAAAATTAAGGCATCGTTGGAAAGCTTACTTAAATGCCTTTCATATAATAAATAAATATTTCCCCAAATTCCACACAAATTTTGTAAAAAAGAAAAAAACTTTAATTTTGGTAATTTTTTTTTTGTTTTTTCTTTTTTTTTTGTTGAAATGACCTTATTAACACTATACAAGGTTATTTACATTAAAAAGAACGTTAAATTACCTTTCATTTGATATATAATTTGTTACGAAAATTTTGTTAAAAACGTGCAAAACAATTCTTGTTAGTTATGTATAATATCAAGAAAGCATCTATAGTGCGGACAACAGTACTTTTATACAGAACCCCGAATAGCGTTGGCGGCCTTCGGCCGCGCTTTAAAAAAATAACCCTCAGTATACAAATGAATGTACATTCAATTCTTTTCAATTACTTTGAAGTATTTGCTAAAATTCAATTCTTTTTCAATTCTTTGTACTTGTACTTGTACTAGTACTTGAATATTCTGAAAGTACTTGTACTTGTACTAGTACTTGAATATTCTGAAAGTACTTGGGACGGACTCATTACTTCAAGATCAAAATATAAAGTATTTAAGTACGTAATAGTCCAATTACTACTCAGTATTACCCAGGTATGATTCATCCTCAACGGAGTGGCACATGTACGTGCGTACGACACATGCATGCACAAAGGACTTTTATTTTTTCTCTGCCCGAAATATCCGTCCTTTCGCGACAGAAATTTTTCGCTGCTCAACAATAACAATAAAGGTTTCCCACTGAGGGAAACAGCTAGTCTGTAAACAATAACTGTTATCGGCGTTCCTCAACTGTTATGCTTTTGTGTTTACATGAAACTGTTATTTTAGGACACTTAGAAAAAACTTAACAGTTATGTTGGACTCTGGTTGAAACATTGGTTTTATAGATAATTTAACAAGGATTATGATGGTATAATTTTAAATCATTTTTTTTCTGGTATTCACGAAGTAAATCGGGCCCAAAAATAAACCTGCTTGCAATTAATAAAACTTTAAGGCGATGACAATAATCTTATATAAAACAAATAATAGCCTGTTTCTTCAGCTTTCAAACGGTGCCAAGATGAAGTCTCTACGATGACTACAACCCGAGATATTGGGGTTTTTATACTGTACCTCATTTACCTAATTCATGAAAAAATCAAAAGTTTGACAGATCATTGCCACTATCACGAACACCGTCGGCGGTACCGAAATGACGTTTGCGGCAAATCGGCATTATGACAACCGACGGCGCGCCGAATCTTTCGAAGTTCGGCAAATCGGCATTATGAACACCGAATGGACGAATATTTTGACAGTTTTTCGTGCTGCAAGTATTTGGTTGCGGCGATATTAACAAAATATCAAAAAATTACAATAAAAGTTTAAGTAAATTGTGTAAATGCATGTATGAAGTTGGAATAAGTGTTAATAAGTGTGAATATATGTAAATATATTAATCAATCGGTCGCGAGAAGCAGTGGCGTAGTAACGGCGGGAGGGTTTGGGTCCCCCCCCCCCCCGCGAAGGATTCGTTTTGACCATAAAACCATCTTTGACTTTATTAGCATACATTTCTTTTTCAGGAAAAAATCAACGAGAATAGTAATTTTTCGGAATTGGTAATTCGAAATTTAGCGCTTTTTCACAAAGTATTACTTATAATTCTAGCGTTTGTTGAGCCGTAGGAAAGTGCAAGAACCGCAGGAATTTTACCACAATTTACATTCTTTGTACTTATATCCGCTCTTTTGTGGTAAAATTCCTACGGTTCCTGCATTTCCCTACGGCTCAAACGCTACAATTATTATACGGTATTGCTGTTATTAACATGCTAATAACAGAAAAGTAACGCCAATTATTTAAATTTCAAGTTTTCTTTCAATTACTTATCATCTTAATCAAATAATATTAGTATAAACTACAATGGGAATAAATATGCAATGTATAAGAGTATCTGAACTAGAGATTTTACTTAATGTCTGTCAAAATGGAATACTAAAAAACTAAATTATATAAGAAAATTATTATTTATAACCGTAGCACATAGGTAGATTTTCAAGTTTTATGCGGCCAAAAATATTTTATTGTGTACATCTATTCCAAATTGCTTGTTTAATGCAAAATTTTAATAATTTGTGTTAAAAGTAGAGCTCTCGATTTTTTTTGAACATTTTCGAGTAGCCCGAACAGTTGTTGTTCAAATGCTCGAAGATTTGTTTGTTTGTTTATTACCCGTATGTTTGTACGGGCATTTGAACAATTCGGGTATTTTGAAGTTTGTTTTTTTCTTTTGTTTATTATTATTTTTTTCTTTATATGTAGTTTTTTTTATTTTCCCGATACACATTTTTTTGTTTGTAAGCTCGAATGCTCGAATGTTTGTACGGGCATTTGAACAACAAACGGGCTTCAAACAAAAACGATCAGATCGAATTGCTCGATACCCGGGTATCTAGGGCTCTAGTTAAAAGTCGATTTTATTGAAAAATATATACTTGTCGTTTTCGATTCGCCATCACACAAGCGAGGTCGGATCGAACAAAAATGTTTGAATCCATAATTCTACGCAAACGTCAAAGCTGTGTGATCGATAATTATTTTGCTCCTTAATTTTTTGCTTTAATATTGTATAATAATTTACTTTAATTTAAAAGTTCTTTGCGAAAAAGTGATTAATTTAGTGCACTACAAAAGCAATAAAGTTTTTTTTTTTTTTTCTCGGATATAGTTTTTATTGTATCATTCTTGGATAATATGACAATTTTTATAGAATCTTAACCTAGAACACAATGACGTTATTCGTTGCCACTGCTTCAAATAACATATGGATGAAAATTTTATTTGATATAAAATAAATACTTATGAATACATTTATTATGTGTATGTGAATGTTTTTGTTTTTACTAAGAGTATGTACGTTATTTTATTTTATATTCGTTTATTATGTTATTCATTTTCATTATACATGTATTTATGCCGTCGGAATGGAATGGAATGGTATTCCAAGCAGCTGATTGTATAGTATTAAAAGTTCGTACGGCCTGACAGGACAGGCTTATCGATGACACAATCGTGTGTTGCATTAGTAAGTGCTGTTGCAGCTTTCGTAATGGAAGGAATTCCAATAAGCTGCGTGTATGAACTTAGGAATTTTATCGGCCTAATGGGATAGGCTCGTCCGGAACACAATCATATATATGTTATACACATGTATTAGTAAATGCTGTTGTAGCTTTCTGAATGGAAGGAATTTCAGTAAGTTGCTTTTTGTAATTTAGAGGTTTTACGGCCTAATAGGATAGGCTATTCGAAGTTTAAAGTGGCTCTAGCCTTGATCACAATTTAGCTGGATATCCTTTCTCTTTAACCGCCTGGGTTATCTCTGTTCTAACAGGCTTTTAGCCAGTATGTTTGGATGATTGCCTAGTCTTGTGGCGTAATTAGTTCGTATATTTTTTACTTCTTCAACAACTGTGTTAATCTTTAGATCCCTGTGTATAGTGGAATTTTTCACGTACCAAGGCGCCCGGCATATTGATCTTAGTATCTTAGATTGTAGCCTTTGTATTCTTTCTAGACTAGATTTGGATGCTGAACCCCAAAGCTGTATTCCATATATCCAGGATGGTTTTATCACCATATTAAATAAAAGTATTTTGTTGTCTAGGCTTAATTTAGATTTTGGACCAATGATCCATTGTAAATTGCTTATTTTCAGCGTTGCTTGCATTATCTTATTATCAATATGATATTTCCAAGTAAGCCTTCTGTCTAAGGTAACACCAAGGTAGGTGACGTGATCTTTTTGGGTTACTATTTTGCCATTAATTGAGACAGAGGGGCAGGTATCTTTTTTTAGAGTAAAAGTGACTTGTACACACTTAGATTCATTGACCTTAATTCTCCAATCTGAAAGCCATTGTTCCACAATTCTTAGATGGCTTTGCAACCGTCTGGCAGCCGTTGAGGGATTTGAGTGCACACTAAGTATTGCTGTGTCATCAGCAAATGTTGAAGTAACGAGATTTTCATTAGTGGGCAAGTCACCTGTGAATATTAAATATAGAATGGGCCCCAAAACACTACCTTGTGGAACTCCGGCGAAGATTGGATAGCTTTCAGTGGTATAACTTTTTTGCCTTACTCGAAACTTTCTTCCCGTTAGAAAGTTCTCTAAAATAAGGTATATATTGTACGGAAGTGTACGTCTTATTTTAAATAATAGTCCTTCTAGCCATACCTTGTCGAAAGCTTGTGCTACGTCTAGGAACAGTGCAGAGCAATACTTTTTGGTTTCAAAAGCCGACCGTATTTGAGTTACTATTCTATGCACCTGCTCTATGTTTCTCCCTAAACCCGAATTGGTGACTTGGTATAGTCCCGTGTGTGACTAGGATGGGCTGCATTTTTTTCAGCAACAACTTTTCAAATAGTTTGGAAAATATTGAAATTAAGCTAATTGGCCTGTAAGAGTTTAACAGGGTTGGGTTTTTGCCTGGTTTTGGAATCATAATGATTTCGGAAAGTTTCCAAGATTCAGGAAAGTAGTTTAGTCGCATGAGACTATTGAAAACATATAGTAATAACTTAGTAGCAACTGGAGGGAGTTGTTTTACCATTTCACCGGTTATTCTGTCGTGTCCGGGTGCCTTATTTTTTTTGGATGTCGTTACAGATAACGTTATTCAGGTCATTTATGTTGAATTGGAGAGAGACTGATGGTAAGCGAAGGGCATGTTCTGGGAGGAAATTGTCCCCTGGATTTGGAGTAAATACCCGCGAAAGGTAGGCTGCAAATGCATTTCCTTTTTCCTGGTCACTTCGAGCAAATTCACCGTTTTCGATTCGTACTGGAGGGTCCTGCAAAACTGGCCTTTTGAAAGTTTTCAGTGACGTATAAGTTAAACAGATTTTGGTTAATTATTTATTGAACATTTTTAATTTAAAATTTCAAGTGTGATTGCCGAGTCATTTTGCATATTGTTGTTGCAGTTGTGTGGCTAATCTTTTTAACATAAATTGTTTTTGTGTTTTTTGCGTTCTTTATTTTGCACTTTTTCATTTACATTTTTATATCCTCTTTCTCTTGTCACAGCTGTTTGCGTCTGCTTTTTAAGCGTCTTGCTGTGCATCTCAAACTGCTCACTGTCATATACACTACACTACTTTCCAAACTGTCACTAACTTACTAACTTTACAGTCTTTCAAACTGTTCGTAGCTATTACCCCTTTCGGTTCTATCATTCGTTTTGACACTTATTTAATTTCTCTCTGATTGTTTACTTTTTATTATCTGTAATAGAATTTTATACTCTAAATATGTCTTGCATATATAAAAACTGTTCTGTTAAAAGTGAGTCCGAGCGTTTCGTGTCTTGTGATGGGTTAGCTCATATAAAATGTGCAGGCATAACAGGCATAATGCTGGATTTGATTAATGACAGAAAGGGCTTGCGTTGGTCATGCGTGAATTGTAGGTCGACCGAAGTGGATCTTTCTAAACTTTTCAGCCAAACGAGAAGTGGTTTCTCTGAGATTGGAAAAGAGCTACTTTCTTTGACTGAAAAATTCAAGCACTACGAAAATCTGTTTAATTCATTTAAATGCCTAGAACTCTCATCTTCATCATCGGCATATTTACCTTCTTTACTTGGTACGACGGGTGATTCCACTTCTGCACCACGTAATGTGCCAATGTTGAAAAATCTTCAGTTAAATCCTGTACAACCACAGGAGGAACTTATTGACTTAGCTTCACCGAATCCGCATACTGTGGGGTCTTGTTCTACAAAGGACTCATCTTCTAATTCTAGGTCTTCTAATGCACCTCTCGAAAGTATTTCGGTACAATCAACTATGCCCGAAACGACTGAACCAATTGTTAATAAGTTGGTTGTCGTTCCTCCGAAGAAATCAATATTCGTATCTAGGTTTGATAAAGACACAACCGCGGATGATCTAAAGGGCTATATTTCGTCCAAAATCTCTACTGGAAATATTTTTATCAAAAAATTCAACTTTTCATACACAAGAGACATTTCTTCTTTTAAAATTGATGTATCTCCTCAAGATTATCAAACTTTACTGAACAGTTCATTTTGGCCACCTGGTGCTTTTGTTCGCGAGTTTGAAAACAGGCCTAAAATACATGGTCACAATACGGCGAAAATTTCTCGTACTGCTTCAAAAAACTGAGTATAACCTTAAATTCCGCATTAAATATTTTCTATCAAAATGTCAGGGGCCTGAACACCAAATTAAGTGATTTTTATTTAAAAACGATTGACTGCGTCTATAATGTAATTTCTTTTACCGAAACTTGGCTTAAGCCCCATGTTTTTGATTCTGAAATCTTTTGTAACCATTATCAGGTGTATAGAAATGATCACGTAAACAGAATCGGCGGTGGTGTCTTGTTTGCTGTAAAGTCCTCATTACATTCTGAGGTGGTCAGTGCACCTAATATTGGTGGTGTGGAGTCGATTTGCATTCGAATAAAGCAAGGAAAGGATTGGATTTATTTATTTGCTTGCTATATCCCGCCAGCCTGCAATATAAGCGTGTATATGGAATTAGCATCTGTGCTTAAAGATGTACACGCGCTGATGAACTCCTCTGACTCTATGCTTGTGTTAGGCGATTTTAATCTTCCGTGCATTTCTTGGAGCGTTGCAGAGGAGAATATTATTCCGAACTCATCGAGATCGGACATGAATAGCTTTTTCGATCAGATTGCCGATCTTTCCCTCAACCAGGTGAACATATTTCAGAATGCGTTCGGGAAAATCTTAGACTTAGTTTTTGTAGATGATAGCTCTAAGTATGTCCTTCACCGCTGTGACCCTCTTGTTCTACCGGAGGACTTATACCCAGGGTAGGAAGAAACTCCGAGTATGTGTGAGTGAGTGAGGAAACTCCTCCTCACGGCGTGCTGTGGAGTGGCCGTTTGCATTTCACACTCCTCTAGAACGCGGAGGGAGTATTTTTTTTTGTTTCTCCGCTCCTTTGGTTGGAGTGAGTTTCGAAGGAGCCGCTCACACTGCGTGTGCGGTTGGAGTGAGGTTCGAAGGAGCCGCTCACGCTTAGTGTGGAGTGAGCCGCCGTAGGTTTCCTCTTCTCACGGTGTAATGTGTGGGAGCGTGTGAGTGAGGAATGCGTAATGACGCTGCATAAAAATGCATACATACACATACATACATATGTATGTTGCAGTGTGCAATTTAGTGCTATGGTTTTACTGCTAAATAGCATGTATGCTTGTTTTTTGACTTTTTTTCGTATTTATGCCCGTTTCAGGCGATTGAGTAGGTATGTAAAATCCATCTTTCTACCTAAACTTGTTTTTTGTTGTTTTTCATCTGTGTACATGTGTAGATACATATGTAAATATGTATTTAATTCACCAGATGCAATTACGAATACATATTTACATATGTACGTATATAGGTAGGTAGGTAAAATGAAAATTATTTTCAAGATTGTGCATTATTCGTTGTACATATGTATGTACACTGAAAAAACTACTTACTCCGATTATGGAAAAGTGGGAATGATTCGGCGCTAAAGACATATTTCCATATTTTGATGTACGATTTTCTTCAAATCAAGGAATAAAAACCACGTTTTAAAGAAAATTGTACATCAAAATATGGAAATATGTCTTTAGCGCCGAATCATTCCTATTTTTCCATAATCTGAGTAATTTTTTTTTTGAGTGTAGGTACCTACCTACTTGTTTAGTTTTTATTTATTATGCGATTAACGCAAAAAACTATTTATTCGTCATTAGAATCATATTTTTTTTTTTGCATAAACGAAATATTTATTACTTCATAATAGAAATCATAACTCACAGTATATGTATATCTGTGTTCGTATGGAACAGTAGCTTAAGTGTACTTAAGGAAAAACTGAGTCAGTTTGGAAAAAGCAGAAGTAATGCATCCCAGAGAGTACATTCTGCAGTTTTTTTTTTTAACTCTTCAACCAACTTCAGTCTCAATGATTTTACTCATGTAATAATATTGTGCGGGAAACTGCACTTTAAAATTTTCCTTTCGACATAAGCTACTGTTCGATATGAACACAGATATGTATGTATGTACATACATATTTCTTAACTATTCTTAGCACTTAGGTACTTAATCAAAATAAGAAACTTTGCCGAGAATATCATTATTTAGCTTAACAATCAATATATTATTCAAGGTTTCTTTTGAAAGCCTCGTGCGCAGTTTTGTTAAAATTGTAGCCAGAGCACTAAACGCCCTCTCAACAGACACTTGAGTCGATGGAACCGCTAATACTACTTGAATCAGGTTTCCTAAGTCCTGATCATTTAATAAACGGGATTTCCAGTAATTCAGAATATCTACTTCACAAGGAACTCTTTGAGCATATACCAGATTCTCCAACTTTTGCTTTAAGTTTACTTGCATAGTTTCTGTTGCACAATGACTGCTTAATAACGTGTCCAGCTTGTTGTTTAGCTTGCAGAATGAGCTGTGCACACTGTAGAGGATAAACAAATTTGTAGCATTCATGCACCTGCTTACTACACACTACAGACGTTTGGCTGCTTGATCGCCAAGCTGTGAGGCCTCGCTCATCCTCACTCACTCCGGAGTAAAATATGGAGGCGCAGCGGAGGAGAGCCAACGCTTCATTTTTGCCTCCTATTGGCTGCGCACTCTGTTGCCACTCATGCGGAGCGCTCACGCTATTGTGTGGCCTCCGTTGTTTGCACACTCACAGGATCCTCATGAGTGCAGGCATAACAGGCATAATGCTGGATTTGATTAATGACAGAAAGGGCTTGCGTTGGTCATGCGTGAATTGTAGGTCGACCGAAGTGGATCTTTCTAAACTTTTCAGCCAAACGAGAAGTGGTTTCTCTGAGATTGGAAAAGAGCTACTTTCTTTGACTGAAAAATTCAAGCACTACGAAAATCTGTTTAATTCATTTAAATGCCTAGAACTCTCATCTTCATCATCGGCATATTTACCTTCTTTACTTGGTACGACGGGTGATTCCACTTCTGCACCACGTAATGTGCCAATGTTGAAAAATCTTCAGTTAAATCCTGTACAACCACAGGAGGAACTTATTGACTTAGCTTCACCGAATCCGCATACTGTGGGGTCTTGTTCTACAAAGGACTCATCTTCTAATTCTAGGTCTTCTAATGCACCTCTCGAAAGTATTTCGGTACAATCAACTATGCCCGAAACGACTGAACCAATTGATAATAAGTTGGTTGTCGTTCCTCCGAAGAAATCAATATTCGTATCTAGGTTTGATAAAGACACAACCGCGGATGATCTAAAGGGCTATATTTCGTCCAAAATCTCTACTGGAAATATTTTTATCAAAAAATTCAACTTTTCATACACAAGAGACATTTCTTCTTTTAAAATTGATGTATCTCCTCAAGATTATCAAACTTTACTGAACAGTTCATTTTGGCCACCTGGTGCTTTTGTTCGCGAGTTTGAAAACAGGCCTAAAATACATGGTCACAATACGGCGAAAATTTCTCGTACTGCTTCAAAAAACTGAGTATAACCTTAAATTCCGCATTAAATATTTTCTATCAAAATGTCAGGGGCCTGAACACCAAATTAAGTGATTTTTATTTAAAAACGATTGACTGCGTCTATAATGTAATTTCTTTTACCGAAACATGGCTTAAGCCCCATGTTTTTGATTCTGAAATCTTTTGTAACCATTATCAGGTGTATAGAAATGATCACGTAAACAGAATCGGCGGTGGTGTCTTGTTTGCTGTAAAGTCCTCATTACATTCTGAGGTGGTCAGTACACCTAATATTGGTGGTGTGGAGTCGATTTGCATTCGAATAAAGCAAGGAAAGGATTGGATTTATTTATTTGCTTGCTATATCCCGCCAGCCTGCAATATAAGCGTGTATATGGAATTAGCATCTGTGCTTAAAGATGTACACGCGCTGATGAACTCCTCTGACTCTATGCTTGTGTTAGGCGATTTTAATCTTCCGTGGAGCGTTGCAGAGGAGAATATTATTCCGAACTTATCGAGATCGGACATGAATAGCTTTTTCGATCAGATTGCCGATCTTTCCCTCAACCAGGTGAACATATTTCAGAATGCGTTCGGGAAAATCTTAGACTTAGTTTTTGTAGATGATAGCTCTAAGTATGTCCTTCACCGCTGTGACCCTCTTGTTCTACCGGAGGACTTATACCCAGGGTAGGAAGAAACTCCGAGTATGTGTGAGTGAGTGAGGAAACTCCTCCTCACGGCGTGCTGTGGAGTGGCCGTTTGCATTTCACACTCCTCTAGAACGCGGAGTGAGTATTTTTTTTTGTTTCTCCGCTCCTTTGGTTGGAGTGAGTTTCGAAGGAGCCGCTCACACTGCGTGTGCGGTTGGAGTGAGGTTCGAAGGAGCCGCTCACGCTTAGTGTGGAGTGAGCCGCCGTAGGTTTCCTCTTCTCACGGTGTAATGTGTGGGAGCGTGTGAGTGAGGAATGCGTAATGACGCTGCATAAAAATGCATACATACACATACATACATATGTATGTTGCAGTGTGCAATTTAGTGCTATGGTTTTACTGCTAAATAGCATGTATGCTTGTTTTTTGACTTTTTTTCGTATTTATGCCCGTTTCAGGCGATTGAGTAGGTATGTAAAATCCATCTTTCTACCTAAACTTGTTTTTTGTTGTTTTTCATCTGTGTACATGTGTAGATACATATGTAAATATGTATTTAATTCACCAGATGCAATTACGAATACATATTTACATATGTACGTATATAGGTAGGTAGGTAAAATGAAAATTATTTTCAAGATTGTGCATTATTCGTTGTACATATGTATGTACACTGAAAAAACTACTTACTCCGATTATGGAAAAGTGGGAATGATTCGGCGCTAAAGACATATTAGCGCCGAATCATTCCTATTTTTCCATAATCTGAGTAATTTTTTTTTTGAGTGTAGGTACCTACCTACTTGTTTAGTTTTTATTTATTATGCGATTAACGCAAAAAACTATTTATTCGTCATTAGAATCATATTTTTTTTTTTGCATAAACGAAATATTTATTACTTCATAATAGAAATCATAACTCACAGTATATGTATATCTGTGTTCGTATGGAACAGTAGCTTAAGTGTACTTAAGGAAAAACTGAGTCAGTTTGGAAAAAGCAGAAGTAATGCATCCCAGAGAGTACATTCTGCAGTTTTTTTTTTAACTCTTTCTTAGGCCTTCAACCAACTTCAGTCTCAATGATTTTACTCATGTAATAATATTGTGCGGGAAACTGCACTTTAAAATTTTCCTTTCGACATAAGCTACTGTTCGATATGAACACAGATATGTATGTATGTACATACATATTTCTTAACTATTCTTAGCACTTAGGTACTTAATCAAAATAAGAAACTTTGCCGAGAATATCATTATTTAGCTTAACAATCAATATATTATTCAAGGTTTCTTTTGAAAGCCTCGTGCGCAGTTTTGTTAAAATTGTAGCCAGAGCACTAAACGCCCTCTCAACAGACACTTGAGTCGATGGAACCGCTAATACTACTTGAATCAGGTTTCCTAAGTCCTGATCATTTAATAAACGGGATTTCCAGTAATTCAGAATATCTACTTCACAAGGAACTCTTTGAGCATATACCAGATTCTCCAACTTTTGCTTTAAGTTTACTTGCATAGTTTCTGTTGCACAATGACTGCTTAATAACGTGTCCAGCTTGTTGTTTAGCTTGCAGAATGAGCTGTGCACACTGTAGAGGATAAACAAATTTGTAGCATTCATGCACCTGCTTACTACACACTACAGACGTTTGGCTGCTTGATCGCCAAGCTGTGAGGCCTCGCTCATCCTCACTCACTCCGGAGTAAAATATGGAGGCGCAGCGGAGGAGAGCCAACGCTTCATTTTTGCCTCCTATTGGCTGCGCACTCTGTTGCCACTCATGCGGAGCGCTCACGCTATTGTGTGGCCTCCGTTGTTTGCACACTCACAGGATCCTCATGAGTGCGGTATGTGTGAGTGTGGAGGCAAAATGAGGCAAATCCGAACCCTGCTTATACCACCCTTCTCTAGAGATTACATACGAAATTGTAAACAATATTAATGGCTGCATTTCTAGTTCAGCTAACACAAGTACATATTATAATTTTTCCAAAGCCAACTTTAAAAAACTTAATCATGAGTTAGCTAGTTTAACATGGCCAAAATTTAATAACGATGTCGAGCAAAACGTTTTACTTTTTAATAAAATTATTCATTGCCTATTTGAAAAACTTGTGCCTAACGTGTTCGTGAGTACAGTGAGCCATTACAACCTTGGTTCACAAAAGAGCTTAAAACTTTAAAAAATAAGAAATCCCGATTTTTCAAATCATACAAGAAATCGGGCTTGCATGCCGACTACTTAAAGTATGCTGAGCTTAGACGCCAATACTTTGTGTTAAATAAAAAATGCTATAGAGCTTATATACGTAAAATTAAGTCTAATTTTATTCGTAATCCAAAATCGTTTTACAGTTTCGTAAACTCCAAGAGAAAAGTTAATGGGTTTCCGTCTGCTATGAGATATCAAGACAACACTTCAAGTGATAGTCAAGAAATTTCCAATCTTTTTGCACAATTTTTCAAACATAATTATTCCAACATAGAAGAACTTCCATTTCGTAACTATCCATATCGATTATATCCTAATACATCAATTTACAAACCATATATATCTGCAGATGACGTGTTATCAGCTTTATTATCATTAAAAGAGTCATTTAGTTATGGTCCTGACCAGATACCAACATGCTTTTAAAAAAATGTGCCATAAACCTGTTTAAACCACTAACTGCATTATTCAATAGTTCCTTAGAACAAGGCATTTTCCCTATGCTCTGGAAAGAGTCATTCATTATCCCCCTTCATAAAAGCGGGAGTAGGTCCTCCATAGAAAATTATCGAGGTATAGCAAATATTTCGGCTATTCCTAAATTATTTGAATCAATAGTTACCAATAGATTGTCTCATTCAACGTCCTCATTAATTTGTGATTCCCAACACGGTTTCTGTAAGGGTAAATCAACGGTCACAAACCTACTGGAGTTTACCACTAGTGTTTCTAATGGATTTTCTCAAAACTTGCCCACTGATGTTATATACACGGACTTCAGCCAAGCATTTGATAAAGTCAATCACTCCTTGCTGATTCTTAAACTTGATCTTCTTGGCTTTCAGCCCAGCCTTTTGCAATGGATATCTTCATATCTTTTAAATAGAACACAAAGGGTGATTTTCAAAAATGCTTACTCGTCTATTATTAATGTTACTTCAGGAGTTCCTCAAGGCAGTCACCTTGGCCCGATTCTGTTTTTGCTATTTATTAACGATATAACTACTACAATTAAACACTCAAAAATTTCATTGTATGCGGACGACGTAAAGCTTTTTAGATCAATCTTTTCATTTGATGATAGAACTTTGCTTCAGGAAGATTTAAATTCCTTAGTTTCTTGGTGTGACACTAACTTAATGCCACTTAACCTCAATAAATGTAAATTCATGCGCTTTTCCCGGAAAACCGTACAGCCAGCTTCTTATGCAATAAATGGCTTAGGCCTCGAACAAGTAAATGAGTTTGTGGATTTAGGTGTAATAATGGACTGCAAACTTAGTTTTAACATTCATATTAATGCTACAGCAAATAAGGCAAGAGGTGTCTTAGCGTTTGTAAAACGTTGGTCAAAGGAATTCAGCGACCCATACATAACTAAAACACTCTTTACAACTTTAGTAAGACCTATATTGGAATATGGTTCCATAGTTTGGAATCCATACTATCAGATTCACTCTGATCGCTTAGAGTCAGTCCAAAAACAGTTTTTGCTTTTTGCTTTAAGAAATTTGCCTTGGGATTCTGGTTACAATCTTCCACCGTATACTAGCCGTTTAAAACTCCTTAATCTTCCGACTCTTGCAAGTCGACGAGAAATGTTAGGGGTAATATTTATCGTTAAGCTCTTGAATGGCTTAATTCTTTCTCCTTTCTTGCTAGCTGAAATAAACTTTAACATTCCTTCTCGTTCAACAAGACACTTCAACCCTATCTACTTAAAGCAGTGTAAATCAAACTTTGAATTAAATGAACCTTTCCGGGGTTTATGTAAGAGCTTTAATTCCTATTCCAGCTTTTTAGATATTTCGGACTCACTTTTCATTATAAGGGAAAAAATACTGTCTTATCTTAACACATAGTAGCGATTATTCTGTTATAATTCTCAAGACTAACTTCAAATGTACTATACTCAGCTGATGATTTTATTTCTCTGTAGCTGAGCAGTTTAAGATCTCGACGCTTAACAAACTCCTGCCACTCAACACCTCGGCATTTTATGTAAATAAAAAATATCCGTACGTCATGCGGGTGCGCCTCTCGTGCGGTCGGGCGGGATTGGAGGGCGTGGGTTATTATTATTATTATTATTATTATTATTATTATTATTATTATTATTATTATTATTATTATTATTATTATTATTATTATTATTATTATTATTATTATTATTATTATTATTATTATTATTATTATTATTATTATTATTATTATTATTATTATTATTATTATTATAATGAGTAGTAGCCATACTCGCTAACTTGTCGATAAAAATTTCCCTCTGCTCGCTATCATTCACATATAAATTTGACAGAAGGAAATTTATAACCAGCAGAGAAATTGTGAATCGAAAGCGGCTACAGTGACTCAAAAAAAAAATCATACGCCAGAGTTTTTAAATTTATTTCAAACAGTTCTGTCGAAAATGTGACTCTCTTATTTTCGTTTAAAAATGTAAACAATTTTTCAATAAAAATCGCCTTAAGCAGGATTTCTACTCTTATGGTAAAATCCGAAAAATCGTAGAAATTTCTAAAAGTGGATTAAAAATTTCAAAGCGCGGCCAGAATTTATAGAATATTTTGAGGAGATTTCTAAGTGTACTGTTATGTAGCCAACCAATTTTAGTGTAAAAAGTTCTATTCTCAATGCTGTAAAAATTTCCGTCGATTTTAGTAATTTTTTTCTGTAGGGTGTTTGCGTTATACATATGTATGTACGTGAGACCGTTCCAATTAAAATTTCCGAAAAGCCAATGAAATTTTTCAAAAAGTTGAATGTTGCATATTATTATATTACAATTTAATGAGCTGCAAAATTGCATACTCAAAAATCTTCTAAAAAATGTAGCTATATAATTCTTAGCCCCTTTTTATGATAAGTACTTCCTTAACTTTGAAAAATTGGAAATACTAAAATACTGCCTAAAAAGTTAACAATAATCGCTGCTAACTATCTGGGTTACTTTCGAGCATCACCTACATTAACCAAGATATGCGTTAGAAATATAAACATTAAAATTAAATATAAAGCACAAAAAGAAAATTATTGTAGGTACATATGAAAAACCCTGTATCTAGTAGTGAAGTGCGGCTTTGTGCGACGTAATTTTTTGTCGGCAAACTACTAATTGTACTAGATATCATGTCCGAGGGTTAATTTGACTGAGTCTGACAGAGCAACATAACAAAACCAATTTTTAACATGAAAAAGAGTGATAATTTTGTTTTAATTATCCCAACTTTAAAAGCTTAAAACTATAAACTTAGAATTATTGGAAACCAAGGATATTATTGAAAAGTGTTAATAATTACTTTAAGCTTTAGGATTCATCACGATTACTTAAATGAAATGCTTTAAATAATAAATATTCACGTTGAAACTAGCACTTAAAAATATGTAAGAAAAAAACAAAAAATTTAACTTCAGATATGCTAAGTTACGACCATCTGGGGCAAGTGCAGAGTAGGGGTCGGGAAAAAAGCGATGAATTATTGTTCCCCATTCTATTTCCAATATGTGGATATGTTTTTTTTCTGTAATTGTAACAATTTTACAAAATTCAATTTTGGGCGCATAAAACTTGAAAATCTACCTATGCGCGTAGATTTCCAGAAGATAATATGAGACTTATTTTTGAAGTATAGTTAAAGGCCCTTGGCAACTGACAATCTGGCATGTCAAGCAGTGTGTATGTGTGAGTTGTTTTGTGTGTGTTAGTGCAATCGGCAGTCGTCGTGCTACACGTTCTTGTTCGGGCTCGCGTTGATGAGAATCAAATCTTTTAGATATTTGCGTCAATCACCCGACACTCACACATATGTATACACTTCTTAACATTCCAGATTTTAAGTGGCCAAGGGCCTTAAGAGTTTGATATATGTATTATAAGCGATATTTGTGTACTAAAATGTTAAATTATAGTCTGAAAAAATTACATTTCGCTAGCTTAGAGTGCAAACTGTGTAAGTCCACTTTTATGAAAAAGTGTATTTTTATGTAGAACGCTAGAAAAATCAAATACGCACCGTGCTAAACAAGTCTGAGATACTTGTCATATTTCTAGTCGTTGTTATTCAGTGATACGCAAATTGTGTAAGTCCAAAAAGCGAAAAAAATTGTGTAAGTCCAAAATATTTATATGAACAGAAATTTTTTTTCATTTCGAATTTTTTTTTCTTTTTTGTTTTTTTGTCTCTCCGACAAAGTTTTAAAAAAGGACTTACACAATTTGCATTCTAAGCTAGCGATTGTTATCATTTGTAATTGTAGTTTTTTTTTGGTAATTTTAATTTTGGTAAATTTTTTACATTGGCTGTGACCCCCCCCCCCCCCCCTCTCAATAAAGACGCATTCAAATAAATATTACAGGTGGTGGAAGGTCGGCTTCAGTATAATGCACCCGCCATATTTATTTTCAAACCACTAAGAATGTTTCAATGAATCCTTCAGGAAAAGTTCTGCGAATGATAATTTTACTAGTTATAACACTCCCGACTACACAAAATTACTGTAAATCTCTCCAGATCTAACTCCAGAAAGGGAGTTCTGTCGGCTGAGGGTTACTTTTCAAAGGGCGGCGCAGTGCATAAGGGTGCTTTAAGCAAAAATACTGTGTTATTAATGAATTATAAGTTTCCGCAAGATTTCGTTTGCATTTTAGTGATTTATCGCCAAAAAAAAAGAAACGAAAATTCCGGTGCCGGGTATATTGTTATTGAAATTTGCCCCTGTTTTTGTATACAATTTGCTTTTAAGTAGTTCAAAATAATTCTATGAAAAACAGAAAAAAGGACAAGGTAAAGGTTTCTTTCACGCAAAATTAAGACTATTTTTTTTATTTTCAGCCTCTAATTAAATTTACGCTTGTTTACTTAATGTAAAAGGATTGCTATGATCCCTTAAAAACTTTCTCTCGTTTATCAGATTCCTTTGCTCTTCTTCCACCACTAATATAGCTGCTATCGTAATAGAATCCATTATTTTAATAATTAAATAGTTTTTAGTAATATAAACTAACGATGTATTTGCTTTTATCAAAAAGATAAGAAACGTCAGAGAATCCCGTTCAATTCCGCCAGCCAGATTTAGAAAGGTAGGCGCATACGTGAATTCAGAACTTTAATATTGTAATTGGTATAGTTTAATGTCAAAATAATGTTTCGCCTTGGTTAAAATCTGTATTCGCTTGGGACTCTCCCATTCCTGTTGGCCATAGTGTGAATTTGCTTTGATTTTGACATTACACTGTACCTTTCTAAATAAAAAAAGTAGTTTCTGAATTCGCCGCTGCGCCTACCTGTCTTGAATTTCGCATCAGTACTTGGCAACACTGATTCGAACACAGTTCACATATTTGGCAACACTGAACTTCGAACCGTCGGGGTTGCTGATGCCATTTTCGATGAGTTCGGCGCCGTGGCTTTCGGCATTTCGGTGCCGCCGACGGCGTTGGTGATACACACACATATCTCCGAAAAAAAAATTTCAAAATTAAATCCCCGGATAAGTATAAGCTTATTTTAGGTGGAGAACCCATAAACCGAGTTTCAACCAAATCGGAGAGGTAACATTAATTTTTTCCCGAAATTCGTCCGATTTGTAAAAGAATGACTCATATACGAGATTTCTGAGCCTATAACTCGACAAATAATTTATATATTACGACGAAAATCAGTTTGTACATTTTAATAACTTGTGGTAATACATGCTCAAAAATTTAGCGAAATCGGTTTATGACCACGCCCACTTTTTAACAAAGATATTTCTGGAAAACCCTTTGGGAATTTGTAACGTGATTAGAAGTAGCAAATTTGCACTAACAATAATATTTGTATGCTTAGTTGGATGATTGATGAAAATTTTGAAAATAGGCTTGGCTGCTTCCACTTTATGCGGCACTCATATTCATATAAAATACACCCTAATCGAACAAACGCAAACAAACAATGAAAGCATGCATTGAGATTTAAAAGGTACCTTTGTTTAATCTGTGTATACGTAGGTTCACTCCCCAAACATAAATTTAAGTAAAAATTGTCTGGACGAGTTTTAAGTATTTTTTTTTTAATTTTCCGTTGGATATTGAAACCAGCCCCCCCCCCCCAAAATATTTTTCCGTGTGCGCCACTGAATTGTACTAGATATCATGTCCGAGGGTTAATTTGACTGAGTCTGACAGAGCAACATAACAAAATCAATTTTGAACACAAAAAAGAGTGAAATTTTTTTTAAAATATCCCAACTTTAAAAGCTTAAAACTATAAACTTAGAATTATTGGAAATCAAGGATATTATTGAAAAGTGTTAATAATTTCTTGAAGATTTAGGATCCATCACGATAACTTAAATGAAATACTTTAAATAATAAATATTCACGTTGAAACCAGCACTTAAAAATATGTAAAACAAGTAAGGAAGCCTAAGTTCGAGTGGAATCGAACATTAGATACTCAGCTGTATGTTTTCATTGCTTGTTTGCGTTTGATGGATTTTATATAAATCGAGTGCTGCATAAAGTGGGCGTAACCACGCCTATTTTCAACATTTTTATCTGTCATCCCACTAAGCATATGAATATTATTCTTTGTGCAAAATTTCATTCCTTTTTGACTTCTAGTTACAAAGATGTCACGTTACAAATTCCCAAAGGGTATTCCAGAAATATCTTTGTTAAAAAGTAGGCGTGGTCATAAACCGATTCGAATAAATTTTTGCATGTCTATTAACACAAGTTATAAAAGTGTATAAACCAAGTTTCGTCATAATATCTCAATTATTTGTCGAGTTATAGGCTAAGAAATCTCGTATATCCCTTTGTCCAAAAAGAGGCGGTGCCACGCCCATTTTCCAAAATTTTTATACTTTTTGTTTCCGGTCTATTGTGGAACTCATGCCACAAAATTTCAATGAATTGCCTTTATATTTGACAAAGATATCGCTTAAAATGTTTTTATTAGGCCACTTTATAATACCCATATATAAAAGTGGGCGTGGTCGTCAACCGATTTCGCTAAAAAATTTTGAACATATATTACTACAAGTAATAAAAGTGTACACACCAAGTTTTGTCATAATATATCAATTATTTGTCGAGTTATCGGCTCAGAAATCTAGTATATTCCTGCTTCTAAAAAGAGGCGGTGCCACGCCCATTTTCCAAAATTTTTGTGTTTTTCGTTTTATGTCCATAGTTGGACTCCTGCCATAAAATTTCAATGATATATCTTTATATTTGACAGAGATATCGCTTAAAATGTTTTTATTGGGTCACTTCATAATACCCATATATAAAAGTGGGCGTGGTCCTCAACCGATTTTGGCAATTTTTAGTCCAAACATTTGCCTAAGTAAGTATATTACGCACACCAAATTTCATCGATATATCTTCAACGGTTTCTGAGTTATGACTCATAAAACTTTCAACGTTTGCCCCTTATTAAGTGGGCGTGGCACCGCCCATTTTTCAAAATTTTTTGTTTTCTGTTTTATGTCTATGGTTAGACTCATGCGACAAAATTTCAGTGATATATCTTTATATTTGACAGAGATACCGCTTAAAATGTTTTTATTGGGTCACTTCATAATACCCATATATAAAAGTGGGCGTGGCCGTCAACCGATTTTAACTATTTTCCGTCCAAATGTTTGGCTAAGTAAGTAAATCACGCATACCAAATTTCATCGATATATCTTTAATGGTTTCTGAGTTATGACATATAAAACTTTCCATGTTTGACAGTTAATAAGTGGGCGTGGCACCGCCCATTTTCCAAAATTTCATCAAATTTCTTCATAGGGGCCTGAGCTCAACACGTGGGTAAAATTTCATCGCTCCAGCTATATTAGTGACTGAGATACCAAATTTCCGATTTTTTCTATATAGGAAAAGTGGGCGTGGTCATGGTCCGATTTCGCCTATTTTCAATACCAACCGTCCCAGTCTCGATACCAACTTGCATTTCAAATTTCATCAAAATATCTCAATTTTTGCGCGAGTTAGAGTGTTTACAGACGGACGGACAGACTTGACGGACGGACGGACAGACGGACGGACGGACGGACGGACATAGCTCAATCGATTTCTCTTTTCACCCTGATCATTTTGATATATATAAGTCTATATCTATCTCGATTATTTCATTCTGTTACAATCCACCGTTATGTGATTAAAACTATAATACTCTGTGTACTAATACAGCTGAGTATAAAAAAAATTAAAATATTAACTTTAGATATCGTCGCCCGGATAAATTAGTGTCGTATGTGAATTTTGGGCCGAATTGAGTTAATAATACAGTTATACTAAACTAATCAAGATCTTTCGAATGACGTTATCCGTTTTTTGCTATCTCCTTTAGTTTAAGAGATATTGAGCAGAACTTTTTCGTTTGTGCAAGGTCGCAAGCGATTTCGTCTAATTTCCAATGTGCTTTTAATTGCTGTCAATTATTTAATTTATTTACTTTTATGAGAAATCAAATACAATATTTAACTAATTTTAAAAATCTTTAATTTAGTTCAAATTGGGAACACATTTTGTCGTACGTCATACAAATTTCCTGCAAAAATGTTGCTAAAGGTAACATACGACAAAATTTTACTGAAGAAAATCCTTTATGAATTCAAAAATAATAAACAATATATAACAAAATTAAAATAATTTAAGAATTTTGTGGCCTAGTAGTGTTCTGCCAGACTTTGGAGAAAAACTAGTCAGAAGTTTTGGAGAAATACAATTCCAAACTTCAAACCTGTTTTCCCAAAAGTCTTCAAATGCAACATACGACATTAATTTATCCGGGCGACGATATGCTAAGTTTCGACTATCTGGGAGCAAGTGCAGAGTATGGGGTCGGGAAAAAGCGATGAATTATTGTCCCCCAGTCTATTTCCAATATGTGGGTATGTTTCTTTCTGTAATTGTAACAACTTCACAAAATTCAATTTTTGGCCGCATAAAACTTGAAAATCTACCTATGTGCGGCCGCTTTCCATTTTAAATGCAAAAAAAAGAACAAATTTTTTTCTGTGTTGAAAATTTGTCAACTTTGAGCGGCTCTACCTCCCAAACTAAAATTTTATATTTAATGAAGGTTACATATTCGTGTTCCGATTTATGGAACACTTTCATGAAATTTTTGATTTTTGCCACGCTTTTTCGGCAGAGGCGCCATAGTGCGACGACACCGATGGACATGAAGTCGCCGCAAATAAAAACGATACAATACCTTTAGATACAGAATTGTTGTTTTTGCGTAAACTGTACGAAATTTTGAAATTCAAGCAAGAAATTCGTGAAATGGAGAACAACGAAATGCAGTCGCGTACACCAATTCGTCCGTGTTTTATTCCAGATATTGAGCATGAAATAGTAAAATTTGATCGCGACAACCGCATGTACAGCGCTGCTGACTCTCGAGCAAATTTTTGAGCAGGTTAAAGCAGACGAACTTTTCAAGTTTTTGGCTTTAAGGAATTCTCTAAAGGGTACAGCCAGTTTGCTTTTAAATAAAGGTCCTATTACTTATGATAAATTAAACACGAATTTGCTGAAAGAGTTTGGTCATTCAGTTTCACATCAAGAAATATACCAAACCTTGGATTTTCAACTGTTTTGTAATGCAAAAAGTGTTGCTGACCTTGGCTTTTTGAATAAAAACTTTATTTGCATCAATTTTATGCGTGTTTATTTCAATATAGAGAAAATACGGCGTAGGGAAATTTGTAGAGAAACATTTTGTTAGCGTAAGGAAAAGTAGGAAATTTTTTGGCATGTCGTAGGAATTTTGGTCCAAGAATATTGGCATCACTGACAGTACCTCGTTCGAAAGGCAATTAAAATGCGCTTCATACAACTTGTAGTGGTTGAAAAAACTCGCTGAGCAATAGCGATTTGTAGTAATTGAACCTCGCTGAATGACAGCTGGTCAAAGTCAAAATTTTGTGGAATTTTTTTATTATGGTTTTAAAAATACCTTTTTTATAAGAAGTTGTAGCCTATTATATTGCAAACACTTTAAGCGTACTGTTACCAAGATCCCATTAGTAGTTTATTTTTAGCAATTTTTGCAGGTGAAACGAAAGGGATATTTTATAGACGAACAACTTGGTTAGGTAACCCAACTATGTGAAAACGACTTCATAGCTCAAAAGGTCATTAGAAGGAAATATAGAGCTCCACAAAACTAAAAGAATGACATGAATTTTAAAAATCGTATATCAAAAAAAAAAGTTGCAAAAAAAAAATATTTCAGCGGTATTTCGCGGTCCCGAAACCCTCTCAACATAAGCTTCAAATATAAGTGCTGACTTACAAAAAGTTAAATACAAGATTGTGATAAAAAATTAACATAGGTTTGTTCATTAAATCTCTTATAACATTGTAATTTTTCTACTGATTATAATGCGGAATTTGCCAAAATGCTCACCAAGAAATAGGCTATTGACTCAAACCAGAAAGATATTTAATATTTCTTAAAAAAAAAATTACAAAAAAGTATGAATGTCGAAAAAACTGAAAATTTTCATAAATAAAAGTCTTTGGCTAGCTGTAACTCCCACAATTTAATCTAAACTTTTTATAAAAAACCTAATTTGAAAAAAAATTTTACTTTGACCAGCTGTCATTCGGCAAGGTTTTGCTCAATTGTATATCCTTAGATACGCATTTTAATTGTCTTTAGAAAAAGTTTTTTATTAGGATCTATTTTATTTTTATAAAAAAAAATTTTTAAGTTAAATTTTTATGAAATTTGTAGAAATATTTTTCAAAAATGGTCAAAAAAATTGTGTTTTCGATCTCTTTTCCATAAAAAAAAATTACTCCCTAAGATATTCTGAAGTAAAAAAAAAAACGGATCGCAATATGGAAAAAAGTAGGAATTTTTCATATGAAATTGAAATATGATAATCTGTTCATTTATTAAACTCTTATAACTTTTGAACCGTGGTACGGAATCGCAAGAAATTAAACATTATTATTTACTATGATACCCGGGAAGCCGTAAGACATAAAATAGGCATCATCGGAAAAGTGGGAGTGGTACCGCCCATAAGTACTAACTAATGGTTTCAATTCATGGAATTCTTGCAAGATTTTTGGTACAGTAGTTGGCGAGGGCACAGACCATAGGGCATAGTTTCCTGAAAAGGAAAAGCAGGGTCCAAACGTGAAAAATAGTTATATTGATTGCACTATGGTGAAAGGCTTTATATATAACTTTTCTTGTGCACTTAAACAAACTATATTTCGTGCCATTGAATTTAAAGTAGCCCAGTGTTTTATGTTATAAAATAAGGTTCGTATACATACCTGGCCGCTGTGGTGCAGTGGGTAGAGTGCTCGCCTGCTATGCCAGAGGTCTCGGGTTCAAACCCCAGTCCGAGCAAACACCAAAAAAAATTTTTTCTAATTAGTAAAAATCCAATTATTGGGTTTTTTAAGAGCAGCGGTCACCTCTCGGCAGTGGGCGGCATACCCTCCGAGTGAATTTCTGCCATGAAAAAGATTCTCACAAAAAATGCATTCGCCGTTCGGAGCCGGCATAAAACTGTAGGTCCATCCAATTAGTAGGAAAAACAAAAGGAGCACACCTCGAATTGGAAGAGAACCTCGGCCATAAAACTCGTCAGAGTTAGAATAGCGCCATTGTATTATTATTATATCGTATACATACATATGTACTAGGGATTCCAAACCCGGGACCACGGGATCCCGCACTTATTGGCACCCCGGAAGTCCCAGGATTGCTGGAATTTCATCCCAGGATTTTCGGGATAAAATAAAGAGAGAAAATTCCCCTATTATAGCAAAGAAAAATTGTATTTTATATAATTTTTATTGGTCTCAGATCTGTATAGGTACTCGTACTAATAGCGTTTCATATTCTGAACGAAAATGTTGCATTATTACATGGCAGAATTATCAACATGTGCCCTGTGCCTATGAAAATGGTGCATTTTTCATGTGATAACTGAAAGAAAAATAATGCAACCCTTCACTTGTGCTAAGAACAGAAAATGTTGCCCCTTAGTCGGGTCAGTTTTACATTTTGTCAATAGAACAAACAGCCCTAAAAAAATGTGTGTAATTTTTGTGGAAGTGAATAAAAAAATTTGACAGTCCGAAGCAAATGCAGAAAAAGTTTGACTTTTTTGCCAGAATAAAAAAGGCAAAGTAAGGATTAATATTTTGATTTAATAACACTAGGCTACAAATAATTAAAAAAATACCAAGAAATTCAGGTTTGGGGGAGAATAGATATGGGCCTTCTAAGCTCGGAACTGTTTTTTTTTTTAAGTTTTTGTATGGTTAGGTTTTTTTTGGTTATCACTTCATTGAAAAATTATTTTCGCGGGAGTCACAAATGCGATAATCACAAACAGTACCTCGTGCGAAAGACAATTAAAATTGTCGATGTACAACTTGTAGTAATTGGACATAACCTCGCTGAGTGACAGCTGATCGAAATCAAAATTTTGTTAATTAATTTTTTTAGGAAGTTGTAAAATTCAGGAAGGTTTTATTCTTTTAAAAATTAGCCTGCTTAATTGTGGTTATTGCATTTGTGATTTCCGAAAATAATTTTTGAGTGAAGTGATAACCAAAAAAACACCAAAACAATATTCAAAAAATAAAATTAGCAAAACCCAAGAAAAAGTTTAATTTTATCTGAGAATTTCACATTACGTACTAAAATAAAATACGCAGCATTTATTTTTCAGTATTTTTCCGCAAGCTTGGAAATATTCGCTTAAACGAAGTACGTCGTTAAATTCTAAAAAATTTTATTGGAAATTATCAAATGATCACAAGCGTTATTATTAATATCTTAAAATTACCAATTGTAAAGGCAAATGTTTTGTTCACCAAATGTATGTAATTTTCTTTGTTGGTTGCGTTTTTTAAAGTAACTCTTATTATTAATTAATACACATGATTTTACGTTCCTATTTTATTTTTTTACTAATGAAATAATAAAAGTGGCAATAAAAATCAATTCTTTCTTTGTACTTTAAAGTTGTAGCGTTCCTCGAAATATATACATTAAGGTGAAGTGAAAACATATGGAGATTTTTTTTTGTTCTTTTTTTGAACGTACCAGCAATGAAAAGTTGCCTTTATACGAGTTAATGAACCCCACAAATTTTATGGCGATAGGATGACATTTTGAACTGCCCCAGCCCCGCAAAGTTGAAAGCAATAAGCACGATCTGGTAGAAATATGAAATTTTGAAAATTATAAAATCAAAAAACGAAGTATGAGGATTGATAAAGATGGCTAAGCTGAGTAATAAAGTGAATTTTTTTTTGGAAACAACAACAAAAGTTATTAAAGGTCAAAGTTTATATTATGCATTTTTGAAATTGTAATTACTTAAAAACTACTAAGCCGATTTCGAATATTTTTATACCATTCGATAGGTATTTTGATTCCCTTTAATTATATATACATTTTATATATGAAAAGTAAGGGGGGTTGTATGAGGATTGATAAAGATGGCTAAGGTGAGTAATAAAGTGAAGTTTTTTTGGAAACAACAACAAAAGTTATTAAAGGTCAAAGTTTATATTATGCATTTTTGAAATTGTAATTACTTAAAACTACTAACCCGATTTCGAATTTTTTTATACCATTCGATAGGTATTTTGATTCCCTTTAATTATATATACATTTTATATATGAAAAGTAAGGGGGGTTAAAGGGGGGTTGACCCCAGCAGGGGGGAAGGGGTGTTATGGAACCCGCATAAAATGTATATCAAATTAAAGGGAATAAAAATACCTATCGAATGGTATAAAAATATTCGAAATCGGTTCAGTAATTTTTAAGTAATTACAATTTAAAAAATGCACAATTGGGCAATTCACAAGCTGTTGTAAAGTATTGTAATGTTGTATACTGGTAAAGGTTTACAATAGGTGTATCAGTAGGGTTGATTTTTCTCATACAAATTTCAATACAACCAATACAACTGGGCAGCCTATGTTTATTGGATGTGTTATTTGATTTAAGTTTTTTATTCTGACAGTTTGTTAAAAAAAATTTAAATAAAAATATGGAAGCGGCTGACGACATTCCGGTAAATATAATCGAATTAAATAAATACAAATGTACGTCCATATCTGTTTCATATTTTTCCTTCTTACTTCTTTACTTGTAGTGCAAGAAGAGACGCATACGCTCCAACCCACCCAACAAGGAGGTGGGATATAGCCGAGAAGAAGATGCTGGTCGAACTCCTTTTGGAAAATCGAGAATTCGAGGTCTCCTAGGGTTTGTTGTGCATTGAATTTTATAAAGCACCTAATTTCCAACCAACTGCCCAATTTTACAACAATCGTTTAACCGCGGAAAAATCTTAAACGCAGAATGAAAGCAAGTGCGCACAAAAGTGCGAAACATGCGAAGTGCATATGGTAGAGCAAAGGAATTTGAGCAATCGACAGGTGCAGGCAGTATGGAAGGCGAGACGAAAAAAAAAACAAATTACTTGCATCGTGTGTATCATATATCAACTAGGACTTGAATCCGCCGCTAATAAATCTAATAAACTTTTTCGCATAAAGCTGTTATGATTTTGTTTTTTTCACTTTCGCCTGGCATTTTTCTTATTCAAATTTTTTTAAACAAAACTGTAAACAATAACGAAATACAACAAAACACATACGAGAGTCTGTTCACAGGTACTGCGTTCTTATGTACATTTTCCTTTACAACATACAACTTTACAATACCCAGTGAATTGCCCAAATATAAGCTTTGACCTTTAATAACTTTTGTTGTTGTTGCTTCCAGAAAAAAAATTCACATTCATACTCAGCTTAGCCATCTTTATCAATCCTCATACTTCGTTTTTTGATTTTATAATTTTAGAAATTTCACATTTGTACCAGATCGTGCTATTTTTTCAACTTTTTGGGGCTGGGGACACCTCTAAACATGCGATTAGGTCAATACAATTTTACAGGCTTATTCTTCTTCTTCTTGATTGGCGCTTAACCGTCTAGACGATTCTGGCCGAGTCCAACAGAGCGCGCCAATTGCTTCTGTTTCGTGCAGCATGGCGCCAATTGGGAACACCTAGGGAGGCAGCATCGCTGTCCACCTGATTTTCCCAACGCAGTGGAGGTCTCCCTTTTCTTTTGCGTTCAGCGGGTTTCGATAGAAATGCTTTCTTGGCCGGAGCGCCTTCGTCCATTCTCACGACATGACCTGCCCAACGCAGCCGCTGGATCTTTATTCGCTGAACAATGTCGATGTCTGTGTAAAGCTCGTACAGCTCATCGTTAAATCTCCGTCGATACTCGCCCACGCCAACGCGCAAAGGTCCATAAATCTTACGAAGAACTTTTCTCTCGAATACTCCAAGTGCCATCTCATCTGATTTTGAAATTGTCCATGCTTCTGCGCCGTACATGAGGACTGGAACGATGAGCGTCCTGTAGAGTGTGATTTTTGTTTGTCGAGAGAGGACTTTACTTTTCAGTTGCCTACTTAGTCCGAAGTAGCATTTATTGGCAAGCGTGATTCTTCGTTGGATCTCCGTGCTGACATCATTCTTGGTGTTAATGCTGGTTCCCAGATAGACGAAGTCCTTAAAAGTTTCGAATTTGTAGCTATCAACATTGACGTGGCTGCCAAGGCGTGCTGTTTCTTTGTGTGATGACAGGAGGTACTTCGTCTTGTCCTCGTTGACCGCCAAACCCATTTTCTTAGCCTCTTTATCCAGCTTGGAGAAGGCGGAACATACAGCGCGCGTGTTAGTGCCAATGATGTCGATGTCATCGGCGTACGCCAGCAGTTGCACACTCTTGTGATATAAGATGCTTCCTGTATGGTTAAGTTCTGCAGCTCGTATTATCTTTTCCAGCATCAAATTGAAGAAGTCGCACGAAAGAGAGTCACCTTGTCTGAAACCTCGTTTGGTCTCGAACGGCTCGGAGAGGTCCTTCCCAATTCTGACGGAGCTGGTGGTGTTAGTCAATGTCATTTGGCATAGCCGTATAAGTTTAGCAGGGAAACCAAATTCAGACATTGCGGCATACAGGCAATTCCTATTCGTGCTATCAAAAGCGGCTTTAAAATCGACAAAGAGATGGTGTGTGTCGGATCCTTTTTCATGGGTTTTTTCCAATATTTGTCGTATTGTGAAGATCTGGTCGATGGTAGATTTACCAGGTCTGAAGCCACACTGATAAGGTCCAATAAGATTGTTGACGATAGGCTTCAGTCTTTCGCACAATACACTTGCTAAGACCTTATATGCGATATTCAGGAGGCTTATCCCACGATAATTGGCGCGTACTGTGGAGTCTCCTTTTTTGTGGATTGGGCAGAGCACACTTAAGTTCCAATCGTCGGGCATGCGCTCGTCCGACCATATTCTGCATAGGAGTTGATGCATGCTCCTTATCAACTCTTCGCCACCATGTTTGAATAGCTCGGCTGGCAAGCCGTCAGCGCCCGGGGCCTTGTTATTCTTAAGCCTACATACTGCTATTCGCACTTCGTCATGATCAGGTGGTGGAACATGCCTACCATCATCTGCTATTGGGGATTCGGGTCGTACATCTTCTCCTTCCGCACTTTCACTGTTGCCATTATCTAGCAAGGAGGAGAAGTGATCCCTCCACAACTTAAGTATGCTCTGGACATCAGTTACCAGATCACCGTTATCATTCCGGTCTTGAAACCTTCAGTCATCCGCCTGATTTTTTGATAGAATTTTCGAGCATCGTTCCTACCCGCCAGCATCTCAAGCTCTTCACACTCGCGCCTTTCAGCCTCCCTTTTCTTCTTTCGAAAAAGGCGCCTCTCTTCCTTCTTCGCCGTTCGATAACGCTCCCATACGCTTCGCGTTGCGCCCGCACACAATGTAGCCCTGTAGGCGGCGTTCTTTCTTTCCGAGGCATCGCGACATTCCTTGTCGTACCAGATGTTTTTGTGGGCTCGCTTGTATCCTATAGATTCCTCAGCGGCGATACGAAGTGAACGAGCGATGTGTTCCCATTCCTCAGATACATCGTTTGGTGAAGGGTTCCTCTCAGAGAGCAGGAGTGAGAGCCGAGTGGTGTATTGATTGGCTGTCTGCGTCATGTGCAGCCTTTCGACTTCAAACTTTCCTTGCTGTCCTGCTGGCACATTCTTTGCTGCACAGAGGCGGGTGCGTACCTTGGCTGCTACAAGATAGTGGTCGGAGTCGACATTGGGACCACGGATTGTGCGCACATCTAGGATGCTGGAGCTGTGTCTGCCGTCGATCATGACGTGATCAATTTGATTTCGCGTTTTTCGATCAGGAGACAGCCATGTGGCTTGGTGTATTTTTTTGTGCTGGAATCTGGTACTGCTAATGACCATGTTTCGTGACCCGGCGAAGTCGATCAGCCTCGTCCCATTGGGACTGGTTACGTCGTGGAGACTGAATTTTCCGACTGTGCTGCCAAAGATACCTTCCTTACCCACCCTGGCATTAAAATCGCCAAGCACAATCTTAATGTCGTGACGGGGGCAGCGGTCGTAGGCATGCTCTAACTGCTCATAGAAAGTGTCTTTGATCGCATCGTCCTTCTCTTCCGTCGGGGCGTGGGCGCAGATAAGAGATATGTTGAAAAATCTCGATTTGATGCGGATGGTGGCTAGACGCTCGTTCACTGGCGTGAACGACAGTACTCGGCGGCTGAGTCTCTTTCCCACCACAAAACCAACACCAAATATACGCTCCTCTGCATGGCCACTGTAATATATATCGCAAGGCCCACATTTCTTCTTGCCTTGCCCCTTCCACCGCATCTCTTGTATGGCGGTGATGTCAGCTTTCACTCTTTCGAGGACATCAACCAGCTGGGCAGAGGCACCTTCCCAATTAAGGGTCCGGACGTTCCAGGTGCTTACCCTCAAATCATAGTCCTTTAAACGTTTGCCGTGGTTGTCATCAGAAAGGGGTGGTCTCATCCGAGGCTTTGTTGTTGTTTTCATTGGATAGGATTTTTACGTGGTGGGTCCCAAGCCCGACGCACAACCCGCCCTGCGGGAGTTGTATATTGTTACACGTTTATATAGCGAGCCGCTTGCTCCAAGACAGACGCCCGCTCGCAGCCGCACCTTCTGGTGAACAGACGCTGCAGTTATTCCCCTCAACAAGCCCTTAAACCGAATATGTCGGAGTGGCCTTGTCGAGTTGTCGCCTTCTCACTTTAGTTCACCACCAAACGGGTGTTCGGTGGCTATCCAGAGGACACTGCGCGGAAGTCGTGAGCTGCTTGCTCCGCATGCAAAAGAATCGCTCTGGCCACCCCCTGGTGGATGGCAGTCAGAAGCTTTCCCCACTTACGTGGACTTTTACACACGAAGCCATCCTCCTTAAGCTTATTACTGGGCTAGAAAGGTGCCGTTCGGGCTTTGGAAGAAATTGAATTTCCAAAAAAAATTTTCACTCCACCTTAATATACATATTTACTTTTTTCAACCCCTGGGACAAAATTGGAATCCCTAATATGTACATTATTGTGCTTTTAATTTGTATGAAAAATTTAAAAGTTCATAAAAAGACTGTATCGCCCCCTCAATCTGTAGTAACATGGTCAAAGATATCACACATAAACTTTGGTCCCGATTGGTGGCGGTTAAGGCGTGGCGCATTGAGGTCAAAGTTCAGAAAACTCTATGAAGGGTAAAAAAATCAAAATAATTTTTAATTATCTAATACCCAAAATTAATACTTCTATACCCAATGATAACAAATATAAATTTTGGTCCCGATTGATTGACCCCCTTAAAACACCACTAAACCATCATCAGTCGGAACCAAAATTTATTTTTGTTATCATTGGGTAAATAAGTATTAATTTTGGGTATTAGATAATTAAAAAAAATATTTTGATTTTTTGACCCTTCATAGAGTTTACTGAACTTTGACCTCAATGCGCCACGCCTTAACCACCAATCGGGACCAAAATTTATGTGTGATATCTTTGACCATGTTACTACAGATTGAGGGGGCAATGCAGTAAAATATCGTTAATTTGAATTTTAAACGCACTCTAATGTACATACATATATAACAAGGATGGGCATTTTTGCACTACCGCTCAAAGCGGATTACCATTTAAAAGAGAGTGGTACAGAAAAATTGATTTGCATAAAATAACTTTTTTCTGATCGAAAAATAAAACTCAAAAAGTAACTTTTATTTTCTAATCGAAAGATAAAACTCAAAAAACAGAACAAGTGTATTTGCACTAATCGGCCTACTGCTATTCCTGCACAATGAAATGCACGTACATATGTATGTATGTATTTATATCTGTGCCCGCAAATCAAAGTAGCCTAACTCAAAATATGGTGAACGGAGAAAACTAAATTTTTTGTCAAAATTCAAACCATTGGACCAATTCGGATTTTTAAAAGGTGAAATAATGGATTTGTAGTGTTAGAGAAGGAATAGTTGTGAACCAGAAATCTTAAAGCAAGGTTAATTGCAAAAAATTGTCTTTTATAACTTAAGTGCTTTTATTGGATGCAATTTTTACGAAAAGCAGAATTAACTCTAGTTAAGTTCTTTTATTGTGTAGAATTCTTCCCAATAAGGTTTTTATTTCCATTTAACTCGAGTTAAGTGTTTTTAAGCGTAGACCTACGTTCGGGTCGAAAAAGACCCGAAACGACCATTTAAGTGGATATAACTAACAAAGTAGTGGAATTAGAAGTCTTAGAGTTTTTGTTTGAAATGAGTGAAATAAAATAAAAATCGTTTCGCTAATCATTGTTGTTTGGGCCTGAAAAAAATAATCCATAATCCTACGCCGCGGATCGTTTTCAACCCGAACTGAATTTGCATTTTATTTTACCGAATACTGAAAAAGGCATGGTACTAGGGAAATCACCACAAGAAGCTTGGTTTATCCGGAAATGATTAATGAAGACTCCCAAGCGAGAGGTTCAAAGCTATAACAGCTGGAACCGCCGAAAAAAGGGGCGCGGTAGCACTACTGTTTGATAGAAAACAGCTGGTAATTGTGATGGAATCGACATATAGAGTCATGTGCAAAATACATATGTTTAGAAACCCAGTGATGAATCTTTATATTCGTTTCTTTTTTTTTCGTTCAATTAAGGCATGTCTACAGCACACTCCAAATACGTATGACCAGGAACCAAAAACTTGTGATAAATTTTCTCAATGTTAGTATCACCTTGCATGAAGATTTAAAACATAGTACTAATAGAAGAGTTTTGGTTTTGGCCAGGACAGCAATCGCTATAAAAAACGACATGTTTAATATTGAATGGTAAACTATTTAAGTGTTTGAATAAGCACGATGCTATTCCATTGCCACCACAATTTGCAAGGGTCTCATGCCACATATAACACGTAGGTTGTCCGGAAACACAGTCATGTACAGTTAAATAAAAAGTGTATAAAGCGTTTATAAAAGAATATTCAGAAGATCGCAAAAAGGTGTAGGAAGGCATAGGCTAATCAGCACTATCTGACCCATGTCCGACTGACTATCGTTAAAAAATGAGTCCTTAATTGAGTTGTCGCTACTATAATCCATATTTAGAAGGTTTTCTTCCTCCATGTTACCAGGATCCATACCTTGTAAAACGCTACCCGATTAAAGTTTAATAACAATAATAACTAGCCGAAGGCCTGAGTTGCCAGCTATATAAAAAAAATATCTGTTAGTTTCCAGATTTTAAGCTTAACTATCAATATTAATAAATAAATAAAAAAATAACAATAGTAATACACTGGCGATATTAAAACTCTGACGAGTTTTATTGCCGAGCTTCTCTCCCAATTCGAGGTGTGCTTCTTAACTATTGTTTTTCCTACAATTTGTGTGGACCTACAGTTATATGCGAGCTCCGAACGGCGAATGCTTCTTTGTGAGGCCTTTTCATGGCAGAAATACACTCGGAGGGTATGCCGCCCACTACCGAGAGGTGACCGCTATTTATAAAAACCCAATAATTGGGTTTTACTCAATTAGAAAAATTTTTTGTGGTGTTTGTCCGGACTGGGTTAGAACCCAAGACCTCTGGTATAGCAGGCGAGCACTCTACGCACTGCACCTCAGCGGCCACATTAAAGTTTAATTGATGAAAAAAGGTGTTTTATGTATATAGTATATAATAATTAATTGAATTTCTATAATATATATCCTTGAAAAATCTCTTATCTCAGTTTATCATATCCACTTGCTTCCAACAAAAAAACCTAACTGAAGATAATAACGCACGAAATGAGAAAAGTATTCTAACAAAAAAACCTAACTCGAGATAAATTGTGTAAAAATAAAAAAAAAAAATCACTTAAAATAACCTATTTCCACTTAGGCTATGAAAACAAAATTGACAAAAAAAAATTATAATTCCTAACTGAAGTTAGGTTTTTATAATAAACTGAAAACGCAAATAAATACGTCCATGAAAAACCCACATAACTCTAGTTAGGATGTTTAAATAAAACGATTTTTCATACAGTACTAGACTTAAGAGATTTGCTAAAAGATAAGTTGTTTTAACTGGTGCAAAATGTTTCTATCTGAGATAGGATAATTTTTATATCTTAATAACTTTTTAAATATTACTCCAATTTAAATGGGGATAAGACAGATCGATGGGGTTTCTTCCAAAGATTAACACTATAACAATAACTCATTTTCGCATTATCTCGAGTTAGGCTACTTTAATTTGCGGGCACAGATATTAGGGTGGGCCTTAAAATCAAATGAACATTTTTTTCAGTCTCACCCGCTAAATCGCTTAAAGTACGGCCAAAGGTACCACATATAAATGTTGGTTGCGATTGGAGATTGATAAAGGGTGTCGCACAGGGGACAAAGTTCAGATTACCATATGAAAAATCAAAAAAATGATTTTAATGTATTGTGGAACGAATTTCCGCCATCCCTTGTCAAGTTTGATTTGGTTATAAACCGGTTTCGGCTATGTGCCATCTTCAGTTCTCGAGAACGAAACCAGATACTGAAGATGGCACATAGCCGAAACCGGGTTATAACCAAATCAAACTTGACAAGGGATGACGGAAATTCGTTCCACAATACATCGCAATCCTACCCTGTCGGAAAAGCAAACAACAAAAATGAAATTTATTTTAATTGTTTTAAATCGAATACCCAAAATCGATACTGCTGTACTCAAAGATACAGCATATACATTTTAGTCCCGATCGGAGACAGTTAAAAGCCGTTTACTCAACCTCTGATTGACACTAACCGGAGGATAAAGGACCGGTTAAGCTATGGACTGCATTTTCGACCACATGTTAAATGTATGGTTTGATGAAGCCGATAATGATGTTTAACCGGGCTTTAACCGTGGTTAGCGTTAATCAGAGGTTGAGTAAACGGCCCTAAGAGGTGTCGCAAAGGGGTCAAATTTCAGATAACCATATGGGATAATTTTCACAAAATTAACGAAATTATTCTGGAAAATGTTAACTGTGCCAATACTTTCATCTAGTTTTATAGATTTTGAAAAATGAAACGCGGAATCCCTCGAAGACTTTTTGAGTAATATTGAGTAATAATGGTTTCGATTTACATCCATTGCTTGAAGCACTTTCTTGCAACCAATGTCAAAATTTCTGCATATATAGACGTTTGTTTCAAGCCCTATAAAACATATGGGATTAATCGAATTAAAAATGCATCTACCCCGAAGGGCGTTAAAGAAACGAGAATTTACATTTTCATTAAATCTTCAAACAAATCCATACAATTTTCCTGCAACCGAGATACCAGGGCGTATGAGTAACTTTTCTGAACTTCAATTGTAATTTTCTGAACTTCAATGGGAATTTTCCAAACTTCAGTTGTAATTTTCTGAACTTCAATTGCAATTTTCTGATCTTCAATTGGAAATTCTGAACGTCAGTTGTAATTTTCTGAACTTCAATTGGGATTTTCTGAACTTCAATTGTAATTTTCTGAACATCAATTGTAATTTTCTGAACTTCAATTGTAAATTTTTGAACTTCAATTGGAAATTCTGAACTTCAGTTGTAACTTTCTGAACTTCAATTGGAAATTCCGAACTTCAATTGTAATTTTCTGAACTTCAATTGTAACTTTCTGAACTTAAACTGGAAAAGGTGTAGACCAAAATGTGGATCCGGAAGGCCCCGAGATGTTTTTATTTATTTATTTATTTATTTACCGTCTATGAAATAGAAATTTCTTACAGACTACCCAAGAAAGAGAGAATACATACGCTTAATAACTAAGTACAGCACATACTAGTGCAAAGAATATTTCAAAATATATGCAAATTCAGTTTTTGAAAAGGAAAAGTCAAAAGAGGCAGAATTCGAAAGTCTGTTTAATTCCGAGATAGTACAAACTAAAGGAGCATTCCGTGCATACTCAGTTTTCGGTATTTGCTCATGAAATGGTGGAGCAAAACGTAGGCACCGCCGCGGGACTTTAAAATTAATATGACTTAGAAGCAGAGAAGAATCCACTTCACCACTGATAAGGCCAAAAACAAAACTTACCACAGCAGAGCACGTCTAGAATCTAATGTCTTTAGGTTTTTATTTATGAGCGATATTGCTATCAAACGAAAGGTCTTAGTCAGGGTTTCAATATATAGACATTTTTATAGAGAAATCTGAGCATTTTTCCAATATGTCCCCAGGAATTTCTAAGTAGGTAATATTGGTATTATATGGGAGGTCTTAATCGGGGTTTTAATATAGAATTATTTTCATTGTTATGTCTAAGAGCGCTTTCACATTACTCGGTGCGGTATCGGATCGACATTTTTGGTTTTTGTCGAAAGTATACCGAAAGATTACCGACCAGATGTATTTCAATTGACACTTTCACATTAGTGTTGCATACCTGAAATCGAAGCGGATTAATTTCGATATATCGCAACGTGATAAGACCGGTCAGTAAAATTTGAGGAATGAGTGCATACATTTTTTGCGACGTAATAAAAGTAGAAAAGTAGGCGCGAGTGTGAAGAGCTTGAGATGCTGGCGGGTAGGAACGATGCTCGAAAATTCTATCAAAAAATCAGGCGGATGACTGAAGGTTTCAAGACCGGGGCAAATTCCGGCCGGAATGATAACGGTGATCTGGTAACTGATGTCCAGAGCATACTTAAGTTGTGGAGGGATCACTTCTCCTCCTTGCTAGATAATGGCAACAGTGAGGAGAAGATGTACGACCCGAATCCCCAATAGCAGATTATGGTAGGCATGTTCCACCACTTGATCATGACGAAGTGCGAATAGCAGTATCTAGGCTTAAGAATAACAAGGCCCCGGGCGCGGACGGCTTGCCAGCCGAGCTATTCAAACATGGTGGCGAAGAGTTGATAAGGAGCATGCATCAACTCCTATGCAGAATATGGTCGGACAAGCGCATGCCCCACGATTGGAACTTAAGTGTGCTCTGCCCAATCCACAAAAAAGGAGACTCCACAGTACGCGCCAATTATCGTGGGATAAGCCTCCTGAATATCGCATATAAGGTCTTAGCAAGTGTACTGTGCGAAAGACTGAAGCCTATCGTCAACAATCTGATTGGACATTATCAGTGTGGCTTCAGACCTGGTAAATCTACCATCGACCAGATCTTCACAATACGACAAATACTGGAAAAAACCCATGAAAAAGGATCCGACACACACCATCTCTTTGTCGATTTTAAAGTCGATTTTGATAGCACGAATAGGAATTGCCTGTATGCCGCAATGTCTGAATTTGGTTTCCCTGCTAAACTTATACGGCTATGCCAAATGACGTTGACTAACACCACCAGCTCCGTCAGAATTGGGTAGGACCTCTCCGAGCCGTTCGAGACCAAACGAGGTTTCAGACAAGGTGACTCTTTCGTGCGACTTCTTCAATTTGATGCTGGAAAAGATAATACGAGCTGCAGAACTTAACCATACAGGAAGCATTTTATATCACAAGAGTGTGCAACTGCTGGCGTACGCCGATGACATCGACATCATTGGCACTAACACGCGCGCCGTATGTTCTGCCTTCTCCAAGCTGGATAAATAGGCTAAGAAAATGGGTTTGGCGGTCAACGAGGGCAAGACGAAGTACCTCCTGTCATCACACAAAGAAACAGCACGCCTCGGCAGCCACGTCAATGTTGATAGCTCAAATTCGAAACTGTTAAAGACTTCGTCTATCTGGGAACCAGCATTAACACCAAGAATGATGTCAGCACGGAGATCCAACGAAGAATCACGCTTGCCAATAAATGCTACTTCGGACTAAGTAGGCAACTGAAAAGTAAAGTCCTCTCTCGACAAACAAAAATCACACTCTACAGGACGCTCATTGTTCCAGTCCTCATGTACGGCGCAGAAGCATGGACAATTTCAAAATCAGATGAGGTGGCACTTGGAGTATTCGAGAGAAAAGTTCTTCGTAAGATTTATGGACCTTTGCGCGTTGGCGTGGGCGAGTATCGACGGAGATTTAACGATGAGCTGTACGAGCTTTACACACACATCGACATTGTTCAGCGAATAAAGATCCAGCGGCTGCGTTGGGCAGGTCATGTCGTGAGAATGGACGAAGGCGCTCCGGCCAAGAAAGCATTTCTATCGAGACCCGCTGAACGCAAAAGAAAAGGGAGACCTCCACTGCGTTGGGAAAATCAGGTGGACAGCGATGCTGCCTCCCTAGGTGTTCCCAAGTGGCGCCATGCTGCACGAAACAGAAGCAATTGGCGCGCTCTGTTGGACTCGGCCAGAATCGTCTAGACGGTTAAACGCCAATCAAGAAGAAGAGAATAAAAGTAGAAAAAGAATGTCAGTAAAAAACTCTTTTCGGCTTCGCTAGAAGACATTATTGTTATTAGTGAATGATTTGTTGAATTTTAAAATTTTTCCACATTTAAAAGATATTTATTAAAACGGTTTAAAGTTGCACCGTCTTCTAGGAAGTTACCAAAACGCAATAAAACTGCATCCTGAGTCATACGCATATCGCTGTATTAGTGGTAGTTTCATGGCATAGTATGCCATAGCTGGTGCCAAAGTTTTGATTTTTACGTAAATCCTTTTCCAACTCATGAGAATAATTCAAGCTGATTAAAAAATTATACAAGTTTATTAGGTTCTTGAAAACATTTTTTACAAACCAACAGCTTTTACAAAACAACAGGTGTATTTAATGCAATCACAGTTGTAAAAAGATATTTGCAAAATATTTAGTATTTTGAAAAATAAACATATTAAATATCACACAATTCATTTGCATTGAGATTATACATGTGGGAATGACAACACGAAGTGGACGTACATTCTAGTAATTGGACTGAAATTAATTTGTATGTAAAATTACTATGAAATGTAAAAGCACTTTATAATAAAAAATAAGTATGTTTGAATTTTATAATTAAATATAAGTAGGTATTTTGTGAAAAAATAATGATATATGTATAAGCTTGTTCAAATGAAATATGAGTTCAGATAATTTTAAATTTTCAATAAATACATAACTACAAAATATATTGAATTGAAATAAAAAAATCTACAAAATGGGGGCTCGTCTGTGATAATTTTTTTAATAGAAAATTTAAACGAATAAATTTTGCGATAGAATTCATAAGAACCAAAACCAAAAAAGGATGTGCTTTTAATAAAAGAAATTTTAACAAAATTTGCAATCATAAAATATTATAAACGAGAAAATTTTGAGACAAATGAATCTAATCAACGTGCGAATGTTTAAGCCAGAAATGCGCTGGTTAAAAGTGCATTAAAACTAAAGATTTACAAAAATTAGACATTTAATTTAATTGATTTTAATTTGAAAAGTCATCTAAATTTGCCGTCAAATAAATGTGATATACAACATTAAGCCGAAAGAGCAAGAAAGAGAAATCATAAACTGAAACATCAAGAAGTAAGTTGAAGCAAAAGAAATCAAACGAAGTGCTGGTGAAATCATCTATATTTGCCGCCAAGTAAATGTGATGAAAAAAGTACAACCGAAAAACCAAGAAAGGGAAATTATAAGTAAAAGAAGCAAGAAGTAAATTGAGGGAGAGAAAATCAATTAAAATCATCTACATATGTTTACTGCCAATTAAGATGATAAAAAAAAAAACTACAATCCGAAGAAGATTTGATTTCTGCCAGATTTGACCAAAGAAAGTGAAACTATAAACCGAAGGAGATATAAAAATATTTGAATAAAGGAAAACCCACAGACGAATGATGTTAACAAAGATAGAAAAAGATATGAAGATGACCATGGAGTGAGTTTGAAACATTGCCGAAATAGAAGAGACAAAACGAAGATAAGTAGAGTAGAAGAAATGTAGTGATTATGTATATAGAGAAATAAATTAAATTAAAAAGAATAACAAGAAGATAAAATTAAAAACAACAGGAAAAGAACGAAGAAAATTAAGAAAATATATAAAAAAAAAGAAAACAGAGAAATAGATTATACGTACATTTATACATATGTACATATACATATATGTATATATTTGAATTTTTCAGAGAAAATTAATTAATTTAATATTTTGAAGTTCTTTGTCATGAATTTTTGACTTATTTTATATTCATTGCTTGGTATCTTACTTAACTATTAATTTATAAGATAACTAGTTTAATTTTTGTTATTGGTGTATAATTCTATTTGAAAATGGACTTAGAGACGGTAATGTCAATGAACTGTCATCAATTGAAACAGGCACTTTCAGAGCGAAACTTGGACGTATCGGGTGTTAAGAAGATTTTACAAGATAGACTTATCTTACATTTAGGCCTCAATGTGTCAGAAAATAGTAATATTGATGAACAGGTGTCAAATACTACATCTATTTATGAAGACGCTACTCTCGACGTACATTCCAATCCAACTAGATCTTTATTTACTTTTAAAGATATTGAGGAAAGTTTATCACATTTTAGTGGCACAGATGCAGTTGATGTTAGAACATGGATAGATAAATTTGAAGAAAATGCTTCAGCTGTTGGGTGGAATGATGTCCAGAAATTTATTTACAGCAAGCAGTTACTTAAAGGTGCTGCAAAATTATTTGTAAGAAGTGAAAAGGGTTTAGTAAGTTGGGTATCATTAAAAAAATCGCTAATAGAGGAATTTGGTAAAACAGTTTGTTCATCTGATGTTCATAAAATTTTACGAAATAGAAAAAAGAGGTATAATGAAACATTTAGAGAATATCTTTATACATTAATGGAAATTGCTAAACCAATAAATTTAGACGAGGAGAGTATTATTGATTATTTCATTGAAGGCATTCCGGATACAACAACAAATAAAGCTTCATTATATTTAGCTAAGTCTATCAGTGAGCTTAAAGAACAGATTAAAATATATGAAAAAATTCGCGCTAAACCAGATATAATTAAAAAACGATATGAAAAGGTTGTTGTAAAACAAGAGAGTGTTGAAAAATCAGTAACAAATGTAAATGACAAAAGATGTTTTAAGTGTGGAGTTTCTACTCACTTGGCCAAAGATTGTACTAGTCAACAATATAAATGCTTTAAATGTAATGAGATGGGTCATCGATCATTTGAATGCAAGAAAGTAAAAGTAAAGCAGGAGCGTAGTAATATGGTAGATGAAGGTTGTGGTCTTAAGTTTAAGAAAATAAGGATTGGAAAACTTGAGTACAAGGCTTTGATAGATACAGGAAATAGTTTATGATGTATTGCGGAACGAATTTCCGTCATCCCTTGTCAAGTTTGATTTGGTTATAAACCGGTTTCGGCTATGTGCCATCTTCAGTATCTTGTTTCGTTCTGAGTTAATATCGTTGGTTCGCTAGTATTTATAGTCGTTAATGTCCGTTATTTTGTCCTCGTTAATTGATCATGGGCTACGTGTGTGTGTACGTGCGCGGTCAAGTATGCTAGTCTTGTTACCTGCGGTTCCTTCATTATCGTATGTATGCGTGCACAGTGCTTTGCCTTAATTCTTATGTGGTTTAGGTAGGTAAAAGTCTGTTATTGTTTTCTTTTGTGAAGTTTTATTTCTGTCATTAGTATATTTGCTGTCCTTTTTTTGGTATATTAGCCTGAGTGGCTCAAATAGTGTGTCCGAAGCTGTGTTTATTTGTTCGTTTATAATTTCCCCCCCGAAAATACATAAGACAGGAACACCTATGAGACCAATCATAAACCACAAATCAGCACCCGGATACAGACTCTCTAAACACTTGAAAACCCTACTAACCGAAAAACTAGAACTGAGCAACAAGTACATAATTAAAAACACGACGGAACTAGTTGAAAAAATGAAGGACTTAAACATACCCAAGAACCCGAAACTGGTATCGTTTGATGTTAAGGATCTATATCCATCGATACCAACGACAGAAACTGTAAAAATTATAGAAAAAATATTAGCAGAAAAAACGGATAAAGACAGTACAAAAGAGACCATTAGCGCTTTAAAAACGACATTGGACCAAAATTATTTCAAGTTTAACAACAAATTATATAGACAAACTAATGGACTCGGAATGGGGAACCCCACTTCAGCAATATTAATGGAGGCATTTATGCAAGACTTAGAAGGAAAATTCATGGAGGAACTGACAACAAATCTAGGAGTAAAGTTTTACGCGAGATATGTGGACGACATCATCTGCCTCATATCGGGAAACAAAGAGGAACAAATACTGAACTACCTCAATAATCAACACAGAAATATAAAATTTACTACACACAGAGAAAGAAGGGAAAATAAATTACTTGGACCTAACAATAAGTATAAACAAAGGGACCGACAAATTTGCATACGAAATATACAGGAAACCTACAGCTACGGATACAATAATACACAGTACCTCGAACCATCCTCAGCAACACAAAAACGCCGCATTCAGACAATTAATAACGCGACTCGAACGCACTCCATTAGAAAAAGGGGCTTACAGCAAAGAACTCAACACAATATACACAAAAGCGGAGAACAACGGATATACAAGAGGTCTAATAAAAGGAATACAGAAAAACTTTACCTCAAGAAAATCGGATGACAAAGAAAGAGAAGAAAAAACATGGACGGCCTTAACATACACTGGACTGACGTCATACAAATTGGCCAAAGTATTTAAAAAGTACAACATCAACGCTGCATTCAAAACCAAGAGCAACATAGGAAAACTACTACGAAACAACATTAACGAAGAAGACGCATTTGATAAACAAGGGGTATACAAACTAACTTGCGAATGCCAAAACAGTTACATAGGACAAACAGGACGAAAGATAAAAACAAGATATCGGGAACACATCAGAGACTACAACAATAAAATAAAGAAATCATCAACCATTGTGGAATCAAATTTCGCCAACCACATGGCACAAAACAAATGTGCTCCAACGAAGATAGGAAAAGCAGCCAAAATCCTCCACGTCGAATACAAAGGAAAACGACTAAACATACTAGAGAACATGGAAATATACAAACAGAAAACGTTCAGGGGGGAAATTATAAACGAACAAATAAACACAGCTTCGGACACACTATTTGAGCCACTCAGGCTAATATACCAAAAAAAGGACAGCAAATATACTAATGACAGAAATAAAACTTCACAAAAGAAAACAATAACAGACTTTTACCTACCTAAACCACATAAGAATTAAGGCAAAGCACTGTGCACGCATACATACGATAATGAAGGAACCGCAGGTAACAAGACTAGCATACTTGACCGCGCACGTACACACACACGTAGCCCATGATCAATTAACGAGGACAAAATAACGGACATTAACGACTATAAATACTAGCGAACCAACGATATTAACTCAGAACGAAACAAGATACTGAAGATGGCACATAGCCGAAACCGGTTTATAACCAAATCAAACTTGACAAGGGATGACGGAAATTCGTTCCGCAATACATCGCAATCCTACCCTGTCGGAGAAGCAAACAACAAAAAAGAAATTAAGGATGCCAGTCAGGCACATCAAATACGGACATACACTCTATTGGCGGCTTACAAACGACGGCTACAAAAAATACGAAACACGAAAGCAGCCATATGGTTCAACCAGCAATGCCTTGAAAGGAAGGTGACACCAAAATACGCTCAAATTAAGAAAAAATCAAGCAGCGAGATCGGAAAAAAGATTTTGAGGAAAGCGGAAACCAACATTCTTAGAAGCGAGATCAAGAGTCTGCATGCGAAGAAAGAGCGCGTAAACAAGGAACTACTGGACATCCATCTGGAACTTTTGAATATTATCCCAGTTGTCCCTCTACTGGAAGCACTGGATACATTGAGCGAGGAGACAAAACGGATTATAAAACAGAAATACAAAACACTGAACAAAAAACTTCTCGAACTTGACAAAAAACAAAACAAGAATAGAAGCCCGCAGCAAAACGAAACGTCGTTCTTCCCAAGACTAGTTAATTTGACTAATCTTACAATAAATTGCACAGAAAAAAACTTACTACAAAAAGGACTAAAACATAACATAAGCAGCTATAACAAGAAAAGAGACATAGAGAACACCATTGTTGATACGGAAATGGCGATATCTCTAATACCAAAAGAAGAGCAGGACCATGCACGGCACATATGCAGACACATAATAGAAAAAGACATCAAATCGTCGCAGAAAACAGAAACAACAAACGAGGACAAAACTATCAAGAATTTGAAACGAAAACTAAAAGACAACAAAATAATAGCGACGAAAGCGGACAAAGGTAATACGACGGTATTGATGTATGAACAGGAGTACACAGAAAAAACGGAGAATCTGATTAAAGACATGAAGTGTCGACAAGTTAGAAAAGACCCGACAGAGGACTACCAAAAAGCAATAAAACAAACGGTAAAACAATCGAGAACTATAATTGACGAACAAAGAACCTACTCCTTGACATCGATGAATCCATCCGCTCCGTCATTAATTGCATTGCCGAAAATACATAAGACAGGAACACCTATGAGACCAATCATAAACCACAAATCAGCACCCGGATACAGACTCTCTAAACACTTGAAAACCCTACTAACCGAAAAACTAGAACTGAGCAACAAGTACATAATTAAAAACACGACGGAACTAGTTGAAAAAATGAAGGACTTAAACATACCCAAGAACCCGAAACTGGTATCGTTTGATGTTAAGGATCTATATCCATCGATACCAACGACAGAAACTGTAAAAATTATAGAAAAAATATTAGCAGAAAAAACGGATAAAGACAGTACAAAAGAGACCATTAGCGCTTTAAAAACGACATTGGACCAAAATTATTTCAAGTTTAACAACAAATTATATAGACAAACTAATGGACTCGGAATGGGGAACCCCACTTCAGCAATATTAATGGAGGCATTTATGCAAGACTTAGAAGGAAAATTCATGGAGGAACTGACAACAAATCTAGGAGTAAAGTTTTACGCGAGATATGTGGACGACATCATCTGCCTCATATCGGGAAACAAAGAGGAACAAATACTGAACTACCTCAACAATCAACACAGAAATATAAAATTTACTATGGACACAGAGAAAGAAGGGAAAATAAATTACTTGGACCTAACAATAAGTATAAACAAAGGGACCGACAAATTTGCATACGAAATATACAGGAAACCTACAGCTACGGATACAATAATACACAGTACCTCGAACCATCCTCAGCAACACAAAAACGCCGCATTCAGACAATTAATAACGCGACTCGAACGCACTCCATTAGAAAAAGGGGCTTACAGCAAAGAACTCAACACAATATACACAATAGCGGAGAACAACGGATATACAAGAGGTCTAATAAAAGGAATACAGAAAAACTTTACCTCAAGAAAATCGGATGACAAAGAAAGAGAAGAAAAAACATGGACGGCCTTAACATACACTGGACTGACGTCATACAAATTGGCCAAAGTATTTAAAAAGTACAACATCAACGCTGCATTCAAAACCAAGAGCAACATAGGAAAACTACTACGAAACAACATTAACGAAGAAGACGCATTTGATAAACAAGGGGTATACAAACTAACTTGCGAATGCCAAAACAGTTACATAGGACAAACAGGACGAAAGATAAAAACAAGATATCGGGAACACATCAGAGACTACAACAATAAAATAAAGAAATCATCAACCATTGTGGAATCAAATTTCGCCAACCACATGGCACAAAACAAATGTGCTCCAACGAAGATAGGAAAAGCAGCCAAAATCCTCCACGTCGAATACAAAGGAAAACGACTAAACATACTAGAGAACATGGAAATATACAAACAGAAAACGTTCAGGGGGGAAATTATAAACGAACAAATAAACACAGCTTCGGACACACTATTTGAGCCACTCAGGCTAATATACCAAAAAAAGGACAGCAAATATACTAATGACAGAAATAAAACTTCACAAAAGAAAACAATAACAGACTTTTACCTACCTAAACCACATAAGAATTAAGGCAAAGCACTGTGCACGCATACATACGATAATGAAGGAACCGCAGGTAACAAGACTAGCATACTTGACCGCGCACGTACACACACACGTAGCCCATGATCAATTAACGAGGACAAAATAACGGACATTAACGACTATAAATACTAGCGAACCAACGATATTAACTCAGAACGAAACAAGATACTGAAGATGGCACATAGCCGAAACCGGTTTATAACCAAATCAAACTTGACAAGGGATGACGGAAATTCGTTCCGCAATACATCGCAATCCTACCCTGTCGGAGAAGCAAACAACAAAAAAGAAAGAAATAGTTTATGTTTAATAAGACGAGATGTTTTGAAAGAGATAGATCATGAAGAAGAATTGCAACAAGAGACCCGTATTTTACATGGTATGTGCCAAAGTAAGTTGGCCACAATTGGTTTTATAATAATGAAGGTCAAGCTGGAAAGGATGGAATTAACATTAAAATTTTACGTTGTCGATGAAATGGCAATTGATTATCAACTCATACTCGGAAATACGATTTTAGAGTTCGTTAATATTAACTTTAGTCAGGAAGGAGTTGAGTTTATTTTGAAGAATAATTTAAATAGTAGAACAGAGAAAAATTGGATGCAAGAACGTAGAGTTGATGCAACAGAAATTAGTAATGTAAGTCAGAAAGAAGTTGTTGATTTATTTAGCGAAATTAGTTGTATGTGTTCTGAATGTGAATTTAAAGATGTAATAAAGGAAGAAGTGGATCTTATACATTTAAATGAAAAACATTCAAGTCAAGTAAAATCATTGATTAAAGGATATAATCCACAAAAAGATGCATATTGTCCTGTAGATATGAAAATTGTTTTGACTGATGATATTCCAGTTTTTCAACGTCCTAGAAGAATTTCACATGAGAATCAACGTGTTATAGATAAACAAGTTTCTGATTGGTTAGAGGTGGGTATAATACAAGAAAGCACATCGAGTTATGCATCTCCAGTAGTTTTAGTAAACAAGAAAGATGGTAGTAAACGTTTGTGCTGTGATTATCGGAAATTGAATAAGAAAATTGTTAGAGACAATTTTCCAATGACAATGATTGATTATGTTATAGATAGACTGCATGGAGCCAATGTATTTTCAACTTTGGACCTGAAAGATGGTTTCTTTCATGTACCAATGGAACCTCAATCAATAAAATATACGGCTTTTGTCACGCATAATGGTCAGTATGAATTTTTATTTGTACCTTTTGGTATATCGAATACTCCTGCAGCGTTTTGCCGTTTCATTTCAGTAATTTTTAGGGATCTTATTAGAGATGGAATAGTAGCTATTTATATGGATGGTTTAATTATTCCTTCTAAAGATGAAGATGAGGGGATTGAGAAGCTGAAACGTGTTTTAGAAGTAGGACAGAAACATAACATAAGATTTAAATGGAAGAAATGTAAAATTCTAAAGCGGAGGGTAGAATTTGTTGGTTATATCATAGAAAATGGTACAATCAAACCATCAGATGAAAAAACGAAGGCTATTAAAAATTATCCAATTCCAAAAGATAGAAAACAGGTAGAGAGATTTCTAGGGTTAACTTCTTATCTTCGAAGATTTGTTAAAAACTTTGCAATAATAGCAAAGCCATTGTCAGATTTATTGCGAAAAAATTCAGTTTTCAAAATTGGTGATGAGCAGTTGCTTGCTATTCAACATTTAAAAGATATTTTGACAAAAAAGCCAGTATTAAGATTGTATAATCCAGTCGCAGAAACAGAAGTTCATACTGATGCGTCAAAATATGGTTTTGGGGCTGTTTTGTTGCAGAAGTGGGCAGAAGATCAAAATTTTCATCCTGTACAATTTTTAAGTCGAAAAACAAGTTGTTCACAGCAGAACTATAGCGCGTATGAGCTTGAAGTTTTAGCGATAGTTGAGGCATTGAAGAAATGGAGAATATATTTATTAGGATGTAAATTTAAAATCGTAACAGACTGTCATGCGTTCGCTATGACAACGCAAAAAGAAGATGTTCCTTCAAGAGTAACTAGGTGGAAAATGTTTCTGCAACAGTTTGACCATGAAGTTGAGCATCGTTCCGGCTCAAAAATGAAGCACGTAGATGCACTCAGTCGGGTACATTGTTTACTTATTGAAGACACGTCAAGATTTTAGAAAAAGATGAATATGAAGATTTTTATATGTTTCATGGTATATTGTATAAAGATCCGTCAAAGGAACTCATTGTCGTTCCATCACAAATGGAAGAAGAAATAATTAAGATAGGTCATAGGCAAGGGCATTTTTCAGCACAGAAAACAAAGGAGTGTTTAGAAAAGTCATACTTTATACCAAAACTATCTACTAAAGTTGGAAGAATTGTTTCTAGTTGCATTGAATGCATAATGTCAAATGCAAAGGCAGGAAAGAAGGAAAGATTTTTGTCACCGATCGATAAAGAAGATGAACCACTATTTACTTTACACATTGATCATGTAGGTCCTTTAGCTAGTACGAATAAACAATATAATTATATTTTTGTAGTAGTAGATGGATTTTCGAAATTTGTTTGGTTATATCCAACAAAAGATTCAGGAGCTTCAGCAGTATTGGATAAGTTAAAGAAAAGAGCGAGTATTTTTGGTAATCCGAAAAGAATTATTTCGGATAGAGGTGCAGCTTTTACCTCTAATACATTTAAAAAATATTGTGAAGAAGAACAAATACAACATTTTCTTATAGCAACTGGCGTACCTCGTGGAAATGGACAAGTAGAGCGAATGCATCGCATTGTAGTACCTATGTTAGCAAAACTTTCTAGTGAAAATCCAGAGCAGTGGTATAAGTATGTTGATCAAGTCCAACAATTTATAAATAGTACGCCAACGCGAAGTACAAAATACTCACCTTTTCGAATTTCAGTCGGATGTGAAATGCGGTTAAAATATATGCCTGATTTAAGTGATTTTATTAAAAATTCTGCTATAGAAGATCTAGACTTAGAAAGTTGTGAGATAAGAAAATCAGCTAGAGAAAATATACAAAAAATTCAAGAAGAAAATAGAAGAAGTTTTAATTCAAAAAGAAGGTCTGCAGAGTGCTATAAAAGGGATGACTTGGTTGCAATAAAACGAACCCAATTTGGTAGTCAACTTCATTTCATTTCATTTATTGCCCAAAATCACATTAATATACAATTGGTATAGTTATATAAAATTAGGTTATCTAGTGTTATCCTAACATACATGTGTATTTATCTAGGAATTTAAAACTTATGTTTTTATGCATGTACTTTACGAGTGTATGTATTTTACGAGTGTATGCCTTTAGCAAAAATTTAAAACTTTTATACATTTCCCCAAAGAGGGCTAAAAAGGAGATATAATAATGTATTATACATATACTTATATGTACATATCTAAAACTAATATAATCTTATACTAAGCTTTTGCCAAATATTAGGTTATAAACTGGTTGGTATTGTATACTAAATTTTCACCATTAAGGTCGTATGAATTGTATCGCCTATGATAATAAATTGCTTTATTATTTATGTGTGTCATATTATTATTTTTTAATATTTTTAAATACATTGGAGATAAGTATCTTTCTGATAATGGTACAGTTATTTGTGTTTGCTTTGATAAATAGCTATTTATAATTTCTTTCTACAAATCTATCGGACGATTTAATAAGGAAAAAGTCGATTCTTGATAGTTTACATTTTTTATACAACACTTTATTAGATATTCTTTTTCGAAAAGTGCCACTTCTGTATGGTTGGCGGTTGACACCACTACAAAGTCTTAAAATGTATCGTTCAAATCGTCTTAATCTCTCCATTTGACTCGATGAAATATTAAACCATATTGGATGTGCGTAAGAAATTATTGGCCTAATTATTTGCTTATATATATTTAGTTTGATGCTAATTGAAAGGCCACCCTTTCTTCTAACTAAATTAGAGTAACTGAAAAACATTTTCTTTGCCTTTGCTAATATAAAATCCACGTGTCTTATAAAATTAAATTTGCTGTCTAAGATTACACCTTTCATTTGATACCAATATCGTCCAGAAATATTGACAAATAAATAGGCTTGATTTTTATTGCTGACCAAAAAAAAATAAAAATCTGAATAACGGTTATTCAGGCCCAAAACATTTTTTTGGTTGCCATAACGGTTATTCAGTCCCAAAACGGTTTTTTGGTTTTTATAATGGTTATTAAAGACCAAAAGAAGATAAAGGTTATTTTTGCGTAACCTTTTCACCACACAAAAAAAAATAACCGTTATTTTCGGTCCCTGTTTTTAACCGCTTAGATGCTATTTCGTTGGTTTTTCCAACATAGCTTGCACCAACACAAAACTGTATTTGACCACCTCTTTCACAAAAAAAACCTTGTAGAATACCAGGAAAAAACGTAGTGTCATATGGGCATTAACGGAAAAAAGACTCTTTTTGTTTATAACGTGTTTTTTAGTAAAGTGAGAAAGAAAAAAGATATTGACGATTTTTTCGCTGAAATGGCGATTTTTTATTTGTAAACGTCAAATTATCGTATGAAAATGAAAAATATATAATCCTATATCTCCAGTTATCATTATTTCTATCGCATGGTAATTGCAAATTGTAACCAAGCTTCGGTGGTAAGTGTGCGCCTCGTTTAATGTGAAAATCAATAAACAGATTTGGGTAACTTCATACAACTTCATACAAAAAATCTTACGAAGTAGCCCAAACCTGCAATTATTTAGCACGTGGATCAGACCTATTTTTCGATATGTACCAGTGGAAAATTACTCGTGCTTGTGCATTTTTCGGCCCTTTAGGAAACAGCTTGTCACTTCTGCACACTCGACGATTTTCGGCACTATTTTGTGTTGCACAATTTTTTGGACAAATATGACACAATTTTAATTTTCCATCACTGAATTTACTCATTTGTTCGATACCGTGGTTGAAGTACTCGATACCAAAAAATATCGTTGAATCGAGTAAAAAGTATCGGTATCAAATGCAAAAATATCGATTTGGTATCGTATCGTATCGAAATTCGTGTCCCTAGATGTTTGTTTTCTTATTTTCTGAAGATGACGCACTGAAAGTATTCCCACTAGTGTGAAAAACACTGCAACGCGGAATTGTTTCGGTAAGCTAAAAATGTTGATGAAAAAATGTCGATCCGAATTCGTGCAGTAATGTGAAAAGGCCCTAAGATATACGTCAAAACACTCGTAGGGCCGCCCGAAAATAGAGGGATGGGAATAGGTAGAGGGGCAAAAATAGAAGTAAGGAGAGTGATAGGGGTAGGGATGAAGACGGAGGGAATTATAGTCCAACCATTGACCGACGGCGTCATATCTCTCAGTTACCTCACGCAATAGTTGAAAATCGACACCATTCACGCACGTAAACGCACGCATACCCAACGCAAGAATCAGTTGTTTTCCTTTGTTTACATTCTGCATTGTTTTTGGTTTGTTTGGAATGAGTTGAATAACAGCGTTACCATTGTATAGCAAAGTATACATGCAGTTTTTGATTTCGTAGTAACTTGTGTTTGGTTTCGTAGTAATTTTTCTTGAAAATCGTATTATTCATAGAATTTATTAATAAATAAATTTTTAAATTGTATCATTGTAAAATTTGTTGTATCATGATAATTTAAAACCAAATATTAATTCCAGTTTTGTTTACTTCTGACTCCGTGCTTCTATATTTTCTACTACTATTTCTTAAAGGCTTTTAAGAATATGTACATTAGGCATATAACAAATTTTAACGAAAAATTTGGCATACCACCACGTGGTGGCAAATATTGTACAAGTAATGAATATCACTTTTTTAGGTGATTTCGGTTCAAAAACGTTCCGCGCAAAAATGGATTTCTAAAAAAAGTCAGATTTTTTTTTAATTTTTTTTTTTAATATTTTTATTTTTACATTTTTGTCAATTGTTATATGAAATAAGTTTTAAGCTTAAAGTATATGATGATTTACACAACGGTAAAATGTCTTGCACAATTTTAATTGCACGCTCTGCGCAGATGTACAAAATTTTTTTTGTTTTTTTCAGCAGTTCTGATAAAAAAGTAATTTCGTTTTGCGCGGAAACTTTATTGCAATTTCGCAAAAAAAAATAATGGGGTTCATACTTTTTTATGCTCTATTCGACTATAGTATGCCGTTTTTCGTATTTGCAAAAATTGTAAAAAGTTATATGCCTAATAGTCAAATGTATTAAATGCAACAGTCAAAAATATCCACAATAGTCAAATTTAGTAAAGAAAACACAGCAGGAAAAACTTAATTTTCTTCTATTTAAATTTTTATCTCCATATAAAAACAAATAAAAATGATTGATACAATATGTAGTAAAATTTAGTAAAAAAAACGCCAAAAAACCTTCATTTTCTCTATTTACATTTTTATTTCCTTGTAAAAAAACGATTGCGACAATAGCCAAATTTAGTAAAAAAAAAAAAAACGCAAGAAAAAACTTAAATTTTTTATTACATTTTTATCTCCATATTTAAAAAAAAAAATACACTTATGTTAACATAATTTTATAATCGGCAACATTCGGAATAGTTATTGAGGTACTTTGGGAGCATATTGAAAGATTCGTACTAATTTACTACAAAATGATCGCTCCGGCAACCCTGTTGCAAAGAGAGCAATCAGCTGACACGTTATTACGTGAAAAATCAAACTGAGCTAGGTTTCTACGATACGTGCGTTAAAGGGGCCTTCGTCATGCGTTGGTGAGTGGGCATTTACACTACAACTCCATAAGACAGGTTGTGTCAGCTGACACGGGCTACGTGCGTGCGTCGTTGACTGGTTGGGCTATTAGGTTTGTCACGGCGAAGCGAGACGGGTATACTCTAGTATTATACATATACTTTCCCAACTAAAACAAACACGTTCGTATTTATTTCTAGGCAACGTCAGCGTTGCCATACTAATTTTTCGGCAAAAATTGTAATAGATTTCCTTGTGAAGAAAATTTAACACAAGAAAATATCTTGACTATTTCTTGAGCTTTTTTATATAGTTTCAGCATTTCTTTTAAGGTGGATACCCTTTAAAAAGTATAAATGATAAAATAAAGTCTGCACTTATTTTAGCACCTAATTACAATTCCCCCCTTAAGTTGAATATCCATTACTAATGCGAAAACCGTGATCATTCGTTTTTCAGGAATAAGTACGGGCGAGTTTATAAGTCGATGTTAAGAGGTTGCCTTCGAAGACCCCAACGCAAAAATAAAAATTTGCCAACAAATTGTGTCGACTGTGAAGATACACGAAAATATGTCAAAGAATCTATTGAGTTATATCGTCACTTTTCTAATCCCTCACTTAATCGGCGTTGGATTTGTAATGACTGCAATACGGAAAATAGCACTGTTACCTGGCATTGCATTATCTGCGACACAGTCAGCTACTTGGCACCCATTTATAAGGATACATTACTAAGCAGAGCTAATAGTCATTATAAGCAAGTTAATAAACGTCAACAAAAAACTACAGAAAGCAACGAGAAAAGGCGTCTCAACTGTTTGCGCCGAACTCAGAGCCTTACTGCAGAAAAGCTATTCTCATGTCGCAGTTGCCACATTTGCTTCGTCAATAATTGCACCGACATTTTTAACCTCCCGGATACTTTTATGCTGAGATGCAGAAAAAAGGAAAGCAATTTACACGGTAAGATTATTGTTATTCCTATATTGTGACGGACTTTTCCTTTGAAGCTGGGATAAGCTCAGTCCATCCAGGGTACCTGGAAAGAGAAGGCTATAAATTCCTTTTCCAAGGAAAACAACCTGTGATTTCGATTACGATATATGTATTTATTTCTCAAAATTTTCTAGTTCTACGATTTCTAACTATGTACTCTGATCTCTTAAAGATAGGGAGGTGAAAACCCTCTCTACCTTCCGTCACCGAGGTAAAACCCTCTGTGAATATAACTAAGTTTGAGTGGAGTGAAAACCTCCAGTCAAACTCCTTATCAGTGTTAAAAACCCACTGACAATATACCTGTCAGTTGCAGCCTATTACTGTAACTGATTTCCTCTTCAAAATGCTCGCCCTTTTATAGCGATCCTGCTCGCAGGCAGCCCGTTATCTTACAATAATTATCCTTAGGGTGCCGACAGTCATCAACGAGTCGACCGAACGAATCGAGTACCCGTAAACATAACGAGTTGAACGAATTTCATGCCCGCATGACAACACAAAAATCAGCTGTTTTCTATTTTGAACAGCCGTGTGAGTGTTGCCGTATTTGAAATAATGGGAAGACACAAAAATTTCGCATGAAATACCCAAACATAGTACCGATATTTATTCTCGATTTAAATTTTTAAATATATTGTTTTCTTTCTGTGAAAAAAGACGTAGGCGAAAATTTTTAATAAAAATATGCGCGATTTTGTATTCAAAGTTTTGGTAATTATCTAGTTTAGGTGACATGGTGGAAATTGGTAAATTTTCAAGAACTGGGGTGTCAATCGACGCGTTTTGATCACATGAACACGAATTCGAAGCGGAACTTAATTTTTTAACGCAATAAAAAATTTTTAACAAAAGACGGCGGGGTAAAAACAGTTTTTTGAGTGGTGTGGTCCTATCCCTCCTCAGGAGTCAGAGTAGCATTTCTGATGCATTTTGTAATTTTCTTGTTGAACAGTGAAAAATACATAAGTAAAAGAAAATACACTTTTTTGGCAATAAATAAAGGAATAACCATAAGCATTTTTTATTTCGTGCTTACACAAACAATTTTTTAAAAGCTGCCGTCGTCGCAATTTTGTTTGCCTGTGTGGATATTTTGACGGAAAATATCAGTTGTTCACTACCCGCTGGTCCGCTATCCGTTGATTCGTTCAAAAATGGTAAAAGGGATAATTTTGAAATAAAAATTACTTTTATTTATCGTAAATTACTCTTTTCTTTTCATTGCCTAATTTCTCATTTATTTGAAAAATACACTATCCATTTCCTATAGTGATGAGCGATGTATCGCAAACGGTGATTTTTTCACTGTGAATAAAAAATCACAAATCGCAATTGCGATCACTTTTTCAAAATAGCAGTTCACTACTTATTGGCAACTGCTATCGATGTAGCAATTAAGCAGTTCACCTATGTGAATCGCAATCGCAAAAGCATTATAAATTTCTTTTTGCTTACACTTTTGAGCAGACCACATACGTACATATGTATGTAGAAATATAAGAAAAAAAAATTATTGAATTTACAATTTGTCTTTGAAAAATATTTACAAACAGCGATATTACTGCGGAATACGTTGTTATTGCTATCATTTTGTTAACATAAAATAAAGACAGGTTATATCGCTCAGAAAACGCAAAATTAATCTCTACCGGTAACTGATGATTTTATACCAGTCCATGCAATCGCAATAGCAGTTTAAAATCACAGTGATTTAAAAATAGCAATCACCGAAATCACAGATATCGAAAAATCGCAGTTTCGCTCATCTCTAATTTCCTATGTAGCAGAGATATGAAATAACTATTATTTCATTCAAACATGTACATTTTTCAAATATAACATCATTTATGCAACTTTTTTATTTCATCCTGTGCGAAAAGTTATGCTCCGAAAAACATAAAAGTTATAACTGGATAATAACGATTTAAGTTTATTTGAAACCAAAATAATGACATTAAAAATGGTTACATGTGAATTAATAACATATACAGAAATGATAATTATTTTCAATAAATGAGCTAAACAATTATCTAATAACTCATATTTCGCTTAAGTAAACTTAAGCGGTTTTTCCTATGAACAAAGATATATTCTATTACATTTTACACTCGCATTGATTTCGTTTAATAATACAATGAAAAATACCGTTCAAATGTTTTAGTGGCTAAAAAAGTTCGTTCGGCAACACCGCGTTGAGCAAAAGCAATCAGCTGACACGTTGTTATGGGAAAAATCAAAACTCGTTTGATTTCTTCGATATGGGCGGCTATGGGCGTTTATGTCAGCGTCGGTGAGATTTCGTTTACATGCAACTCCCATAAGATAGATCGTGTCAGCTGACACGGGTATGTGCGGGCGTTGATGACTGTTGGAACCATTACTTCTCTTGTTTGCCAAAATGCGGTGGTGGGTTTTCTATTGGCCTTGCCTGCGCTTGAATACATGTATGCTTGTGTGTTCGCTGTCACCTATCTGTCGCGCTGAGTTCAATCGCCTACGATCTGCACAATTTCGACTATCTGTATGTATGTATTAGGGATGGGACTATTCGAATAAAAATTATTCGAATAAAAAATCCTTTTATTCGAAAGGTATTCGTAATTCGAATAATATTTATTCGAATAATTTATTCGGTATATTCGAATAAATACTATTCGAATAGTACTATTCGAATATCACTATTCGAATACCACTATTCTCGAATAGCTATTGTATGTATGTATATATGCTTTTGCTTTTGTAAGTGCATACATATGTATGTACATATACATATACGTGCTCCGGCTTGCGCGGAGGCAAGTGAAATTTCCAAATATGCATGTTAATACATACTACTATTCGAATAGTATTATTCGAATAGTATTATTCGAATAATACTATTCGAATAGTACTATTCGAATTTTTTCCATCGAATATTATTATTCGTTTATTCGAATATTATTCGAAAAAAGTCCCACTACTAGTATGTACAAATTCATTTCGTATATCTTTCGGTTGGGTATGTAAATATATATGGAATTGTGTGGTACACCTAATCCTCAGGATTGGGGTCCTCACACTCCCCCCTCACCTGCAGGAACAATGCTCACCGTCGCCCAGCCGAAAATTGTTGTTATTGGGCTAGTTGGGGGTTTCTCGTTGTGTGATGCCTCCGCTGATCACTGCTGCTTAGTGCTGTAGGTTCTTGCTAGTGTTGTGTTTAATGTTATCAATCCCGGAATTTGTTGACTATATATCGGGATTCCCAGTGTTCGCTGTACTCGGTCCTGTTGGTCGCTTGAAGAGTTGTAATATCACATATTTCATTGTAGCGGGCCCGAAATGGAATGAAATCCCGAGAATGGCTTTAAAATCGACAAAGAGATGGTGTGTGTCGGTTCCTTTTTCATGAGATTTTTCCAGGATTTGGCGTACTGTGAAGACCTGGTCGATGGTAGATTTACCAGGTCTGAAGGCACACTGATAAGGTCCAATCAGCTTGTTGACGGTGGGCTTCAGTCTTTCGCACAATACACTTGCTAAGACCTTATATTCGATATTCAAAAGGCTTATCCTACGATAATTGGCGCGTATTGTGGAGTTTCCTTTTTTATGGATTGGGCAGAGCACACATAAGTTCCAATCGTCGGGCATGCGCTCGTCCGACCATATTCTGCATAGGAGTTGAATAATGCTCCTTATCAACTCTTCGCCGCCATGTTTGAATAGCTCGGCTGGGAAGCCGTGAGGGCCCGGGGCTTTGTTATTTTTAAACCGAGACATTAGGGGCATTTCAGTTATTACATCTGGGTCTGGGTTAAGATAAATTTTTACTGAAACAATCCGGCTCATAATGAAAATTGGCTGCACTTGCAAAGAACTAAAAAGAAGAAGAAACATATACAACATATACCCAGCAGTAAAAATCTGAAATGAATCCTTTATGAATCACTGATGAAATTCATCATGAGGAGGCATTAGTGAATGCTTTCATATAAAGGCTGCTGAATTTTTTCAAATATGTAAATGGTTTGCTTTCCTCATGCCTATATGACTCCGTTCGGAGCCGGCATAAAACTGTCCAATGGTAGGAAAAACAAAAGGAGCACACCTCGAATTGGGAGAGAAGCTCGGCCATAAAACTCGTCAGAGTTATAATAGCGCAAAAACAATTCTTCTGTACGTTGAAAAGAGACAAATACTACCTCAAAAACAATTTGATTGACTTTAAACTTCAAACTAAATGAAAATAACTATTTCAAAAATTATTTTTTTGGAAATTTGAATTTAAATTACTGAAATAAATTATGAAACTCAAATGTCGGGATAGCTATGTATTCCATGTTATAAGGAGAAGCTAGTGCGCATAATAATTTTTCTTCAGGACTTCTTCTTTCCCCTTACGGCCAAAGTAGAAGCTTACAAGAGGCAAATTTGAAATTTGTATTTCCATATATTTTTTTATTTTAAATATAATTTGTTTTATAGTTGTCAAATTGAAAAATTTGTCAAAAATGCTGCCGAATGTCAAAAAACCTACCGAAATACAAGCTGGCTCGTTGGTTTATAACCGCCTAGATGATATTTCGTTTGGTTTTTTCAATATAGCTTGCGCGCTTGCACCAACGCAAAACGATAGTGATGAATATTCAACAAAGAATGATCAATGATCATTTAGCAGTGAAACAAATTTACTGCAGGGTATATGTATACATACACAAATGTCACTTTTCAGTTCTGCCAAATCAAAAAAGCACTGTGCTGCCAAATCAGCACGGAAAAAACAAATCGAACAGGGCGGATCAGAAATTGAACCAGCAATTTATCTGGTTTAATCGAGCTGAAATCTTTGTTGTTGCATTTACATGCAAAAATTTTTATCTGGGTTAGGATCACCGTATGTGAAACACGGCTATTGCTATTCGCACTTCGTCATGATCGGGTGGTGGAACATTCCTACCATCATCTGCTATTGGGGATTCTGCTGCCGTTATCTAGCAGGGAGGAGAAGTGATCCCTCCACAACTTAAGTACACTCTGGACATCAGTTACCAGATCGCCGTTATCATTACGGCAGGAATTTGTCCCGGCCTTGACCATGTTTCGGGACCCGGCGAAATCGATCAGTCTCGTCCCATTAGGGGTAGTTACGTCGTGGAGACTGAATTTTCCGACTGTGCCGCCAAAGATACCTTCCTTGCCCACCCTGGCATAAAAATCGCCAAGCACGATCTTTTTATCTCGGCGGGGGCAGCGGTCGTAGATTTGTTCTAACAGCTCATAGAAGGAGTATTTGGTTGCATCGTCCTTCTCTTCCGTCGGGGCGTGGGCACAGATGAGCGATATTGAAATACTTCGCTTTGATGCGGATGGCGGCTTGTCCAGTGGCGTGAAAGGCAGTACTCGGCGGGTGAGTTTCTTTCCCACTACAAAACCAACACCAAATATGTTCTCCTCTGCATGGCCACTGTGGTATATGACGCAAGACCCGATTTTCTTTGAGTCATGCCCCGTCCGTCGCACTTCCTGAATAGCGGTGATGTCTGCTTTTACATTTTCGAGGACATCAACCAGCTGGGCAGCGGCACCTTCCCTATTAAGGGTCCGGACGTTGCAGGTGCATACCCTCAAATCATAGTCCTTTAAACATTTGCCATGGTCGTCATCAAAAAGAGGTGGTCTCATCCGAGGCATTGTTGGATTTTTCATTGGATAGGATTTTTTACGTGGTGGGTCCCAAGCTCGACGCACAACCTGCACTGCAGCAGTTGTTTACTGTTACATGTTTATATAGCGAGCCGCTTGCTCCAAGATAGACGCCCGCTCGCAGCCTCACGTTCTGGTGATCAGACGCTGCAATTATTCCCCTCAAAAAACCCTTTAACCGTATACGAGGGAGTGGCCTTGTCGAGTTGTCGCCTTCTCACATTAGTTCACCACCAAACACGTTTTCGGTGGCTATCCAGAGGACACTACGAAGTCATGAGCTGCTTGCTTCGCATGTAAAAGAATCGCTCTGGCCACCCCCAGGTGGATGGCAGTCAGAAGCTTCCCCACTTACGTGGACTTCTACACACGAAACCATCCTCGATTACGTACGTTAATAATTGAATGAGATACAGCTTTTTTATAAGGTGTAATTATTGAGAAATAAAAAGACCTATTTTTTGCTCAGCTTTGGTCACCCTGTACGGCTAAACAAAACAAGACCCACAAAATTTTATCTGTCAATCGCTGTTAAAAAAATTGATTTGCTAATGCTTTAATTTCTATTTTATTTTTGGCCGCTATCACCCAGTGTGCGGCGTAGGCATCACAAATAAAAGAGCTCTATGTTGAAGTCCTCATCAAGACCTTTCATTTGGTACTAATATCGCTCAGAAATATTCAAAGGTCATCCGGGTCCACGTTTTGACCCATACCTGGATATCCGGTACAGTCATCACAAATAAAAGAGTTCTATGTCGAAGTACTCATCAAGACCTTTCATTTGATACCAATATCGCGCAGAAATATTCGAGGGACATCCGGGTCCACGTTGTGACCCATATCTGGGGACTCGGCCTAGGCATCACAAATAAAAGAGCTCTATGTCGAAGGCCTCATCAAGACGTTTCATTTGATACCAATATCGTTCAGAAACATTCGAGGGTTACCGGGTCAACGTTTTGACCCATATCTGCGGACCCGGCCTAGGGAACACAATGATACTATTCTATGTAAATTCCCGGCTCTACCTTTCATTTGATACCAATATCGTCCAAAAATATTCAGGGGAAAGCCTGGTCCACGTTCTGACTTTTTGACCTATATCTAGGGAACTGACTTCCGGATTTAAAAAAAAAACAATATGCTTATCGACGGCTGAGAATAAGATCGTCCCATTTCAAAAATTGTTTCAAAAACGCACTATTTGAAAAATTGTTTCAATAACGTCCTATTTCAGATATTGCTTCAAAAACGCCCTATTTGAAAAATTGTTTCAATAACGTCCTATTTCAGATTTTGCTTCAAAAACGCCCTATTTCACAGAAAATTCCATATGTATTTCTCTGAAATAGGGCGTTTTTGAATAATTGTCTGAAATATGACGTTCTTGAAACAAATTCTGAAATAGGGCGTTTTTGAAGCAAAATCTGAAATAGGACGTTATTCAAACAATTTTTGGAATAGGGCGTTTTTGAAACAATTTTTGAAATAGGGCGATCTTATTCTCAGCCATCGATATAAACCATCTAGGGAAAGGTACTCAGCTGCTGTGTAAATTTGTTCAAAATCCCTCCACGCGTTTGGGCGAAAGCCGGCGACAAAGAAATAGGCTTGATTTGGCGCCCATGACAGGGTATATAGAATTTCAAAAAAGTCGGAACTTTCGGGGATATAGGCACAAGTGTGGACCCAGAGTGACCCAGCAAGTCTTTTAGCAATATTGGTATCAAATGAAAGGTTTTGAGCAGTAGAGCTGCAAAACCATCGATAGTCAGACCACTCGATAGTTTCGATAGTCGAAAAAAAAACTATCGATACTATCGATAGGTTTTTATGAATATTTCACTAAAATAAAAAGAGGGATGGTTTTGTTACAGTTTTCTTTCCAAAAAGTCTTTAATTTTTTACGCAAAACAATAATTAAATAAAAGATCAAATAAGAATTAGATATTTCATTTACACTGAGAGAAAAATCAACCAAAAGTTGGTTAATAGTACTAATTTCACACTTGAAATGGAATCAATGCGAATTTTGTTTAATATTACCATTGTTGATATATTAGACAGTGTTTTTGGTTATATTAACCATGATATTTGTTGATATAACAAAATGTTCGTTCAAATCTTCAACCAATTTCTTGTTACTATTAAACAATTTGTTGGTTATATTTTTATGCCAGTAGCAGCACTGCTATGTATGATCTATAAGAGAGTGTTAATATGTTAACTGAATAACAAAGAAAATTCCAAATACTCACTCTCTCGCTCTCTGCAATTCGGGTCCAGCCATTCAACTTCGTCAAGCACAAACGGTGTTGAAGGCGATGGTAACAACAAAGCCGAAGTCATAAAGCTTCGTAAATATTTTTACTTTTTTTTTTAGATATGAAATAACCAATATTTTCGCTAATATAATAAAATATACACGTTGGGGAAACCAACTTTCTGTTTGATATTGATTGTTACCAAAATATTGGTTAATGGTACAATGAAAATGTACATATTACATTTTTTCCTTTTGATATGAATAAATCAACCAATAAAACATTAACCAAGAAGTTGGTTGAAAAAACCATTGTACTTTTTTCTCTGTGTATGTATATAGCATTTTCTGGTTAAATTAAACCTTAAAAACAGGGATGGTTTTGTTTACATTTTCCTTTTCAAAGTCTTTTTTTTAACGCATAACGTTAATTAACAAAAGAACAACAAATAGGAATTAAATACTTCACTTATATATATAGCATTTTTGGTTAAATTAAACCTTTTTCAATTTAAAATTTGACTTGAAAACGCTATAGTAATAAAAATAAAAGTAGTACATTTGTTTTTTAGCATCTTTGGCGCTGACTAGTACATAAGGCACATTGTTTATACATTTCATTAATGTAAAATACCGATAATCAAAAGGCACACTGTTTAAACATTTCATTAATGTATAATACACTATGCTTTAAATAAATCAAAAAACAAAAAATACGAAGAATTTCAGTTATGGGGGAGAATAGGTATGGGCCTGCTGAGCACGGAACAATTTTTTTTTAATTTTTTTATGGTTACGTTTTTGAGATAACGGTAATATTGTGTTTTTTGTTATCACTTTATTCAAAAATTATGTTCGCTGGAGTTACGCTTCTAACAATATACAACTTGTAGTAATTGAACCACACCTCGCTAAATGACATCTGGTCAATGTCAAAATTTTTAATTTTTTGCGATTTTTGAAAAAGTTTTGATTTTCAAATTAAGTTTTTTATAAAAACTTGTAAAAATCAGAAAAGTTTTATATTTTAAAAATTAGCCCGTTTAATTGTTAACGTAATATCAAGGATATCTGATAAAAACATTATTTTTAGCGATTTCTTTCATGTGAAACAAAAAGGATATTTTATGGACGAAAAATTCGGTTAGATGACTCATCCGTGTATAAACAAAAGATAAAATTTGTTTGTGACTTCACCCTCTCATAGGGTTAGCGTTAATCAGAGGTTGAGTAAACGGCCCTTAAGCTAAAGATATAGATACTTATGTATTGTGGAACGATTTTTCGTCATCCCTTGTGAAAAAATCGTCATCCCTTGTGAAAAAATCGTTCCACAATACATCATATTCCTACCCCGTCGGAAAACCAAGCAAAAAAAAGGAATAATGAAAATTACTTAACTATTGCTTGTCATTTTATATCAGAAGATTTCAAATTGGGAGTAGCTGTACTGTAGACACTGTGATGGCTGGTACAGACCAATACCTAAACAAAACTGAAATATTGCTTAGTTCAGCTATTCTTTCAAGTTTAATTCAATTCGGTACAAATTACCGAAATGTAGTTAATTTTCATTCAAGGTAATGACGGGTTAATCCGCAGCCTTTAAAGTTATTTTTGCAAATTATGCACGTTATCCATCACTGTAAATCGATCGATTCAGCTGAGAGAACGATGATGGAATTTTATGTCAAGATATATCTCTCTGCCATTTCCTGTTGAGATCTAAAGCAAGCCACATGTGGTGGATGCTACTGTATAAAAATATTAATATTTGAGTGCGGTTATCATTTTTTATAAGTCCAATCGCGAATAAATTTACTTAAATAAAAGCGCAGGTAAGTGCTAAAATAATTTAGCATCGCGATAATATCGTAATTTTCCCGCAAAAGTGTTCATTTTTTTATAATTAAAAGTCCCGGAAAAAAAAAATATGACATACTACTGCCTCGTGCATGCGACATTTCTGGAAGGATTGCTAAAAGCACCGTCTCCAACCTGCATACAATTATAAATATCATCATCATATTATCTTCATATCAAGGTACGTAGTTATGCTGTCCATAGAAGATTAGTATTTCTATGTAAAACGTGGTTTTGGTAAACTTTATTTAAAGGTGACCAGGTTCCATCCCACGCGGATACCCTAGTAGGGATTGGTTATCTGCAAGGTGCATTTACGCAACAAGCATATATAATCGTACAGATGTACAGGAGTACGTTGGCAGCAGTGGTCATCTGAACAATTATACGGGAGCACCAGCTTCCATTCTGCTCATCGCGGGAGCAGCATAGGAATATATAGATATGTGTATACATATATAGTGTAGATTCAGATTTATTACTATAAAACAATCGAAAGAAAAGAAACCAAAAAAAAAAAACAAAAAACAAAAAAGAAAAATTAATGTAATTCCCCGTGAAATGAAATTTCTGAGTTAGGTAGTTTATTGAAAAGAACTAAAAACAACAAAAAGGTTGTTATCAGTTTCCCTTTTATCGAAAAGAAAGAAAAAGTTTATAGAAGCAAACGAATTTTCATGTAGTATGTATATATAGCCGTACATAATATGCATATGTGAGTACCTGTATGTATCTCTGCATATGTATATCTAGGTATGTATACATATGTACGGGTACATGCGGATGCCTACATGTGCATATGTATGAATAAGTATGTAGTTATATAAACAAATCTACCAAAATTAAAATATGAATTAATATTTGTAATCAAGAAAAAGAAAAATGTAAGAAAAATTTAATTTAAACCTTTCGTCCGGGTTGGTACACATATGTACCAGCACCCAATTTAGTACCCAAAACGCTTTCTATTGTTCTAAAAATGATATGAAATTGTTCCGTATGGTAACCCTGATATTTTGTCAAAGTTTGACAGCAAAAGCTTTAACAGCTGATATTTTATGCACGTGTTTTCAACGAAGAATTAAAGGTAGTGAGTGTTTATTGGCGAAACAAAGTACAATTCATGAGTGGAAATTCAAAGTTTTATTGAATTTTGGAGCAAAAACCCTGATAGAATATACGTAAGTCGATATAAAGTTTTATAAGTATCGTAGTAAGATTTTATTTCCAAATTTAGTTTGTGGTACATATATGTACCAGCCGTACTTTTCCCTGGTACATATATGTACCATCAGGGTTGGTGACATTGTTATTTCTATTTCAGAACGAAAATGAAAAAACGTTCACTTAGCCAAAAGGAGCTAGAAATCTTGGTGGAAGATATTTCCGATTTTTCTGTAGGATCATCAGATGACTACGACCCATGTGAAGATGAATCGGACTCATCAGGTGAGAGCAGTGACCATGAAATCGAACTTCAAAGCGAGAGTGAGTGGGAGTCTGATTCTGAAGAACCGTCCACATCCAAGGCAGCGCAAAGAGATGTGGAAGAATCAGAAAGTTCATCTTGCGAGTCCGAAGCTGCTGCTACTTCTAATCTTACTGCAAACCGCCTTATTGATTGGATATTGCCAAGCGACTCTTTCATTTCTGCCAAAACCATTCCACCAGAAAGGCCTTCTGAAATAATTGCAGAAATATCTAAGCAATCCACTGCAATGGATATCTTCCATAAACTCTTTCCACACTCTTTATATCTGCATATTGTGAATTGCACTAACCAGCGCTTGGAGATGTTAAATAGTTCCAAAACACTAAAATACCAATTAACAAAATTAACTGATAAAGGCGAAATCCAAAAAATTTTAGGATGTATGCTGATCATGTCGTACAACAAGCTCCCTGCTCTAAAGCATTATTGGAGTCAAAGGAAATCCATGGGAAATCGCACAATTGAAAACTGTATTTCTCGTGATAGATATATGACCCTTGCTTCGAAACTTTATTTTGCCCCTCCAGATAAACAACCAAATGCCAATAAGTCATATTACGTAGATGATTTGATTTCTTGTTTGAAACACACGTTTAGTAAATGCCGTCAAGACAGTCCGTATCAAAGCATAGACGAGAGCATGATTAAGTTCAAAGGTCGTTCTTCATTGAAGCAATATATGCCAATGAAGCCGATCAAACGGGCTATCAAACTATGGCTTCGTTGTGATGCAGATTCTGGATACACATATGACCTAAATGTGTACGTTGGAAAAGGCTCAGAGATAAGTGATGATGCTCTAACTCTCGGCGAAAAAGTTGATAAAACTCTAGCAGGGACAATAAAAGTTCCCGACGTGGTTCTATGCTTCGATCGATTTTTTACAAGTGTGTATTTATTGGAAACCATCAATTTTGCTGCAGTCGGGACCTGCATGGCTAACAGGAAAAATATGCCAGAAATGGGAGAAAAACTGAAGAAAGGAGAATCACGATTCATGTGTACTGGCACAGGGCTTCTTTGCATGAAATGGCAAAACACCAAAGAGGTCATATTGATGAGTAATTGCCATAAACCAAATATCACTCAAGTTTCAAAAAAGGATAAATCGGGTCAACAAATGCAAATCGACTGCCCGGAAGCAATTGCATTTTATCGTCAAAAAATAGGCGGAGTTGATCGCGCTGATCAATTCATAAGTCTTTACAATCACGAGCGAAAGTCAGCAAAATGGTGGAAAAAGGTTTTTTATACCTGCCTTGGTATGTGCACAACTAACGCGTGGATTCTTTACAACGATTTGAGACGTGAGCATGAAAAAGTTCCATACTTGACATATCTGGTAGCTCTTGCTGAGGAACTAATTGCTGAAGGGAAGAAAACTACCAACCAATCAGAACCGAGAAGAGGTCCAATTTCGAAGAAGAGAAAACTTTTTGGTTCCCCATTACATCTTCCCGTAGAAGGTGCTACAAGAAGGCGCTGTGGTCGTTGTACACAAATGAGAAAACAAAAGAGAACAAAAACCATTTGCCAGGAGTGCAATATGCCATTATGTAAAGATTGCTTCATGCTTTACCATACATTATAAATAAAATATTTCCAAAATAAATGTAAAATCTCAAAATCATATATGTAAATTTTTCATTTGTTTGATCCTGTTGGTACACATATGTACCATGTAAAAACCCTGCTGGTACACATATGTACCACAAGAACCCCTGCCCCCACAGACCCCCTGACAAGATTTTCTCAATTCTTTAACAATAAATAGTACATATAAACTCAAGTTGACGGTTTTAGGTGATTATTTCAAGAAAAAAAATCAAAATTTGTATTCAGGGACGAAAGGGTTAAAGCACATAGATTGAATTGAGGCAACAAATACGTATATGAAGTATGCATATTTATTTTGAACATTTATTATATACATTTTAAATCATCATCGGCACCAACAAAATTCAGTCAACTTGTTTGCGCAAACATCGTTGGACATCCCTAATGCAATGTAAGTAAACAAACATACAAACATATCTACTCATTTACATAAATATGCATATAACATATTCTTAGTTTGAAGTACATACATTTATACCTATCAAGATGCCATGAGCCGTACTCACATTATCGTTGCTCTTTAGATTGCTCACTTTAATTGATAATTTTATTATTTTAAAATTTTTCGTTATTATACTTATATAAAAGAAATAAGTTTACGAACATGCTTATATACATATGTATGTATACCTAAATCGGCATATAACCTATTTTAGTTTTAGATAAATTCGAGATACTATGAGTTGTACTCACAATACCGTTTATCATTTTCATTGATAACTTTTATTTAGTTTGTTAGTGTACATTCCTCCCTAATATTTAAAAGGCATACATACACCTTTACATAAGCATACATAATGAAGTAAGTTTTTTTTTGCTATTGCATACCGCCGACATATGTACATAAATATGATCATTTACATATAATATACATATATACACATAGGTACGTAAATTCAAATTTACCTAAATAATGAATGAATAGTTCGGATTTATTTGTTTATTTACATACATACGTTTATACCAACATACTTATGTATGCCCGCAATGGAAAAATGAAACGTAATTTTAGTTTAATGAGCATTTCTTAATTCTCTTATCTTTTGTTAATTATGAATAAAGAGTAAATTATTATAAGTCTTGTGAGTTGATCATGTAGTCGTGGGGTTTGGTTGGTTGGGTATGGGAGAAGTTGATGTCAACTCTCAATACATGGTAGGGAAGGGAGTGAGAGTAAATAAGGAGGTAAAACAACACCTCAAACCTCCTCTCACAGGTATGTTTACATTTTATTATGCAGGTATTATTTTCGCATAGATAATAGCTTTGTTCAACAACTTTACTTGCAAGAAGAGCGTCAGTGACAAATTAAGAGTAAAAACGAGTAAAAGAGAAAATTATCAACCAAAGTTATTGAACACAAAATCGTAAACATTTGCAAGTAAACAGCTGATGCGCCGTTTTCACAATTTGATTTTTAGGTTAGGTTGTAATTGAAATCTTTGAAATTGCAAATAAATGTAAATAACTGAATTAGGAAAACGAAAATCTACTTTGGATATTCCCCAACATCGTCAAGATTCCTTTTTGCGTTAATTTATTTAGTAAGCAATTAGAAATTTGCGATTAAAATGTTTGCATATTTCCAATTGAAATTTTTGTGATCATATGTTTTTGACGCTTCTATTTTTTTTAAAGCTGCAAGTAGTTGCAAGTGAAAATTTTACTTGCAACTATTTTCAACTCTCTCGAAGTCTTACTCTCCCAATTTGGATCTCTTTTGCAAATTTTTTGGGTTATTGAACATAAAATTCGCAACTATTTGTAAAATCAATTAAAAATTTTGAGTTATTGAACAAAGCTAATATTAGTATGATCTGACCAGCCATATCTGCTGGTGGCTTCCTCTGATTAGGAATTTTGTTTTGTTTTGGTCTGTTTGTTTTGATTTCTATTACTATGCTGTTTTAGTCCATCCGAACATAAAAGAAAAGCCAAAGCTGAGTGCACCATGTTCCATGCGAGTTACCGTGTTTTGCACCTTCATTGAATTTAGCTGTGCGAGCAAATTGTTTCTTATATTAAAGGCAGTACTATTGAATATGAGAAGTTTAAGGCCGCGCAAGAAGTCTATAGTGTTTTGCAAAAAGAAAGTTGTAAAACGACGCCCTATACACGGATGAGTCATATAACCGAGTTTTTAGTCCATAAAATATCCTTTTTGTTTCACATGAAAGAAATCGCTAAAAATAATGTTTTTATCAGATATCTTTGATATTACGTTAACAATTAAACGGGCTAATTTTTAAAAAATATGGGAATATACGAGATTTCTTAGCCTATAACTCGACAAATAATTGAGATATTATGACGAAACTTGGTTTATACACTTTTATAACTTGCGTTAATAGACACGCAAAAATTTATTGAAATCGGTTTATGACCACGCCTACTTTTTAACAAATATATTTCTGGAACACCGTTTGGGAATTAGTAACGTGACATCTTTGTAACTAGTCATAAAGGAGTGAAATTTTGCACAAATGGTAATAAAAAAATTTTGTCGCCAAAAACAACATCAGGTGTTTATTGGTGTCACAAAGAGCTTTCCAAAAACGCGACTGCCGACCAAAACGGAAATATTTTATGTTTTGGGTGGCCCGTTTCAGAAATTCTTACCCAATTAGTAAAAATCCAATTATTGGGTTTTTTAAGAGCAGCTGTCACCTCTCGGCAGTGGACGGCATACCCTCCGAGAGTATTTCTGCCATGAAAAAGCTTCTCACAAAAAATGCATTCGCCGTTCGGAGCCGGCATAAAACTGTAGGTCCACCCAATTAGTAGGAAAAACAAAAAAGGAGCACACCATGAATTGGGAGAGAAGCTCGGCCATAAAACTCGTCAGAGTTATAATAGCGCCATTGTATTATTATTATTAACTTAACTTAACTTAACTTGACTTTACTTGACTTGACTTGACTTGACTTGACTTGGATTAACTATTATTCGTCTTTGCGAAGCAACGGGTATTTGCTAGTGTAAAGATAAAGGTAAAGTTAAAGGTAAAGGTAAAAGTAAAGGGAAATGGGAAAAACTTTTTTCGTCGCTGCTAAGCGGGACAGATATTTGCTAGTGATAGCTACATTAAATATTCGTATTGACGTAATTTCTTTTTTTTTTTTTTCGGATATAGCTTTTATTGTATCATTCTTGGAGAATAACACAATATTTTTATAAAATCTTAACCTAGAATACAATCACGTTATTCGTTGAAAGAGAAATGAAAAGAAATTTTATTTGATATAAAATAAATACTTATGAATACATTTATTATGTGTATGTGAATGTTTTTATTTTTACTTAAGAGTATTTATGTATGTACGTAATTTTATTTTATATTCGTTCATTATGTTATTCATTTTCATTATATATGCATTTATGCCGTCGGAATGTGATGGAATGGAATTCCAAGCAGCTGATTGTATAGTATTAAAAGTTCGTACGGCCTGATAGGACAGGCTTATCGCTGACACAATCGTGTGTTGCATTAGTAAGTGCTGTTGCAGTTTCTTTTTGGAAGGAATTCCAATAAGCAGCGTGTATGAACTTAGGAGTTTTTACGGCCTAATGGGATAGGCTCATCCGGAACACAATCATACATATCGTCCCTGCGAATAACAAAACAGATGTATTTTTCAGTAAGTTTGCAGGAGAGCAAAAAAACTAATTCCTAATTAACTAATAGTTGCCATTTTGCCTCTATGTTTGTGAGCGCATACCTTTTTCTCAGAACATTTATAGTACTACACGCGCATACTTTATTTGATAACTTCTAAACCAAACCAGATATGAAAAAACTGCAAACGCAGAAATGTGGGCAATGAATAGGGCTAGTAAAAATGCAATAAAAAAATTTCCTAAAAATTTACAATTGGCAGCCACGTCACTGTTGACAGCTACAAATTCTTCGTCTATTTGGGAACCAGCATTAACACCAAGAATGATGTCAGCACGGAGATCCAACGAAGAATCACGTTTGCCAATAACTAAGTAGGCAACTGAAAAGTAAAGTCCTCTCTCGACAAACAAAAATCACACTCTACAGGACGCTCATTGTTCCAGTCCTCCTGTACGGCGCAGAAGCATGGACAATGTCAAAATCAGATGAGATGGCACTTGGAGAGGAAAGTTCTTCGGAAGATTTATGGACCTTTGCGCGTTGGCGTGGGCGAGTATCGACGGAGATTTAACGATGAGCTGTACGAGCTTTACACAGAGATCGACATTGTTCAGCGAATAAAGATCCAGCGGCTGCGTTGGGCAGGTCATGTCGTGAGAATGGATGAAGGCGCTCCGGCCAAGAAAGTATTTCTATCGAAACCCGCTGAACGCAAAAGAAAAGGGAGACCTCCACTGCGTTGGGAAAATCAGGTGGACAGCGATGCTGCCTCCCTAGGTGTTCCCAAATGGCGCCATGCTGCACGAAACAGAAGCAATTGGCTCACTATGTTGGACTCGGCCAGAATCGTCTAGACGGTTAAGCGCCCATCAAGAAGAAGAAGAAATTTACATAACTGTTTTGTTATTCGCAGGGACGATATGTTATACATATGTATTAGTAAATGCTGTTGCAGCTTTCTGAATGGAAGGAATTTCAGTAAGCTTCTTTTTGTAATTTAGAGGTTTTACGGCGTAATAAGATAGACTCCTCGAAGTTTTAATTTTAGAGGCTCTAGCCTTGGTCACAATTTAGCTGGATATCCTTTCTCTTTAACCTCTGTTCTAACAGACTTTTAGCCAGTATGCTTGGATGATTGCCTAGTCTTGTGGCGTAGTTAGTTGCATATTTCTTACTTCTTCAACAACTGTGTTAATCTTTAGATCCCTGCGTATAGCGGAATTTTTCACGTACCAAGGCGCCCGCCATGCTGATCTTAATATCTTAGATTGTAGTCTTTATATTCTTTCTAGACTGAATTTGGATCCTGAACCACAAAGCTGTATTCCATATATCCAGGATGGTTTTATCACCATATTAAATAAAAGTGTTTTGTTGTCTAGGCTTAATTTAGATTTTGGACCAATGATCCATTGCAAATTGCTTATTTTCAGCTTTGCTTGCATTATCTTCTTATTAGGGAAGCTAAAAATATGCACGAAAAATTTCAAAATATGCATGCTAGTATGCCCGAAAAATGATTGAAATATGCTCGTAAATATGCACGAAAAAATCTCATTATATGCATATATGCCTTAAAAATACCTGAAATATGCTCAAAAAATGTATGTATTTCAATTCAAGCTTACATTTTTATTTAACGAATTTTGCAAAATAATAATAATATAAAAACTGAAACGTACAATTCACATTTTCATCATTTGAAAAATTTGTTTTTAAATACTATAAAATACTTTAAATTAATTTTAGATTTGTATTTATGTAAATACATGAGATCTTTTTACAAAGCAAACGAAACCATTCCATTAATATTGCGACGGGTTGCATTGAACTATCGTATGATTTACTATATTTTCCAGCTCATGTATGGGAAAACGATTAATATTGCCCGTGTAGCATCGAGTATTGATGGATCGCGATTCTGGATCGAAAAATATTTAGAAATTTTGAAATCCGCGATCCGGATCACAATATTGACAAGACTGTACCATGAAAATTTTGCAACCCATGAAAATGCGTGTATATTTAGAAATTTTGAAATCTGTGATCTGGAACGAAATATTGGCAATAAACGAATTGAAAGTGGAAGTGTGAAAAGGACGGAAGTAAAATATTTTAAACCTCAGAGCGAGGAAAATATCGAAATATTCATATTGAACGTGTAGCACTAGTCTGCGATTCATCACATCATCGCGATACATATTGCACATTATTGTTCCCTTCAAATATTCACACTATAGCTGTTTTCTATCAATAACAGGGCATCGGAGCAAAGTTTTTTTTACTCTGGGTTTGCTTCGAAGCTCTGATCAGCAGATCATGACTTAGTGTTTGTCGTGGTGAATTTTTATAAGGGAAAATGCTCCGCTCCGGGGCCCAGATCAATGGTTAAATAGCCTTGTTTGTATGTATACGCAACTATCTGAATTAACCACAGATAAGATGTTGCCAGCTTAATATTTTTCGATATTGCTCGATTAAGTGCCAAAATATGCCAAAATAAGCACGAAATGCATTTTGACCGTAAATATGCATTTTAGGTCTAAATATGCATTTGCATATGCAATATGCATTTGCATATTTTTAGCTTCCCTACTTATTATCAATATGATATTTCCAAGTAAGCCTTCTGTCTAAGGTAACACCAAGGTAGGTGACGTAATCTTTTTGGGTTACTATTTTGCCATAAATTAAGACATGGGCAGGTATCTTTTTTTTTAAGTAAAAGTGACTTGTACACACTTAGGTCCGGTTTCACCAACGTGACTAAAGCTAAAACTATGTTTTGACTTAAGTTAGCCCAGATTTGGGGCTAACTTACTTTTCGGTTTCACCAAATCGCCCGTTTTATGCAATAGGGATTTAACTCGAAATTTTCGATTTCTGGGATTTTGCCATATATTTCAATATTATAAAATATCCAAAAAGATAAAAATGGCGGAAATAAAAGTGATTTTATAGTTAGCCGTGGAAGGAAACTATTGGAAATTATAAAAGTTTATTTGCGTTTTCCCAAAAAAAAATTTTTTTGAGTTAAATCCCTATTCCATAAAACGTGCGAAATAGTCTAAGAAAATAGTTTTGCAACCAACCTTTTATGGCAAATACTGGGGTTTTTGGTGGTTTTGGTTGCTGTATTTGCTAATTTTTTTTGTCATATTCGCCCTTTTGGTTATTGAGTTTGCTAAAGCGACTCAAATTCTTAGGCCCGGTTTCACCAACCGGTCTCAACTTAGTTAAGCCGATTTTTTTACGTTTTCAGTTTCACCATGCAACTGAGCTAAGTCACAAGTTAGTCAGCTTTTGTCTTGACTAAAAATAAACTAAGAATTTGAGTCTCTTTAGCAAACTCAATAACCAAAAGGGCGAATATGACAAAAAAATGAGCAAATACAGCAACCAAAACCACCAAAAAACCCAGTATTTGCTGTGTCATCCGCAAATGTTGAAGTAACGAGATTTTCATTAGTGGGCAAGTCACTTATGAACATTAAATATAGAATGGGTCGCAAAACACTGCCTTGGGGAACTCCGATGAAGATTGGATAGCTTTCAGTGGTATAACTTTTTTGCCTTACTCGAAACTTTCTTCCCGTTAGAAAGTTCTCTAAAATAAGGCATCTATTGTACGGAAGTGTACGTCTTATTTTAAATAATAGTCCTTCTAGCCATACCTTGTCGAAAGCTTGTGCTACGTCTAAGAACAGTGCAGTGCAATACTTCTTGGTTTCAAAAGCCGACCTTATTTGAGTTACTATTCTATGCACTTGCTCTATCGTACCATGTTTCTTCCTAAACCCAAATTGGTGACTTGGTATAGTCCCGTGTGTGTCTAGGATGGGCTGCATTTTTTCAGCAACAACTTTTCCAATAGTTTGGAAAATATTGAAATTAAGCTAATTGGCCTGTAAGAGTTTAACAGGCTTGGGTTTTTGCCTGGTTTTGGAATCATAATTATTTCGGAAAGTTTCTAAGATTCAGGAAAGTAGTTTAGTCGCAGGAGACTATTGAAAACGTATAATAATAACTTGTTAGCAACTGGAGGGAGTGGTTTTACCATTTCACCGGTTATTCTGGCGTGTCCGGGTGCCTTATTTTTCTGGATATCGTTACAGATAACATTATTCAGGTCATTTATGTTGAATTGGAGAGAGACTGGTAAGCGAATGGCATGTTCTGGAAGGAAATTGCTCCCTGGATTAGGAATAAATACCCGCGAAAGGTGGGCTGCAAATGCGGTTCCTTTGTAATTTCTTTGTGTATTAATTTAGTAAAACCGTTTAAAGGCAACATTGTTATGATTTTTGAAGCACTTTCCTTTGGTAAAACAAAAAGGATAATTCATGGACATACAAATAAGTTAGCTGACCCAACTATGTGAAAACGACTTCAGACATTCGAAGGAAATATAGAGCTTCAAAATACGAAAATAATTACGTAGCAATTTTTAAAATCGAATGTTAAATAAGTTGATTTTTATCAACTTTTTGGATATAACTCATAACCGTTACGGTCCCTGGGGGTGCAGTGAAATAACGCCAGTGGAATTAACGCCCGCGGGCGTTATTTCCCAAAAAAGGAAATAACACACGCGGGCGTTTTTTCCTTTCTTGAAAAAGAAATAATTCCCGCGGGCGTTATTTCGTTTGATCCACGGGCTTTATTTTTCTTTCGGAAGGGCAATTAAGCCCGCAGACGGGCTTTTTTTAAATATGGTGTATTAGGGAAAAAATCGCCGCAGGCGAAAAATTGGAATAAACAATCTCGCGATTTTTAATTCCAATTTTTCGTTTTATCTAAATATGGTGTATTGTTATTGGAAAAAGCGCCGCAGGCGAAAAATTGGAATAAAAAATAGCGCGATTTTTAATTCCAATTTTTGTTTTTTTTTTTAAATACGGTATATTATTATTGGAAAAAGCGCCGCCGGCGAAAAATTGGAATAAAAAATCGCGTGATTTTTAATTCCAGTTTTTCGATTCTTTATATTTTTTTTAAATCCCCTTCTAAATATTCAAATACTCAATCAAAATAAACAAAGCTTCAGTAAATTTCTATAATCATTTATTAGTAACAATTTTCAAGGTCTGTAAGTAAGTAAATATTTAAATACTCAATCAACATAAATAAAACTTCATTACATACATATTGGCACTTTCAGACCACAATCTAAACAAATACTCTTATAGAGTTTTCAACAATTTGACGACAAACCGGGCACAAAATATTTATATTGCCATTTACAATTGCAACCTTACTGTGCTCTCCAAAGCAATCCGCACACAATTTAAAGTGATTGCATGGGCTTAAGAGAACATCGCGTGGCTTGATAAAACAAATAACACACAACAACATGCTTTGACTCTCCCAAAATTGTCTGCCGTTTCTTCATAGTCAGAACAATCCATTTCGGATACATCAATGTCTTCTGTGTCACATGTCTTATTTTCGGGATTACTTATTTGATTTATGGCCGCTGTGGTGCAGTGGGTAGAGTGCTCGCCTGCTATGCCAGAGGTCTCGGGTTCAAACCACCGTCCGAGCAAAACACCAAAATAATTTTTCTAATTAGTAAAAATCCAATTATTGGGTTTTTTAAGAGCAGCGGTTACCTCTCGGCAGTGGGCGGCATACCCTCCGAGAGTATTTCTGCCATGAAAAAGCTTCTCACAAAAAATGCATTTGCCGTTCGGAGCCGGCATAAAACTGTAGGTCCACCCAATTAGTAGGAAAAAACAGAAGGAGCACACCTCGAATTGGGAGAGAAGCTCGGCCATAAAACTCGTCAGAGTTATAATAGCGCCATTGTATTATTATTATTATTACTTATTTGATTCGCCTGCGGCGCTTTTTCTAATAATAATACACATATTTAAAAAAAAAAACGAAAAATTGGAACTAAAAATCGCGCGATTCTTTATTCCAATTTTTCCCCTGCGGCGCTTTTTCCAATAATAATACACCATATTTAAAAAAAAAAAAAAAAAAAAATTGGAATTAAAAATCGCGCGATTTTTTATTCCAATTTTTCGCCTGCGGCGCTCTTTCCAATAATAATACACCATATTAAAAAAACGAAAAATTGGAATTAAAAATCGCGCGATTTTTTATTCCAATTTTTCGCCTGCGGCGCTTTTCCCACTAATACACCATATTTAAAAAAAAAAAACCCTGTCTGCGGGCTTAATTGCCCTTTCGAAAGGGAAATAAAGCCCATATCGCCGAATAGGGCGCGCGGGCGTTATTTCCCTTTGTGAATGGAAATAAAACCCACGGGTTTAATTTCGTTTTATTCGCAGGCGCTATTTCTTTTTCAAGAAAGGAAAAAACGCTCACGGGCGTTAATTCCACGGGCGTTATTTCACTGCACCGTCCCTGGGTATAGTAATCACATAATATCGACCCCTTTGTGCGACTTTATCGTAACGGACAAAAGCAAATTTTACAGGAGAGCATTTTTTTCGTTTTTTACTACTTTTTATTGGAATTTTAAAACGAAATTGAACACGTGATTAGGTAATTAATTAATATACTGAACTGATAATTTTTTTTCTTGAAAAAAATGTGCAGTTTGCGAAAAAATTAATTAATATACTGAACCTGATATTTTTTTTTCTTGAAAAAATGTGCAGTTTGCGAAAAAATCCTAATTTTGTCCCTTACGATAATTTTCGCTCTCAATTTTTTATGAGTTTGTTTGAATAAATATCCCTTATGATAATATTTAAAAAAGAGTTTTTATGAAAAATGCAAATGTTTTATTCCATGCTTTTGTGTTTTTAATGATGGGATAATGGTAATATAGTGAGTATTGTACTCGTCTTCCATTCTAAAGTTTCCAAGTTCGATTTCCGGCAGACCAGGACCGATCTATTGGGAAAATTGGTTTTTATAATATGTAAGTTTGTTGCAAATTTGGCAAATATGTAGATTATTTCCTGTATTGTGACGGAGCAATGGAAAGAGTGTGGGGACTAAGAGAAAGGGGAGAGGTAAATGAGAAGGGAGAAGGAGAGGTAAATGGAAATATAAAAATTTTACATTATTCCGATAAATCAATGGTTGGATAGAGCAACATCTGTCGGCGTTTCTAGTCTAAAATATAAAACTGCACATCGAACGTGAATTTGAACCAGCGACTCCCAATCAGTAAATGTTAGAAAACGCTCCAAAAACAAATTACATTGCAGATGCCGTTTAAAGGCGACACAATAACAGATAATACTATTGCTATTTTTTTCTAAATAAGTAAGTATTTTTAATCGCTAGTTTTCATTATGTTCCATCCAAGTGGGGCATTGTCTTATTTCCATAAATTACTAGTACCTGGGTGGTCGAGCTCAGACGTGATTCCTTTCCTTAGAAAGTATTCTATTTCACCATATAGAAATATACAAATATCTAATCAAGTAACTAAATGAGCCAAAAATGGATGTATAAAATTTCACTCAACTCAGTCAAACCGTTTTTTTTTCGCTATAGTTTACAAAGGAATTAATAAAATTAGGTTATGTAGAAATTCCACTGAGCAATATTTTAATTGAAATACGTCGTAAAATACCATACAGTTTTATGCCGGCTCTGAACGGCGAATGCATTATTTGTGAGAAGCTTTTTCATGGCAGAAATACACTCGGAGGGTATGCCGCCCACTGCCGAGAGGTGACCGCTGCTCTTAAAAAACCCAATAATTGGATTTTTACTAATTAGAAAAATTATTTTGGTGTTTTGCTCGGACGGTGGTTTGAACCCGAGACCTCTGGCATAGAAGACGAACACTATACCTACTGCACCACAGCGACCATAGGCATACTATCAGTAAAACAAATTTCCTCCGAATGCGTTCAGCCGTTCCCGAGATAGTAGTGGATTTAGAAATATATAAATAAATTAATATACATATAAATATACATACAAGAACAACTCGTTTAAGGTTATAAGATAATCCAAACATAATCATGGTACCATAGCTACATTACGCTTACAATCCCCTTCATATTCTATTTTAAATTTCAATATAAATAATACATAAAATTACTTGCTAGCTATATTCAAAATATTTTTTATATGGGCGATACGATAAATTCGAGCTCAAGAAAAAAGTGTGGATTGTCGCTTACGATAAAAATAAAGCCAATTTTTGGCACAACTATAAGGATTTCAGCTACAATATTTTACCAGGTGATGCGCTGACGGATGTAGATTAAATTTGCATCAAAAAGTAAAATTCGAGAAAATTACCCTTACGATAAAATCGCGCAAAGGGGTCGATATTTTTATCTATGTAGTTATAATAATTTCAGGCACGTTGAGTAAGAAAGGAACTATTTCATAAAAGCTCTATGAATTTTTTATGCAAAAGTGAATTATCTGGAAATGAAAAAAGTAAAGCTAAAATAAAGCAACTTCTGTTCAGTGATGCTAGATAATCTCCGCGAAAATTCCCTCAGAAATTGAAAAAAAAATCCCTAATTCCCCACATTTTAAATAAAAAAAATCCCACAAAATTACCACCGAATTTAAAGCATTTATTTCAGTAATATAGGAATATATAACAGGCAAATACAGTTTTTCTAATAATTAAAAGTGTCAGTTGTACAAATTATTTGCATTGTGCAAGTGAATATGATTTTTGTTGATTTTAAAGTTGAATCAATTGATATTTTTGAATTGAAAGGCAACTCTTAATTTACTTATACTATTTAATAGCCGTATTCGATTGGGCAAGAGTTAGAGACTTGCGAAAAAAACAACCACTGGTATAAAAACAAGAGAAAATTAAACAACCGTTCGTTAAAGTAAAGGAATTGGAAAAAAGTTGTGTTTATTTGATGAAATTTCTTCAACTTTTTATCGATAGATGTCTCCCTTATCTTCGAACACCGTTCGTTAAAGTACGTACAAAGAACGTAAATTGTACAATATACGTTCTTTGGTACGGAATTGGAAAACATTTTCTAATGAACGGTATTGCGTTGAATTCGAAGATAGGGGAGACATCTATTGACAAAAATTTGAAACCATTTCACTTATTGACAATAGAAAAAATTGGCATAATCAGTAAAGATAATTGGCATAATCAGTAAAGATAAGTTTAATGAGTAGCTGGCATACTCTCTAAAGGTCTCTTAAAGTCTCTAACATTTTGTATGGAAACTGTCAGCCAAGAGAGCAGAATCGAGTATAAGCGAGCAGAGAAATGCCCAATAAAACACTCCTAATATATCACTAAGTTTCTTTCGCTTTTTACATTAAACATCCGTTACAATTGAAAATATTCTTTCTGATTCAGCGATTGAATGGGGTAACGTTAGTACAATTTCAACCAATTGCTTAAGATTATGAAACAAAAAATTGTCATTATAGTTTTTAAAGTTTATTATTTTACTCCACATTACATCAACAGGTAATTTTTTTTAAATCGTCTTTTTGTGTTTGGGTTAAAACTATACAAATACTTTTGTATTCCGATTCTGTGAGATCCGGAGTAAGATTTAATTTTCTTTAGAGCAAGAAGTGATACGCGATTGTTTTTAGAGAAATGAAAAACAATATCGGGATCTAAAAACTGCAATTCTTGGAAAACATCGTCAAATGGAAAACGTGATATTATCTGAAAAGTAGAAGCTTCATAAAAGCGCAAACACTTTTTTTTTAATACAATCTTTTCCTCCACATTTAAATTTGACAAAATATCTTCGCATTCATAACCAATGTAAACGTTATACACCCCAAGTAAATATGGAGTTGGAAGTTCCAAAACTTTTAGCTGTAATTCCCACGGGTTTTAAGAAATTTCTTGCAATTTTCAACACAAGTGTCTTAGCTTCTTGCCCTAGTCGGTGTATAAGTACTTTGTAACAATGCGTTAAACTCATTGAAAAAGTTAAGAACGTACTTCAAAAATCTAAAATAAGCCTTGTTTTGAATTCTTTCCAATTCTTCATAGTTTATGCTTTTTTACGCTTATCTTCAAATGAGGCCAGGCGATTATTAACACGCTTTTATTAGTTTCACCTGTATGTATGTATGTATTTATGTAAACAAGTTACGTATACGCAGTGTAGTTCACTGTATGTTTACTTGTACGCATGTATGTAACCGACTCCTTTTTGAATTGCATAAGTTAGCACGAAAGCATATGGTTCATACACTGAATGGGAGTTTTGCAGTGTGAGATGTGCTTATTTTAAGTTATACTAGTGGCAATCTTTTGTAAGCAACCTGTAAAAGAATGCACTACCTGCTTTTACTGAGGGATTTCTGAGGTATGTTTGAGGAATTTTTTAAATTGTGATTCATTTACAACACTACTGTGAGCTTTCATAATTTGACTTTTTTCATTGACACTATCCCTGCAAGAAATTCGACTAATTCGGGATGTATCCGGGATCACTCGCAATGGAGCATGCGACTAATACAACTTGTGGTCTCCTTATATGGAATGGAGTTTTCCCCTTTGTTTGAGCATGTCCTATGTGGAGACTAATTGTACCCTTTTAGACCTGAACGAGTACGAAGGTAGACTACTCCACTTTTATGCCAATCGGATATCGAATGGAAGTTGTACCCTTTTATACCTGAACACAAGCATATTTCGAAGTTCGTTTATAACTTTTTGAGTACAATTGTCAACAATTTGTCTACATTTTCACCCTTCCAGGTAAAATTGAGGAGTAATTGTACCCGAAAGAGAGGAGTCCGGAACAAATCGCACAATTTTTACAGGGCTATTAAAGGAAACAAAAAAGTGGTTTGTTTTTAAAATTTATTTAAATTTCTATGTACATATACATATATAACTAATGAATGTCGGTAGAATCGTTCCAAATAAAAATTAAATATGTGTATTAATGGAAAGAAAAAAGGCGTTACTTACTTATTTGCGAATTTCTCCAGTAGATCTAGCTTTCTTTTTTCTATTTCGAGGTATTTTCCAAATTTAGCCTTCAAAATTTCCTCCGTAATACCTTCCTCAAGCTGCAAGCCTTTTGCGTGGGGATGGATTTGTGAGACGGATGAACGATGTGATAGTGATGATGACAGTGACGACGGAGATGATTGTAATAGGGACGGTTTTGGGTGGATGGTGCTGGTGGAGATAATTGTGATGAAGACGACGATGGTCATGAGGGCGATGATGTTTGAGATAAAGGCGTCATATGTGATGAGGGCGGCGATGATTGTGGCGGGATCGATGAAGATTTTATACCAAATGGCCTGGAACCAGAATGAACCGTGTGGTTATTTCATATTATTGGGGGTTTCCCAAATATTTCTTCTCTTTTTTCCATAAATGGAGCGAAATATGGACTGGCTCCTGTTCGTCTATTGTTATTGGACGCGGATTTATATGCTTGAAGCAAAGTGCTCATCTTCGATTCCAAAAAAAAAATGAAGTAGGAGATTTCAATGATACAAATTTGATCAAAAAATTATTGAAAAATGTTTAAAAATATGTATAATAAATGATTACTTAAGAATAATCATATTTAGGGTACATTTTTCTCCCGACGATTCACTCATACTCCAATAGAAAATATTTTTAAATTTGATCGTTTTTAATCATCTGGGCGTATGATATTTGAATATTTTTTAATCAAAATTTTCAAAAAATGCTGGCTGGGAAATATTTTCATTTCTGAAATTTTGACGTTTATTTTGAAATTTTCCAATTACTTTCCATTGACCATTCACAATGACGCACGTTTTTAAACTTTTCAACACTGTTTTCAAGTTGGTTATGACTTACCGAGTTATACGCTTGCTGCTTATATTTTAACTGGTAGCTTATTTTTTTGTATGCAATTCCTCAATTTTTGTGGTGTTCTTTTGCATGTCGCTTGCAATAGATTACAACTACTATAAATTATACATATGTAGGTATGTAAACAGTTCTGCAACCAAAAAATCCCTTTTTTATATAGACGACAACAAAGTTTCGTAAGAATTCTATTAGCATATTTTTATCTTTACTAACAATTTCTGCACTTCTTTTTCTTCGATTCCGGGTGAGAACTTGCTTTTGTCAATGTTTGGCCAGGCATCTTGAAATTTCTGAAATAATGAAATTGTATATCAGGTGGTATTTAACGCACGGAAAATATAGAAAATATAATAACTATCAAATTAAACGCTGCCGATTACTTCGAGGGTACAATATCGAATGAATCCTCGTTTATTTATTTTCATTATCAAATGGCGTATTTTCAACGAGTAGCTAGCTCGATTCTTATTGGCTACTGACTTATGACAATCTAATAAAGAACATTCACAATAGACTACATGGTATACATACTTTTATGTTAGCATTACATCGGGTCCACACTTACGTTCATTAACGTAAAATCACATTACTTAATATACGAAAGCTACTTATCTTAGGCACGTATGCCTACAACTCGGCTATCCTGACTTAATGGAATCACCTGATTCCATATTTTATATACAATTTGTTTTACTAGTCTAACTTACTTTATTCCATGGCTTTAAATTTGTGACCGACCACGTTCCTCTGTAAGGTATTTGCGATTGTTGGAAACCTTCGACGTCTTCTACTATATAGCGGTCGTTTTCTAAGATTTTTGCTAGTCTATATGGTCCTTTAAACTTCGGTATTAGTTTACTTGATACTCCTACTTGTGAATTAGCGTTAGTTATAACTACATAGTCGTCTATTTCAAACTTTTTTGCTTGTACTCTTTTTTTGTCTGCGTATTGTTTATTATAGTCTTGAGCTTTTTCCTGAACAAGTTTCGCTTTATCTCTAATGTCATTTATACACCTTTTGTCTGGGGTTTGTACCGATTCTATAATATTTTCTTTCAGTGTGTCTAATAACTTTCCCTTTTGTGCAACTCCAAATAGTAATATACTCGGATGCTCGTTCACTCCTTTATGTACGGTATTATTCATTGTATACTCTACTGACTCTAACGCTTTTTGCCAACTAATACGAGTTTCCGCATTAACAAATTTTGCCAACATGGGACCCAAGCTCTTGTTAACTATCTCGGCTTGACCATTCGCTTGTGGCGAATTTGTTGCTATTTTAATGTGTTGAATGTTATTTCTTTCCAAAAATTCTTCAAACTCACTGGAAGTAAAGCAAGTTCCTCTGTCTGAAACTATGTGCTTTGGTCGGCTATAGGCTCGAAAGTAGTCTTCTAGTGACGCTATTGCTTCTTTTGATGCCGTTGTTTTTGCTGGGTAAAGTCTAACAAATTTGGTGAACGCGTCAATTATTACTAAAATATGCCTGAACTTTGTACTAGTACTACGGACTGGTCCATAGTGGTCTACATGTATCATCTCAAAAGTTTTATTTCCTTTAGGAATCATATTGAGTAATCCGTCTTTTTTACCATGCTTTGCAGAAAAAGCTATACACTTTAAACAGTTTTCAACATGTCTGTTAGACTTTTTTCTTATATTAGGGAACCAGTAACTTTTCGCAATTATTTCCGCCATTTTGTCAACACCTATATGCCCTAATTCATCATGATATTTATATAGAACATGATCTTCCATTGCTTCCGGTACGTAAAAGTAAATATTTCCATCTTTTTTTTTGTATACTACTCCGTTTCTCATTTCATACTGTTTACTTTCTGTATTCTCTAAGCTTTTTCTTATATTTTTAATATTTTCGTCTTTATTCTGGCATATGATTAAATTTTCTTCTAGTGTGTTAGCGTAAGGGAGTTGCAGTCAGTGACTATTTTAAACTTAATGCCTTGCAAGTATACTCTAAATCTTTTCAGAGCATATATTATTGCTAGAGTTTCTAGCTCAAAGCTGTGATATTTTGACTCAATGTCCGTTGTACGTTTTGAAAAATAGAATATAGGATGAAGTTTTTTATTTTTTTTTTTTGTAGTAGTATTGCACCGAAGCCTAGGGCGCTGGCGTCGCAATGTAGTTCCGTACGGTCATTGGGGTCGTATATTCCTAACACAGGAGCTTTTAACAGTTTAGCCTTAAGTTTATCAAAAGCTTCTATTTCGACTAAACTGAATACAAATTTCTTATCTTTTCTTAAAAGGTCGTAAAGTGGCTTAGCTATTATCGAGAAATCCTGTATGAATCTGCGAAAGTATGAACAAAGGCCGAAGAAGCTATGTACTTCATGCGTCTTCGTTGGAACTGGAAAATTTTCTACAGCCTGAATTCCTTTTTTGTCAGCTTTTATCCCTTTTTCCGAAATCGAGTATCCTAAATATGAGATTTCTGATTGAAGGAACTCGCATTTATCTAACCTTAATTCCAACTTATTTTGAACGAGGCATTGGAATACTTTTTTTAGTATGCCAATGTGCTCATCTAACGTTTTTGTTGCTACCATTATATCATCGAGATATATAATCACTTCGCCGCTACGTACCATGTCTGAAAAAATTTTATTTATAAACCTCTGAATAGTTGCAGGCGCGTTTTTAAGACCAAACGGCATTCTAAGGAATTCAAACTGTCCTAAGGGTGTAGTGAATGCTGTATATTTTATAGATTCTTTTTCTACGAAAACATGGAAAAATCCATTTTTTAAATCTAGTAGTTTTTTAAATCTAGGGGTAGTTATCTTTCGTGGTAACTTTGTTAAGTTTTCTATAATCTATGCACATACGAAGTTCACCAGTTTTCTTTTTGACTAGGACTATAGGAGAGACAAATTCCGAATCACTATGTCTTATATAGCCCTTTGCCATATATTCATCTAATATTTTTTGTAACTCAGCTTTTTCGCCATGTGACAATCTTCTCGGAGCACAACTAAAAGGTTTATTGTTTTCTAAGTTCAATCGTATTTCTTTTCTAACTATAGGTTCTATTGGCTTGGCCGCATGCACATATTCTTTGTTGAGCATGTCTTCGAAACGTTTTCTTGTAATTACGTTAACATTTAATCCAATTGTATACTCAGTTTTATCTAACTCATCTACTTCTATCGACAAAATTTCCTTAATCGCATCGTTTAGTTTTTGAGGTTCGTGGTCGGCATACAATTTTCCTTCTCGATCGATTATCATTACATTTTCGTTTTCCTTATTACTGATTAACTCTACTGTACCAATTTTCAGTTTGGCATTACTTGCGTCTATGAAATCTCTACCTAAAACAACTGAGTACCCAATCGATTCGTTAGGAACCACCATAAATTCAATTAGCACGTCTCTACTTAATACTTTAACGTAACTTTTTATTTTACCAAAAATTTTTAATTTTGACATGTTTAATCCGTAATAGGATTTCGTTACTTCATTTAAATGCAAATTCTCAGGAACTAGATGTTTCTTTATCAGGCCTGCAGGGCTCCCCGAATCAATTAGGCTCTCTACAATAATATTTATGTTAGGTATTGCTAAAATACTTAAGTTAATATAAATTACGAAATTATTGTCTGATTTTTTCTTATATTTTTCGCACTTCGGTGCGTAGTGTCCTTTTTCGCCCATCTCTCCGGTTTTCCACAGTCCTTTGATATGTGTCCTGTGCTGTTGCACTTGTAGCATCTTAATCTCTGATTGTACGTTGGACCTGAATGTTGCGGTAATTCAACCGATCGGAATGCTTTGACCAAATCACCCGACGTAGCGAAATTCATCAGTTTGGCTTGCGTTTGCAGTTGTTTATCTGGGATTCCGTCGACTACATATTCGACCAATTCTGTGTCGGTTATTTTTAGCCCGCTGCTGAGGAGACATTTTTCATTAAAATAATTCGAAAATGACTCGTCCCGCTTCCAAATTCGTTTTTCGAAAGTACGCCGGATGACCAGAATATTATCTGTATGTGTAAATACAGTAGCCATTGAATTTAAAACTTCGTCAAGATTTTTTTCGAACATTTTGTTTTTGTTGTACCAGGTTAATGCTACGCCTTTTAATTTTAGCCCAAGGGATTCGTCTTCCACCTTGAGTACTTGGCGTAGATGTGCCAACTGTGACCGCCATACTTCAAAGTTTTCACCACCATCATATTCTGATACTAGCTGTTTCAAAGTGTCAAAGGGAATCCTTTCTTTATTCTGATTATCGTTTTTTTGTGACATCTTTAACTTTAACAGCTCAATTTCCTTTTCCAGCAATTTTATTTTTGGTGAATCTACTTCGGGCGTTACGATATTTAGCATTTGTACATTAGTTGCTGCTTCGTCATCGTCGTTGTTGTTGTTGGGACGTACGCCAAATTGGCCATCTAACATGTAATTATTCGCACCGTTACTAACTGCACTTACTGTGTTATTTCTTTCGCTTTCGTCATCCGTTACATCGCCCGCTACTTGGTCCGGTTCATTTCCCGCTACATTGTCCGCTACGTTGTCTTCGCTTTCCGCTCCATTGTCCGTATCTTCTACTGCTGACCTTTGTGCCGTACCCGGACATAGACCCGAGCCTCAGCCGAAAGATCGTTCAGCCTGGCTGCAAGTGAGGCTTTTGCGCCGCTGGCGTTTACGCCCACTGCAGCGCACCATGCTTTTAACTGGAGCAACGTATACTTTTCGGCATTTATTTTGTCCATTTTTGCTTGAATATTCATCTAATTGGGTTTTAATTTGTACGGGCGGATTCGCGACCACTTCTGATGAAATTGTATATCAGGTGGTATTTAACGCACGGAAAATATAGAAAAAAAAATAACTATCAAATTAAACGCTGCCGATTACTTCGAGGGTACAATATCGAATGAATCCTCGTTTCTTTATTTTCATTATCAAATGGCGTATTTTCAACGAGTAGCTAGCTCGATTCCTATTGGCTACTGACTTATGTCAATCTAATAAAGAACATTCACAATAGACTACATGGTATACATACTTTTATGTTAGCATTACATCGGGTCCACACTTACGTTCATTAACGTAAAATCACATTACTTAATATACGAAAGCTACTTATCTTAGGCACGTATGCCTACAATAATAAATCTGTTTTTGACAACTTACATTCAAAGGCTGCTCTCAAGAGTAATTCGCTTATATGACGTCTACACGGCAGATAAAGAAGCGGTCTTTCTAAAAGCGCTTCGAGAATAACATAAGCTCTATTTAGTGAACCCGTGTTGGTCGCAGTTGTGTCGAAACAACAAGCTTTTATCATATTATCCAACCCCGGTCACACAAGGTGTGAAATACAGCTTGAGCCTGTGCTCTTCCTGCGCCATTTTTAAGTGCTGGGACATAAAGAATCTATTCCACCTATATCCACATTAGTTATAATTACACTGGATCACAAAATGAAATTTTTTGTCTGTACTTTGGACGCCACTATCCTATCTGTGTGTAAGATCCGTCGCTGATTCCGAAAATCGAGTTCATTTTTGATTCTATGGGAAGTTTTTTGAGATATCGGCAATTTACATTTATTTGGCCAATGGCTCCACTTAATCCTGTATATCTCTTTAACATATTGAGCTATCTAAATTGGATTGACACCAAACGAAAAAAAATTAAATTTCCTAAGCATGCTCTTTTAAGTTAAAAAATAAAACTTGAAAGAGTTTTAGTGCTTATCACGCAATTTATTTAATTCAATTTTTACCCTCAACAATAAAAAAATAAAACTTTAATCACTTGTCTCTTTGAAGGTAATTTATTACCAATCATTTGTCTGGAATATGCTCTAATTTATAATATTTCGCAATCTTTACGCAAAGTTCTTAAAGCACCGATTGAAGCCATTCTAGTAGTACTTTTTATATAATACTAGTAAACCCGGCCACGCGATGCTGTCGCTTTCAATTACACTGTGCGACAATTTGAGGGTGGAAGACCACTTATTGCCACATTTGAAAATTTTTTGATATACCTTCATAGCTACTGGTTATTTTTATTTTCTGTGGACCTAGATTTTTTATACATAGATTTTGACCAAGGAGCCCCAAAGTGAAGTTTTGTGCCGAATATTTTTCTAGGCTATGGTAACCTTAAAGCGACCTACAAAAGGCCATTTGGCGCGCTCTTTTTCTTTCTAGTTTCTTTTTCTTTCTCTTCCCCTTTCCCCTTTATTTGCGCCTTATTTTCCCCTTTATCCATTTTATTTTTCATATTTCCTCTTTCGCTTCCTGTCCTTCGCCATATCCGTCCCTTTCATTTTCCTCTTCCCTTTCCTTTTATTACCCATCTTCAGTGCTAGGCCTTGCATGACACTTCAAATTTAAAAAAGAGATAAACTGTAGCGTAAAAATGGATTATTGAACGGTGGCACCCTTTTTGTAAAAATTTTAATAAATTACTCATTTCCATGCCAAGTCCTTTCATATGACACCTCAAATTTAAAAATCAAACAAACTATAGCGAAAAATTGAATTTTTGAACAGGTGGCAACCCTTTTTGTAAAATTTTTATTAAATTGCTTAATATCAGGTCAAGCCCTTTCATATGGTGCCAAAAATTTTAAAATCAAACAAACTATACAGTAAAATTAAATTTCCAAACATCTGGCAACCCTTTTCAAAAAAATTAAACCTTCCTGCACATCTACAGGTCAAGCCCTTTCATCTGACACCACATTTTCGAAAATCGGTATAACGGTGTAAAAGTTATGGTGCTTACAAAAAATCGTTTAGCGTAATATATATAAAGATTTGTATCTTTCACAACGGGTTAATAATTCATACTGTGTTCAGTATTACGTAACAACTGAAGTTTAACTTCTTTTACATGGTACTAACCCATATACATAGTATGTATGTACATTAGACCAGTCCCTGCCAAGAAATGTGCGATCAAACCCGAAAGAGATTTGTCCTCGATTGATCTAAATGTAGACTAATTGTAGACCAATTATTCCCGAACGGGTATAAATGTAGATTAATCGCTTTCATCCCGAACGGGTATAAATGTAGATTAATCGCTTTCATTCCGAACGGGTACAAATCTAGGTTCCTTAAATGTAGACATTTTACAAAAATATGCAATGTATTTAAAAAATTGTAGAACAACCGGTAAAACGAATTGAACACCCTTTTTTAATAACAATTTCAACAAAATGTTGCCTGAAATATGCTATGAAAAAATCCTTTACATTACGCTCATATAATGCATACACAAAAATTAAATTTTTTTAAATTTATTTGAGATTTTTTTACAAAAGTAAAACATTATATAATCTTTATTTAAATATGCATTAGCATTTACAATTTTTTAAGGAAGAATCTATATTTGTATCCGTTCGTGCTGAAAGCGATTGATCTACATTTGTACCCGTTCGGGTATACAAGTTGAACAATTAGTCTCTTCATAGGACATGCTCGAACAAATGCGATTAATTCACACCATATAAAGGGATGTAAAATTGTATTAGTCGCATGCTCCCTTGCGATTGATCCCGGACACGTCCCGGATTAATCGCATTTATTGCAGGGGTGGTAGGCAAATTTGAAATTGAGATTGGATTAGTGAGAGCGCTATGGTCGGTCGAACGAACTGTGATCGGGCAAATGCAATGCGTAAATAATACATATATATGTACGCAAGCCTCAAATTGACGCACGCCCGCAAATTTTCCATATGCGTTGAACCGAAATTGACTTACGTGCGTATATAGATAAAGAAATTGAAAAATATAGAAAATCCGAGAAAATCTTGTTATTTTGTGGAATATGTAACTAACACACACGATATCGAAAGCTAATGTCAATTTTTTTGCAAATAATCATCCACAATGCTTAGTTTCAACTGTCAGCAAAACGATAATTGGGAGTCGAGTTTGCTTAATACGCACGCCCTTCAATTTCGGTTACAGAAATTATAGAAATTGTGTGGGTATGAGAAATTTTTGATAGTAAGTTGACCACGTGCGTCGATATTAGGTAGCATAGTAAATTGTTTTCAACGTGCAAACAAGCGACAAGCACTCTCGATGTTGCTACGCCACTTGCTCAGTGACGACTAATGGTTCCAACAGTCATCAACGCCCGCACATACCCGTGTCAGCTGACACGATCTATCTTATGGGAGTTGCATGTAAACGAAATCTCACCGACGCTGACATAAACGCCCATAGCCGCCCGTATCGAAGAAATCAAACGAGTTTTGATTTTTCCCATAACAACGTGTCAGCTGATTGCTTTTGCTCAACGCGGTGTTGCCGAACGAACTTTTTTAGCCACTAAAACATTTGAACGGTATTTTTCATTGTATTATTAAGCGAAATCAATGCGAGTGTAAAATGTAATAGAATATATCTTTGTTCATTAGGAAAAACCGCTTAAGTTTACTTAAGCGAAATATGAGTTATTAGATAATTGTTTAGCTCATTTATTGAAAATAATTATCATTTCTGTATATGTTATTAATTCACATGTAACGATTTTTAATGCCATTATTTTAGTTTCAAATAAACTTAAAATCGATATTATCCAGTTATAACTTTTATGTTTTTCGGATCATAACTTTTCGCACAGGATGAAATAAAAAAGTTGCATAAATGATGTTATAGTTGAAAATGTACATGTTTGAATGAAATAATAGTTATTTTATATCCCTGCTACATAGGAAATGGATAGCGTATTTTTCAAATAAATGAGAAATTAGGCAATGAAAAGAAAAGAGTAATTTACGATAAATAAAAGTAATTTTTTACCATTTTGAACGGATCAACGGATAGCGGGCCAGCGGGTAGTGAACAACTGATATTTTCCGTCATAAAATCCACACAGGCAAACAAAATTGCGACGAAGGCAGATTTTAGAAAATTGTTTGTGTAAGCACGAAATAAAAAATGCTTATGGTTATTCCTTTATTTATTGCCAAAAAAGTGTATTTTCTTTTACTTATTTTTCACTGTTAAGCAAGAAAATTACAAAATGCATCAGAAATGCAACTCTGACTCCTGAGGAGGGACAGGACCACACCACTCAAAAAACTGTTTTTACCCCGCCGTCTTTTGTTACAAAATTTTTATTGCGTTAAAAAATTAAGTTCCGCTTCGAATTCGTGTTCATGTGATCAAAACGCGTCGATTGACACCCCAGTTCTTGAAAATTTACCAATTTTCACCATGTCACCTAAACTAGATAATTACCAAAACTTTGAATACAAAATCGCGCATATTTTTATTTAAAATTTTCGCCTACGTCTTTTTTTCTGAAAGAAAACAATATATCTAAAAATTTTAATCGAGAATAAATATCGGTACTAAGTTTGGGTATTTCATGCGAAATTTTTGTGTCTTCCCATTATTTCAAATACGGCAACACTCACACGGCTGTTCAAAATAGAAAACAGCTGATTTTTGTGTTGTCATGCGGGCATGCAATTCGTTCAACTCGTTATGTTTACGGGTACTCGATTCGTTCGGTCGACTTGTTGATGACTGTCGGCACCCTAAATCATCTAGTAAAGAAAGAGCGTAACGTGTCGGTGTGATTTGAGCGCAAACAATTGTTTGCAGAAATGCGGACCACTGCATTAGACAGTCTCGCCTTATATGGTTCACCGTACGCCCCCCAATATGATTTCTCTTTCGAAAACATTTCTGGAAAAAAATTTTATTTATTTTTTGACGCCGCTAGATGTCGCTAAAATTCATTTTTTAATATCTTCGGTATTTATGGTCCGATCGTTAAGTTTGATACACCAATCTCTTTGGCTTGAGAGGAGGGTTTCTACTTTATAATTGTATTAACCCTACGTGCGCCATTGGGGTCACTTTCATCCAGTACTTAGTTTATACTACCTTAATGTAACTTTTTTTGCCGGCATGTTAAACGTCGTCAATAAACATTAATCTTTTGCATAATAAGTATTTCGATCTATGCAGTTCAACCGGAAATAAAACACATTTAACATTCCGAGGAATATAAGTTTTTCGCTTCCTGCGGTCTTTTAGGTTCATTTTACAAAAAAATTTTCTGAAGAGACTCCTACTGAAATGTTATGGCAACAGTTTTCTAGAACATGTTAGCCCTCTAGCGACCTTAAAAATGCTATTTCCTGATTATACTTTCATTCCTGACTGTATAAAAGGGGGTGCTAGATTATTACAATGTTCTAGAAAACTATTCGGCACAAAATTTCAGTAGGAGTCTCTTCAGAAAAAATCTTTGTAAAATGAACCTAAAAGACCACAGGAAGCGAAAAACTTATACTCCTCGGAATATTAAATGTGTTTTATTTCCGGTTCTACTGAATCGACTGAAATACTTCTTTTGCAAAAGATTAATGTTTTTTGACGACGTTTAACATACCGGCAAAAAAATTACATTAAGGTGGTATAAACTAAGTACTGGGTGGAAGTGACCCCAATGGCGCATATAGGGTTAATACAATTATAAAATAGAAACCCTCCTCTCAACCCAAAGAGATTGGTGTATCAATCTTAGGGATCGGACCATAAATACCGAAGATATAAAAAAATGAATTTGAAAAAAAAAAATTTTTTTTCCAGAAATTTTTTTCGAAAAAGAAAACATATGGGGGGGCGTACGGCGAACTGTTTTTTCGCGATACGCTCTAATGTACATACGCATGAAGCTTGCTACTCAATCAATTTTAACGGTAAAATAGCAAGTGTTTGTGATTAATTTCATGCAAGTTTAAACCAGGGTTGGGCACAGTGCATTCAATTTTGATTGCATTCAGCCTTGCATTCTCCAATCACTGATGAGTGGTAGTGAAAATTTGATTTGCATTACCATTCACTATTGAATGGTAATGCAAATGTGGCTTGCACTACCATTCAGTAGTGAATGGTAATGCAAATGTGGTTTGCACTACCATTCAGTAGTGAATGCGAATGCAAATGTGGCTTGCACTACCATTCATTGCATTCCCACTACAAGTATGATTTGTGAAAACCTATGATCGTAGTTTAGGCATGAAGTAGCCAATCTATTTAATAACGGGAAGGAGGTTTGTGAGATATTCTACACATGGAATTAGCTTAGAAAATTGATAATTTTATATTAAAGATGAAATGTGTTTGTGTTTTTTAATTAATGTTTTTGTGTAGTATGAAGCTTCAGTTATCAGATCATGTCAAAAATTTTCAAATGAATTCGAAAAAATAGGCGAATTTCCAATATTTTCTCAACAAATGCCATATGCAAAATACCTCTGTGAGCCACTGTATAAGTATAAGTATTTTTTTACCTACGTGTTTAGCCCTAATTAGATAAACCACGTCGAAATGACGTATTCATTTTTATTTTTACTCTCTCAGACTTTCATTTATTTCCGAAGCAACTTCATACGCTCAGTTTTCTCAGTCGGTGGTTGTAGTTCATTGCTGGTGATCGATTTTTTGCCATAAGTTTTTTTTTTATCTGAGTTATGATCACAACGTACGTCAAAACGACGTAGCTTTATCTTTAGTGTGACATTTTGGTTTTTCCATTGCATGAATTTTTTATCACTTTTGTGTTTCAATTTATTAGATTAATATGTTGTTTTTGTTTTTTTTTTAGTTTTAATTTGTTAACAAATCTACGGATGAAAACAAGACTTAAAATATCTTCTTTGCAAAGAACTTTGCGCAACACCATACAAGTTGCCCTACAAAATTCAGATGGAGTTAGTGATACCCAAGAAGACGACAAAAAATAACACCAGTAATGATCTCGAAGGCAGTAGAAATCAGGCTCTTCCCAGAAAATAAAATACTGTTGGTGCTGTCCTTCTAAAATAAGACGAATGTCAAAAAATAATGTTTCAAGTGTAACACACCTTTGTGTGGACAACACCAAAACCAAGTTTGTAACACATGCATATAATCTTGCTTGATTTTATTTTTTTTTGGTTTTAAAATATTATATAAGGGGTTGTTTTGTTAAGTAAACACAAAAAATCTCTATGAATTTAGAATTAAGAATGAAATTTGCACCTTTTTGTGAAGGCTGTCTAATTTTTGTAGCTTTTTGTCAAAAAAAATGAATTTCTTTATTAATCTCATATTATCTTTAATTTTATGTTTAAATGTTCCAAATAGGACTGGAAATAAATGAAATAAATTATCTCAGTCAAAAAACAAATAAGTTTTATATTCTTGACCTCCTTAAAAGCCATTAAATGAAGATACGTCATTATGACGTATGTTTATCTTTGCAGGGGTATAAAATAGCGTTATCTATCTAGGGTTAAAAGAAATTTATTAACAACCTTAAACACAGGACATATTACAATGCCAATGGTTTCCAATCAGTTTTCTAAGCCTTATTTCATGTGTAGAATATCCCATAAACTTCCTTCCCGTTATTAAATAGATTTGCCACTTAATACCTAAGGGTTTACCACGTTATCCCCAAAATCAAAATCCCCAAATCAAAATCCCCAAAATCAAAATCCCCAAAATGAAAATCCCCAAAATCAAAATCCTTAAAATCAAAATCCCCAAACAATCCCCATATCCAAATCGCGGCGATTTCTAACCTAATTTTAATTTATTTCACACAGAATATGAGAATTCTACATTGGACATTATTTCTCAAACTGAAACTCAAAAGAATTGTATACGTGATGATTTCACAAATGTTTATTAATAAATTCATCTCAATAACTTATGATTACATATTTACATAGGGTTGGGTACGAAATGTCGAAAAAAAATATCGAAATAATGTCAAATTAATGTTGTGTAAAATGTGCGCGAGTAGAAAACTTTTTTGCGTTGGAATAAAACGTATAGAGCAATCCACAGTACTTTTGGGTAGAAAACCTTTTTGCACTGGCGGCCTTCCGCCGCGCTTATAAAAAATAACCCTGGGCTACGCCATCCAAGTCCGGTCGTGTGCCATAACCGTGGCGGTGATGTCCTTATGCGTAGTATACATGTCAGCGCAAGCGGCCTTCGCCTTTATTTAATCATTTCATTTATTTAGATGAACATATTTTTTATAAAATATGGAATCTCTTAGATACCCTGTAGGGCGCATTATATCGAAGCCGACCCACCTACCGAAAATAAAGAAAAAACACGCCAAGTATTTTTCCACATTTTCTACATTTTTCGACCTTTTGCGACTTTTTTATTTGGGTAAATTAAAATTCGAAATTTTTTTCGACATTATTAGCGAGAACTCCATGAATTAGCGAATGGAGTACTCCGAATTTTTGCAGGGATATATATGTATTTTATATGTATGTATACATATATGTTATTACGTATCAGAGCTCAGATAAGACTCGGCATGCGTTTTTTTAAATATGATCTTCATCGTTGTTTATTTAGTCATCTTTTGGGGATTTTGTGACGCTATCCCCAAAAAAATGTGGGGATTTCGTGTTTGGGGATTTTGATTTTAAGGATTTTGATTCTGGGGATTTTGATTTTGGGGATTTTTTTTTTGGGGATTTTGTGCGTTGGGGATTTTGTTTTCACTATTGAATGGTAATGCACTTTGAATGGTAATGCAAAAATGCCCATCCTTGGTTTAAACTTATAAACATCTCCACATTTAGTTTTGAGGTATGGCAACATTTGTACATACATGCATACAAAGAGTAACACATGATACCGCTTATTTTTAAAATTTGAAACGTTCGTGGTACGGGTAAGACTTGTTCGATCGGGTCAAAATTTTCATTTAACCATTTTTTCATTAAATAAAACTATTTTAGGGGGTAACACCCTAAAATTTCCAACTTTCGCAAATAAGGGCCCCTCTAATGTATATACACACATATCGCCCGTTTTATGCACTAGGGATTTAACTCGAAATTTTCGATTTCTGGGATTTTGCCATATATTTCAACAACTGGGTCATATCTTTGAGTCTAGTCTTATAAAATACTCAAAAAGATAAAAATGGCGGAAATAAAAGCGATTTTGTAGTTAGCCGTAGAAGGAAACTATTTGAAATTATAAGTTTATTTGCGTTTTCCCAAAAAAAATTTTTTTTTTGAGTTAAATCCCTATTGCATAAAACGTGCGATATGTACCTACGTGTACTGACATACATATCTTAATTTTGTTAAAGTTGTACTTGAAAAGGTAATTTTTATTTTCTAATTTAAACAGAATGTTTCTTTTTTACATGTTCCAAACTTTCGAATAAAACTGTCCGACTAGTTCAAAAACTGGTTCAGCTTAAACCCGGTTTTATTGCTGGTAAAAAATAGAGAACGTTTTTGTTTCAGCAGTTAAAATTCATATAGAAACAAACATTTTATTTGCTATTTGTCTATAGAGTACCTTAAAAATAATGAAGTTCCGCTAAATTCCCAAAATCATCCACTGTGCGCCACCAAGAAGTTAAGTTGTTGGATTTGTACCTATTATTCAGAAGTTTTTTTAGATTCTTTATATCTTAGAAGGTATAGTTATTATGGAAAACACTTTCTCTTAAAAAAGGCACTTCTACTCTTACTACATTTATAGATTTGCTATGTTTTTAGAATATATAGTTACTAAGAAAATAACATTAATATTTTTATTAAATTACTTGTATGCGGCCTTGACAGGAGGAGATACGTTGCAAGCAATTGCGGATAACAGGACATACACTGTAAACCCAGCAGGTAATAGAAATCCCACCAGTCCTAAAAAACGAGAAAACTTTACAATAACAGCTCTCTCGAAGAAAAAGGAATTGGATCCAAATCAGACAAATTTCGCAATTCCCAGTTCCAGTGTTTTTATTGCTGTTAAGGACTGGAATACACTTGACTCTATCGATAAGAAAGATAAATATTATGAGTTCAAGCAAATAAATACAATATTAACAAAATCACAGCTTCAAACTAACTATACCAACTTTAAAAAGGAAAAAGGAAGGGACTTTCAACATATTTATGAAAATTACCAGTTTATTACTAATATAAAGGGATGTTGTAACATCAGTAATAGAATACCGGTTTCAAATAACGAAGAGAGAATCCACCCAATATACGCCAAGGTGAATAAAAACGATAAATCAAATAAAAAAAATGTGTCATCAAATAACTTGCCATTGAAAGGTTTAGTTACCAGTATACCAAGAAATAAGCTTGAGCGACTGAATAACTTACTAAATTATTTCGCTGAAACAGAATGTAAAGAAGTTATTGATACATACACAGATATCGCAGACAACAATATTTACAATGAAAATGTTCCAAATAATGACGATACGAAAACTGATGTCGATGATATAAGTGCTACACCACAGACTGCAGATTGGAATGAAACTTTCAATATGGAAGACTCAATTTATGCAAAAGTTTGGAAAGGACCTCGAAAGCCAAGTGCATCAAAAATGTATGACTTACCCTTTTGTTTAACTTAGTGCATGTTGCATGATCTCGGATATAAATATGTATCTGAAGTATTTGGAGTTTTTATTTAGCATATAAATTAGTACCAACCAGAGCTGTAAAAAGCTGCAATCAGATTTTTCTGCAAGCATAAAAAGTATATTATTATAAGCAGCTTTGATTGTAAATCATATTGCTACTAAATTTTTTGATTGTAGAAATAAAAATTTCAATAGTTTAGAAGTTATTGCAATCGACCTTCACCATGAATCATTTTGATTTCAGAAATTAGAATTGCAATAATTTACAAAAATTTCATTGTAATCAACTTTTTCGTAAATCATTTCATTACAATAATTTACAAAATTTTTTGTTGCAATAAACTTTCATTGTAAAAATTACAATAGCAATAATTGTATTGTAATAAATTTTTATCGTAAATCATATTGATTGAAAATTGTTTGAATGTATGGATCGTATGTACATATTGGATGGTGCCGGGCAAACGGTGCTGGTAAATAAATAATATATATATATATATATATATATATATATATATATATATCCTTATTCCCATCATCATGCTCAATTTTATCTTTATCTCTATCTCCATCCTCATTCTGATCATCTCATCATCCATACTTTATACAAATTAACGTCTGCAAATATTACCATTACAGTCTACCCGGGAAATGGTGGATTACGCGGCTAACCGTGTTATATAAATTCCAGGCATTAATCGAATTAGGCAGCCTGCATTTCATCAGTCCCAATGCATGTGTATAAAGTTATGACCGGAAAATGATTGCTATTGCCAGCCTTGCAATCAAACAATTTTCAATCAATATGATTTACGATAAAAATTTATTACAATACAATTATTGCTATTACAATTTCTACAATGAAAATGATTTACGGCAAATGTAGATTGCAATGAAATTTTTGTAAATTACTATATTGCAATAGAGGAACGTAAATTATTGTTGATAGAAAATTTGTGAATTAAAAAATTTCAATAAACTTTTATTGCAATGAACTTGAACGTAAAAATTGCAATACATTTTTATTACAATAAATGGAAGGTAAATAATTGCTGATTGTAGATTTTTACAATGAAACATCTTTTATAAATGTTTATTGCAATCTATGGAACACAAATTATTTCAAATTGTAATTTTTACAATCAAAAAACTGCAATAAATTTTCATTGCAAAAAACTTTTAGAACAATCAATGATTGCTGGGAAGAATGATTGCAGCTTTTTACAGCTCTGGTACAAACGATCTATTTAAATTAAAATTAAAAGTAATATTAAATTTAAAGTTAAAATCCAAGTTAAAATTAAAACACTTAAGCTTATAGAGCAGGTCTGCTCAGCTCATAGGCACTCAAAGCACAATTGTATTTGTTTTGTTCCGAATTATAGGCACAGATACATATTTTCACTTCAAATATAAAAATTAAATTTTCTTTGCACTGCCATAAGCTTTCAGATATAAAAATTGTTTATATGTATATGCCTATGATTCATATTGATTGTGCACAGCAAAGGCACTTTGCACAGGAGCTCGGGCAGTGCCGTAAGAAATCGAAATTTACGCTAACAAATGTGTGATCAAAAAAAATTCAAAATATTAAAGCACTGTAAAAAATTTGTATTCAAAAAATTTTCATATAAAAAATAAAAAAAATTTGTATGTATGTGATACTACCATTTGAAAATAAATTCTAAAATAATATTTTATTGGAATTCATAAAAAATTTAAATGAGCAAAAAATTGTTCAGTGCATATAAAAAATTTGTAGATGTATTGAGTTTTGTACTTTCAATACGAGAGCGTTGAGCAGGCCTGTAATAGAACATACGAGTGTTACATATAACTAAATTATATCATAAATATAACTAATAATAATAACAAAAATAAAAACAAAACATAATACATAATACAAGCTTCCAAACAATACTGTACTAAGTCGACTTAGTACATTTTCCCGTTTTTGGCGTTTTCAAGTAGAGCGTGTCTTAATTTAGATGCTGTCTAATTTTGGTATCAATCGGACAATCCAATCAAAAGTTAAAAGCAAAAGTGTACATATAAGAGATTTTTACAGAATAAAAACTTTGAGAGCTTGCCATGGAAAACCACGTAGCAAATTTTTATTTTTTCTTACGGTTTTATATCAAGCGTGCCTTGACTTCGATATTGTCAAGTTTTGGTGTTGATCGTTCAATCCAAACAGAAGTTACAAGTGAAAATATACTTAGCGTACAACCGAAGTTTCCTATCAAGTTTAAACTTTGAGAGCTTCTCCTCCAAAACACAGTTTTCAGACTTAGTACAGTTTTGTTTGGAAGCGTCGATATAATAACTAATCAAATTCAAATAGCGAAACACAGCATCTGACATATACTCATTCACGAAAAAACCTTTATGTAAAATATGTGAAGTGACTGCGTATTCTTGTTCAAAACGTGATTTTGCGAATACTTTCCCGAATCTGAACTGAATACTTTCCCGAATCTGAAACCGACCCTGAATACTTAACAGTAAAAGTAATCTGAAAAATATTAAGGAAAATATTCGGGTCAGATTTGGGAAAATATTCGGTTTTGAGATATCCGTGAGTGGTTTTCCTTTCCTGTTGTTTTGTTACTTAAAATTGTAGGCAGAATCAACCAAACCAATTTCTTAAGTTGACGTAGGCGAAACTTTAAACTCTAGGGAAAAACATCTAGGCATACAAAGTATAAGTACTATTGCATGGTTAATGCATTTTGATCTTCATGAAAGATGTAATTATTTGGTACTCTTGCTACTAGTGCTAAATATCAAAATGCTTCTTGGAACCCTGTGCGCGTCACTTGTTGCTTCTCACCAGTATTGCCGTTTTGATCTAGCTGGACCAAACATGGCCGATCCGATAATACTTTATTGTTGTAATAGTACAAATTTTTTCGTGTATCTGTGGTTAAAAAATTGTCTATGAATTTTTCACTCGTATGTGTTTGATGGCGATTTGAAATGCTTTCGTTTCCGTTTTTAACGTAAAATAAAACAAAACAGACGAAATTTTTATAAGCTAATCGCTAATATAAAACCTTTTTAAGATTTTACTGTGGGCAAATTTTTACAGCGACTGAACTTTCCGCTGGACCCCGCACTCATTTAGGCTTAGCTTAGGAAAATATTGAGTATGCAGTTAATTTGTGCTTAATATTTGCTCAAAGAATGTGAAAAAAAAATTTGAAAAAACTGCAGAGATGGGCATTTTTAAAAAAAATAAAAGTGCGGGGTCCAGGTGAACGTCCCGCTGGACCCAGCACTCATTTAGACTTAGCCTTGGAAAATTTTAAGTATGCAGTTAATTTGTGCATAATATGTGCTCAAAACCTGTGAAAAAAGTGCAGAGATGGGCATCGATACATACATATATGTATATCGTCCCTGCGAATAAAAAAACAGTTATGTATTTTTCAGTAACTTTGCAGGAGAGCAAAAAAACTGATTCCTCGGGTCCATTGGCAAAATTTAGCAAACATACTATATCACTGTTACACCGCTAGGCCTAGTTTGTATGTGAAAAGTTGAGTATCTAACTAATTAACTAACAGTTGCGATTTTTCCTATATGTCTGTAAACGCATACCCTTTTCTCAGAACATTTATAGTACTACACGCGCATACTTTATTTGATAACTTCTAAACCAAACCAGATATGAAAAAACTGCAAACGCAGAAATGTGGGCAATGAATATGGCTAGTAAAAAATGCAATAAAAAAGATTTCCTAAAAATTTACATAACTATTTTTTATTCGCAGGGACGATATATGTAGATGGAGTATATAAGACAAAGCCCACTGTGCAATTTGAAAATTGACTATAGTAGTGTGGATATGGGGATTCTAGCTCACCGCAACACAAATTATGGCAGAAATTTGTATGGAGATTTTTTAGAAAACACCACCCTAATGTTTCTTCCTATCTACAACATGTGTTTGTGTGTGTATCACAAGCATTTTTCACAAAAAAGACACAGTCTAATGTGGAATTTTTGGGCGACATCTAGCGTTGAATAGGACAAGCTCAGTGATAATTGTTGATAATTGCGCCATCTGTTTAAAATTAGACGTTTTTTCCATAAAAAGTACACTGCTTTATAGGATTTTTGTTATAGCATCCATAAAATATACCTTAACCACATCTAGTTTTATGAGGAGAAGTATACTAGAATATATATGTATATGTATATGTATATGTATAAAAATGTATGTACATATAAACATCTATGAAGATATAGACATGTAGCTATAAACATATATATGTATGTATATTCAATTAGGTTTCATTTTTGTGTTTCCAACGCTTGTAGGTATGTTACCAATGTGCGGGGAGGATATCTCATAGAGAAGATGTTATTTCTTTGCTTTTCTTCGTTTAAGTTGAATGTAGAAATCTTCGTATATACATAGATATGTATGTAGACATACATACATAGATACCTATATGCTTATGATGAGGGAAAGAAATTTAAACAAACATTTATACTTACTTTTAGATTCCCATTTTATGTAAAAGTTAAAACAAATGTAAGTATTTTATATAAAATTTTTTTAATTTATTTATTGAGTAAAAGTACAATTTTTACATTGGTTTACATTAAAGACTATATTATAATAGAATTCCATAAGTTTCCAAACTTCTCTACTTCACAAATATAATCTATTCCACCTTCTTTTTTCTCCTACTTCTTCTTAACCATTTTTTTCTTCTACATAATATGTTTGATTATTATATGAATTAGAAGTTGAACTATTTATATTGCTTTGTTTTAAAGAATACTGAAGATTTAAATTTATTGCTACAAGTTTATTTTTATATTTTTCAAGTTATAAATTTTTTAATCATAATAATGTATTATTATATTTCTTATAAAAACTCATATTACTACTTTTATATTATTATAAATATATAAAACTATATATTTTTTAATTACTTACAATACATACTTTTATTCATATCCACATACGTATGTATATACAAATTCCTATACAGTCATATTTTAATTTCTAAGATCATTAACCTCATATATACAAATTCATATCAGTTTTTGGTCTTCTTCAAGATTTAATTTTATAATTTCTTTTATTATATTTATTCGATACTATTTCTTTATAAATTATCGTTTGCAACCACATTTTTTTGTTTTTTTTTTTTTTTGTTTGTGTACATTATAGATATTTTAGTAGAAATCTTACTCATGTTTTATACTCACTTCATTTATTTACTATTATTTTTTTCCTTCCTATTTTTTTCTCATATATATTTTAACTTTTCTCATACATGATTTCAATTCCAAAATTATATGAAATTGGATTTCCTGTGAGAAAGAAATTTTTTTTCTGTGAAATTTTAGGTAGACAATTGCATTGAATTTTCTTTAACAATTCTAATATTATTATCTAAATTTCCCCCAAAGTCGAAGTCAACAAGCTTAATACTTACAACACATACATGAAAATTAATGTATCCATTCTATAAAATCTCATTATTCTCATATATACAGCATTCATATTTTAATTTTTAAAATCATTAGCCTCATATATACATATTCATATCAGTTTTTAGTCTTCTTCAAAATTTAATTTTATAGTTTCTTTAATTATATTTCTTCGATACTATTTCTTTATAAATTATTGTTTGCAACTACATTTTTTTTTAGTTTGTGTGCATTATAGATATTTCAGTAGAAATCTTACTTATGTTTTATACTTACTTCATTTATTTACTATTATTACTTAATTATTTTTTTTTCTTTCCAATTTTTTTCTCATACATATCTCAATTTTTATGATCATTGAACTCATATATACCTAGATTCAATTCTCAAATTATATGAAATTGCATTTCCTGTGAAAACTATGAGAAAGTAAATTTTTTCTATGAAATTTTATATGAGGTAGACAATTGCATTGAATTTTCTCTAACAATTCTAATATTATTTTTTATTATGTTGATAAAAGCAAATTTATAATACTTTATTTATTTTTAGTTTCTTAATTATATTTATTTGATACTATTTTATTAAAAATTTGTTTGCAATAGTTTTTTTTTAATATTTGCTTGCATTTAAACTATTTAATATAAATCTAGACCTATTCCATTTATTTATAATTTCCGGCTTAATGCATATATTCCTACTTCATTATTTTTTGTTTTGTTCCTTTCTTCTTCATATTATTTTCTTCTTCTACCTAATATCTTTAATTATTATATATTTGTTATTATTTATGTTGTTGTGTTTTAAAAAATTCCAATGATTTCATTATACCAATATAATATCTGTATAATTTATTTATATTTATTTTTTTTTTATTATATTCAATACAATAACTACTCCTTTAAATTACTTTTCATATTAATTTTATATGAAATTTTATGAAAATCTAAATTTACATCTCCACAAATATCTTGTATATACACGTACATATTTAAAATTTTCAGACTTATTCTTACAGAATCATAAATTCCGCAAATAAACTTAAAAAAAAAATATTGGTCATGAGACCTCAAAAATTAAGTAATTATGAAAAAAAGTATTTTAACATTATAGTTTATTCAAATCGAAAATTTAGTTACAAAATTTCTAATTTTTATATTCTTCTAATAATCTTTTAACAGTTTGAAATCGTTAATAAAAGAATGCACATGAACATGTGGTTGCTGTATTTGAATACTTGCAATCAAATTTATGCATTCCTGTAGCTGTTTGCTGGAAGGTAATGGTTTTATATAAACGCATTTCATCAATCATATTTTTAAGAAGTTGTATATCTTCATTTTTAATATAACAACTATATACTCCTAAAAATGTTTCCAGCTCTTCTACTAACATTTTATTTTATTTTTTATTTTTATTTTATTTTTTTTTTTTTTAAGAATCATAAAGATAAATACTTTATATATTTTTACATATTTTAGAAATACTTTTCATCCAATATGTTTATATCAATAATAAATCTTTTTAAGTCAATAACTTCTTTGTTTTCCTTATCAAAGTAGTAATTGTATAAATTTACTAAATCCATTATATGCTTATATCGTCTTTCGATGATGTGACAATTACATGTATCAGGTCCTGATTCTATATTATTTTTACTCCAAGGACAGGTTGTGTAGTGTCTCCCATATATAGATTCCATAACTAATTCATACTTTATATCTTTAATTGTTATAAATGTATTTTGTATAAGTTTTCTATGATGATCAAGTATATAGTTATAATTATTTTTTAAAAACTCTTCAATTATATTACTTTTCATACTAAAATGAAACATTTTCAATCAGATATAAAGTAAAACTAAACCTCTCTAATCAGAAACTTAAACATATAAATAAGTTATTTATGTATATATACATTTAAATCTATATACTTATTTTTATTTATTTATATTTTTATATATAAAATAAATATACATAGATATATTTTCAAGACATATATAGTTAACATATTTTCAAATACTATTCAGTATGCTAAGTTTAAGCTGAATGAATTAATAATGATCGATAACAAAAGTTTAATAGTTAAAGATGTACAGGGTTTCCATATTTCCAACAAGTTTATAGCAAAAGAAGTTAGCATTTCAGATCTAATGGATACACATAATATAAAAACATTTATTATACATCCACCTTTTAGTTATTCAAGATTAACATTGAATGAAAGAATTGAATTAGAATGGTTACATACATATCACCATGGATTGCAATGGAATGATGGCAACTCAACATTCAAATCCTTTAAGAACTACTTAAACGGATATATTAAAGATGAAAAGCGAAATATTTGTATATATGTGAAAGGAGCACAAAAAGCAAAATGGATACAACAACTTACTGGAGAAGATATTCTTATATATAATTTAGAAGATATAGGTTGCCAAAGCATAAAAAACTTATATAAGGATAATATCAATGTATATGCATGTAACTTTCACCATAAACATATGATATGTGCAGAAAAAACCGTTCATTTATTTAAAGATTTTATTATATCATATAAAAATAAAGATAAAATATAACTAAAATAATTCATTAGTTTTATTATATAGATATATGTATAGATGTACGTGAGTTTTGTTATCACATGTATGCATAAAAAGTATTATTATTATTAAAGTTCACTCCTACTACATAATAGAGAAACAGTAATTTATCATATAAAATTATCTAGAATTGAAAATAGGAGGACATTCAATACATTCAACTATATACCCCGTTAATATTACCAAAATTACAATGATTAGTCAAAACAATCAAGATGAGATAGATTTTATCGTTAACAGATTACTTATTGGATAGTCTCTTAAGAATTCTTAAGGCAGAACGAAAAACAACTAAATATAGAGAAAAATTATATTGACATTAGAAAAATTTGTCGTATTCTTAAATATATGTATTCTTACCAGAGCGATTGAATAACATTACCAATAAACTGATGGAAGACTTAAAATGTAATTTTATAATTCAGAATATGAAAATAAATATTTATATAATTTTACATTGGAATGCGAAAAATAAAGAAACTCAAAATAAAAAAGTAAATACGTCTTTGGTTATGTAGATATTGTAGAAAAATTATTTTCCGAAATAATTCATTCAAACAGCATATTCATATAAAACATATTGAAATATAATGTAATTTATACAATCTAAAATTTTAAAAAGCAAATATATTGATAATATATAAACGTTTAGAGCATACATATTAATATATATCCATATTTTCTATACTCCATTTATTCTATTACAATACATTAACTAATATCGATAAATATAGAATGAAAAAGTTGTATTCTTATAGTTATAAATTTGATTATACAGAAGAAGGAAGTTTATTTATACATTAATAATTTATATGGCTATGCTATGTTACAATATCTCCCCTACAAAATTTTTTAAATTAGTTGAAAATATTGAATACTTTAATATTCATAATATACACGAAAATTCTTCTATTGGATATACATACATACATATATATATATATATATATATATATATATATATTCGAAGTGGATTTAGAATATCCATCTTCATTACCTGATTGATATAACGACTTACCATTTTGTTCCGAAATCAAAAAAAATTTATAAGATGGAACAAAAAACTAATATCAGATTTGGGTAATAAATAAAAGTATATAATTCATTATAGAACTTTACAACAATACCTTAAAAATTATCTTTTTCTGAAAAAAATCATAGAATTCTACAATTTAATCAATCAGATTAGTTAAAAATATATATTAATTTAAATAATCATCATCGAACTTTAGCTTCAAATAGATTTAATCATTTTTTTTAATTGTTAGTTAATACAGTTTACGGAAAATACCATGGAAAATGTTGACAGAAGGAAGAATATTGAAATAGTATGTGAATGGGAAAATAGAGGTAAAAGATTAGATGCCAGAGTTCTTATAGCAAAACATAATTTTCATAGTTTACTCACATTTACTGATAACATGATTGCTATTCAATTACAACAGCTTTCCACATTATACAACAAGCCAATTTACATTGGATTTAGTGTTTTAGATTTATGTAAATTAAAAATGCACAATTTTCATTATAATTATATCTAAATATAAGGAAAATGTTAGTTCAAATTATATGGATACAGGTTAATTTATTTATAATATTAAGAATAGATTTTTATAATGAAATTCGTAACGATATTCAAACATATTTAGATACTTTATAATTTACCTTTATTAAATAAAAAGGTTTTGGATATGATGAAGGATGAATATAGTGGTAAGATTATGTATGAATTCATTGGCCTAAGAACTAAAATGTATTCATATAGACTTAGTGGAAATGAGGAAGAAATTAAAAAAGTTAAAGGTGTGAAAAGAGCTTTTGTTTCACAAATTTCATGTAATGACTTTAAGAATTGTTTATGTGAAAAAAAAAATATATTTTAATTACATGTATGTTTTTAAATCAAAACTTCATGAAATATGTACTCAACATATTAATAAGTTAGTATTAAGTTACCCAGATAATATACATATATAGATATATCAGAAAATGGAATTAATACTCTTACATGAAGTAATTTTAAAATCTAAAAAGTTGAAATAAAAGCACAGTATATATAAATTGAAATTTGAAATATCTTTATTTATTTAAATTATACTTTTGAAATAAGAATTTCAAACATAAATATCCGAAGTTTTAAGTATTGAATCTTGGTTTTTGATTATAATTATATTCAATAGGTGGTTTTAAATATTCAGTTATTTCCAGTGGTGGTTGTAAGTTGCCAAAACTATCAAAGTATTTCTTATAATATATGAACAACAGAATCATCTAAGTTAACAATATCACATTCTTGAATTCGTGTATATTTCGGTAAAGTGTCACACATAAAAACACTTTTAAAATATTTTAGCATTTTACCAAAGTTATTTAATCTATATCAGTAAGTGGCCGATTTGATAAATTCCTTAATAGTTTTTTTAATTGTGATTTATAAAAAAGACTATAACCCTTTTTATATAGTTTAAGGAAAAGGCCTTTACCCATAGCAATGTATTCCATATATCTATTACATCTATTAGCCTCTGCTAGCTATTATTTTCTATTTTTATATCATTTACAGTACAACAACCTGTAGCTAAACCTCCAAGAGCTTATATTACAGTTAGAATTAGAATTAATGGAAGAAATCATCCTAATTTTGATACAGAACTAACTCGTAATATAATTGTTTGAGATTTTTTCCTCTTGAAATTTTAATTTATTGCTTTCTATATGTATATTATCAATTTTTTTTTTCTTTAAGTATTTAAAATATTTTTAACAGTCGATGAAAAGAGTTTTTTCTTTGATAATTTTCTTTTAGAATTCTTCTTCTTTCCTTTCCAATTCCAAATTTAACTTTTAACTTTATTACAATCATTACAAACGCTTACACGTTCTTTTATATTTATTTATTTTTTATTTATTTAAAAAAAAAGAAACGTATTTTAAGATCACAAAGTCTTTTATAATTACTATCTTTAGATTATATTCACTATCAAACTTTTTCAGCTAATATTCGATCAGCTTTATACCTCTCATTTATATCTTTTGTTTATCAGGAGACAATATTATATCTCCGACAAGATAATTCTTAAAAATTTATTTATATTTATATACATACATATATTTGGAATAAGATATTCATAAAAAAATTTCATTGATAAAGTAATCTCAAAACTAATTTATATAAACAATTTCTATATGACTAACAAGTAGAACTATCAAAATGTACATAATTAATAATATTTTTAGTTTTCATATAAAGTCATAAGGTCGTTATACATCTAAACAACAAAATGAATATTTAAAAAACTGAATTTTTCGGGAAGGAGAAGAATTCAATTTATATTCACAGAAAGTGACAAAGTACACTTAGATTAAAACAACACATTATTACATAATGATACTTAATAATATAACTTCTAATGAATAAAATATTTTCAGATACTTTTTCTGAAAATACATACATATGTGTATATGAAAATACATTCAATTTTTTACTTTTTGAATCTCCAGGAATATTCAATAACATCTTATATACAGGAATACAAATATAACACTCTCTATAATCTTATAGATTTTTACTATACAACAGAAAAGCATCAGCTTACTATCAGATTGGCATCAGCTTACTACCAGGTTAGTATCAGCTATACATCAGTCTACTATCACATATACATATTCATATAAAAACTCTGTAAAAGAGAAAATGAATGATAAGCTATTGAAAGGAAAGATATAGTAAAAACTATCAGAATAGCCTCACTTACATTCAAAGAAAATAAAAAAGTAGAGTTAGATTAAACAACACCTTATATGTACTACATACATATAATTACATACATACCCTGTAGAATTCCTACATATAATATATAATTCATTATAGAACTTTACAACAATACCTTAAAAATTATCTTTTTCTGAAAAAAAATCATAGAATTCTACAATTTAATCAATCAGATTAGTTAAAAATATATATTAATTTAAATAATCATCATCGAACTTTAGCTTCAAATAGATTTAAGCATTTTTTTTAATTGTTAGTTAATACAGTTTACGGAAAATACCATGGAAAATGTTGACAGAAGGAAGAATATTAAAATAGTATGTGAATGGGAAAATAGAGGTAAAAGATTAGATGCCAGAGTTCTTATAGCAAAACATAATTTTCATAGTTTACTCACATTTACTGATAACATGATTGCTATTCAATTACAACAGCTTTCCACATTATACAACAAGCCAATTTACATTGGATTTAGTGTTTTAGATTTATGTAAATTAAAAATGCACAATTTTCATTATAATTATATCTAAATATAAGGAAAATGTTAGTTCAAATTATATGGATACAGGTTAATTTATTTATAATATTAAGAATAGATTTTTATAATGAAATTCGTAACGATATTCAAACATATTTAGATACTTTATAATTTACCTTTATTAAATAAAAAGGTTTTGGATATGACGAAGGATGAATATAGTGGTAAGATTATGTATGAATTCATTGGCCTAAGAACTAAAATGTATTCATATAGACTTAGTGGAAATGAGGAAGAAATTAAAAAATTTAAAGGTGTGAAAAGAGCTTTTGTTTCACAAATTTCATGTAATGACTTTAAGAATTGTTTATTTGAAAAAAAAAAAATATATTTTAATTACATGTATGTTTTTAAATCAAAACTTCATGAAATATGTACTCAACATATTAATAAGTTAGTATTAAGTTACCCAGATAATATACATATATAGATATATCAGAAAATGGAATTAATACTCTTACATGAAGTAATTTTAAAATCTAAAAAGTTGAAATAAAAGCACAGTATATATAAATTGAAATTTGAAATATCTTTATTTATTTAAATTATACTTTTGAAATAAGAATTTCAAACATAAATATCCGAAGTTTTAAGTATTGAATCTTGGTTTTTGATTATAATTATATTCAATAGGTGGTTTTAAATATTCAGTTATTTCCAGTGGTGGTTGTAAGTTGCCAAAACTATCAAAGTATTTCTTATAATATATGAACAACAGAATCATCTAAGTTAACAATATCACATTCTTGAATTCGTGTATATTTCGGTAAAGTGTCACACATAAAAACACTTTTAAAATATTTTAGCATTTTACCAAAGTTATTTAATCTATATCAGTAAGTGGCCGATTTGATAAATTCCTTAATAGTTTTTTTAATTGTGATTTATAAAAAAGACTATAACCCTTTTTATATAGTTTAAGGAAAAGGCCTTTACCCATAGCAATGTATTCCATATATCTATTACATCTATTAGCCTCTGCTAGCTATTATTTTCTATTTTTATATCATTTACAGTACAACAACCTGTAGCTAAACCTCCAAGAGCTTATATTACAGTTAGAATTAGAATTAATGGAAGAAATCATCCTAATTTTGATACAGAACTAACTCGTAATATAATTGTTTGAGATTTTTTCCTCTTGAAATTTTAATTTATTGCTTTCTATATGTATATTATCAATTTTTTTTTTCTTTAAGTATTTAAAATATTTTTAACAGTCGATGAAAAGAGTTTTTTCTTTGATAATTTTCTTTTAGAATTCTTCTTCTTTCCTTTCCAATTCCAAATTTAACTTTTAACTTTATTACAATCATTACAAACGCTTACACGTTCTTTTATATTTATTTATTTTTTATTTATTTAAAAAAAAGAAACGTATTTTAAGATCACAAAGTCTTTTATAATTACTATCTTTAGATTATATTCACTATCAAACTTTTTCAGCTAATATTCGATCAGCTTTATACCTCTCATTTATATCTTTTGTTTATCAGGAGACAATATTATATCTCCGACAAGATAATTCTTAAAAATTTATTTATATTTATATACATACATATATTTGGAATAAGATATTCATAAAAAAATTTCATTGATAAAGTAATCTCAAAACTAATTTATATAAACAATTTCTATATGACTAACAAGTAGAACTATCAAAATGTAGATAATTAATAATATTTTTAGTTTTCATATAAAGTCATAAGGTCGTTATACATCTAAACAACAAAATGAATATTTAAAAAACTGAATTTTTCGGGAAGGAGAAGAATTCAATTTATATTCACAGAAAGTGACAAAGTACACTTAGATTAAAACAACACATTATTACATAATGATACTTAATAATATAACTTCTAATGAATAAAATATTTTCAGATACTTTTTCTGAAAATACATACATATGTGTATATGAAAATACATTCAATTTTTTACTTTTTGAATCTCCAGGAATATTCAATAACATCTTATATACAGGAATACAAATATAACACTCTCTATAATCTTATAGATTTTTACTATACAACAGAAAAGCATCAGCTTACTATCAGATTGGCATCAGCTTACTACCAGGTTAGTATCAGCTATACATCAGTCTACTATCACATATACATATTCATATAAAAACTCTGTAAAAGAGAAAATGAATGATAAGCTATTGAAAGGAAAGATATAGTAAAAACTATCAGAATAGCCTCACTTACATTCAAAGAAAATAAAAAAGTAGAGTTAGATTAAACAACACCTTATATGTACTACATACATATAATTACATACATACCCTGTAGAATTCCTACATATAATATATAATTCATTATAGAACTTTACAACAATACCTTAAAAATTATCTTTTTCTGAAAAAAAATCATAGAATTCTACAATTTAATCAATCAGATTAGTTAAAAATATATATTAATTTAAATAATCATCATCGAACTTTAGCTTCAAATAGATTTAAGCATTTTTTTTAATTGTTAGTTAATACAGTTTACGGAAAATACCATGGAAAATGTTGACAGAAGGAAGAATATTAAAATAGTATGTGAATGGGAAAATAGAGGTAAAAGATTAGATGCCAGAGTTCTTATAGCAAAACATAATTTTCATAGTTTACTCACATTTACTGATAACATGATTGCTATTCAATTACAACAGCTTTCCACATTATACAACAAGCCAATTTACATTGGATTTAGTGTTTTAGATTTATGTAAATTAAAAATGCACAATTTTCATTATAATTATATCTAAATATAAGGAAAATGTTAGTTCAAATTATATGGATACAGGTTAATTTATTTATAATATTAAGAATAGATTTTTATAATGAAATTCGTAACGATATTCAAACATATTTAGATACTTTATAATTTACCTTTATTAAATAAAAAGGTTTTGGATATGACGAAGGATGAATATAGTGGTAAGATTATGTATGAATTCATTGGCCTAAGAACTAAAATGTATTCATATAGACTTAGTGGAAATGAGGAAGAAATTAAAAAATTTAAAGGTGTGAAAAGAGCTTTTGTTTCACAAATTTCATGTAATGACTTTAAGAATTGTTTATTTGAAAAAAAAAAATATATTTTAATTACATGTATGTTTTTAAATCAAAACTTCATGAAATATGTACTCAACATATTAATAAGTTAGTATTAAGTTACCCAGATAATATACATATATAGATATATCAGAAAATGGAATTAATACTCTTACATGAAGTAATTTTAAAATCTAAAAAGTTGAAATAAAAGCACAGTATATATAAATTGAAATTTGAAATATCTTTATTTATTTAAATTATACTTTTGAAATAAGAATTTCAAACATAAATATCCGAAGTTTTAAGTATTGAATCTTGGTTTTTGATTATAATTATATTCAATAGGTGGTTTTAAATATTCAGTTATTTCCAGTGGTGGTTGTAAGTTGCCAAAACTATCAAAGTATTTCTTATAATATATGAACAACAGAATCATCTAAGTTAACAATATCATATATATATAATGATTGTAATAAAGTTAAAAGTTAAATTTGGAATTGGAAAGGAAAGAAGAAGAATTCTAAAAGAAAATTATCAAAGAAAAAACTCTTTTCATCGACTGTTAAAAATATTTTAAATACTTAAAGAAAAAAAAATTGATAATATACATATGGAAAGCAATAAATTAAAATTTCAAGAGGAAAAAATCTCAAACAATTATATTACTAGTTAGTTCTGTATCAAAATTAGGATGATTTCTTCCATTAATTCTAATTCTAACTGTAATATAAGCTCTTGGAGGTTTAGCTACAGGTTGTTGTACTGTAAATGATATAAAAATAGAAAATAATAGCTAGCAGAGGCTAATAGATGTAATAGATATATGGAATACATTGCTATGGGTAAAGGCCTTTTCCTTAAACTATATAAAAAGGGTTATAGTCTTTTTTATAAATCACAATTAAAAAAACTATTAAGGAATTTATCAAATCGGCCACTTACTGATATAGATTAAATAACTTTGGTAAAATGCTAAAATATTTTAAAAGTGTTTTTATGTGTGACACTTTACCGAAATATACACGAATTCAATAATGTGATATTGTTAACTTAGATGATTCTGTTGTTCATATATTATAAGAAATACTTTGATAGTTTTGGCAACTTACAACCACCACTGGAAATAACTGAATATTTAAAACCACCTATTGAATATAATTATAATCAAAAACCAAGATTCAATACTTAAAACTTCGGATATTTATGTTTGAAATTCTTATTTCAAAAGTATAATTTAAATAAATAAAGATATTTCAAATTTCAATTTATATATACTGTGCTTTTATTTCAACTTTTTAGATTTTAAAATTACTTCATGTAAGAGTATTAATTCCATTTTCTGATATATCTATATATGTATATTATCTGGGTAACTTAATACTAACTTATTAATATGTTGAGTACATATTTCATGAAGTTTTGATTTAAAAACATACATGTAATTAAAATATATTTTTTTTTTTCAAATAAACAATTCTTAAAGTCATTACATGAAATTTGTGAAACAAAAGCTCTTTTCACACCTTTAAATTTTTTAATTTCTTCCTCATTTCCACTAAGTCTATATGAATACATTTTAGTTCTTAGGCCAATGAATTCATACATAATCTTACCACTATATTCATCCTTCGTCATATCCAAAACCTTTTTATTTAATAAAGGTAAATTATAAAGTATCTAAATATGTTTGAATATCGTTACGAATTTCATTATAAAAATCTATTCTTAATATTATAAATAAATTAACCTGTATCCATATAATTTGAACTAACATTTTCCTTATATTTAGATATAATTATAATGAAAATTGTGCATTTTTAATTTACATAAATCTAAAACACTAAATCCAATGTAAATTGGCTTGTTGTATAATGTGGAAAGCTGTTGTAATTGAATAGCAATCATGTTATCAGTAAATGTGAGTAAACTATGAAAATTATGTTTTGCTATAAGAACTCTGGCATCTAATCTTTTACCTCTATTTTCCCATTCACATACTATTTTAATATTCTTCCTTCTGTCAACATTTTCCATGGTATTTTCCGTAAACTGTATTAACTAACAATTAAAAAAAATGCTTAAATCTATTTGAAGCTAAAGTTCGATGATGATTATTTAAATTAATATATATTTTTAACTAATCTGATTGATTAAATTGTAGAATTCTATGATTTTTTTTCAGAAAAAGATAATTTTTAAGGTATTGTTGTAAAGTTCTATAATGAATTATATATTATATGTAGGAATTCTACAGGGTATGTATGTAATTATATGTATGTAGTACATATAAGGTGTTGTTTAATCTAACTCTACTTTTTTATTTTCTTTGAATGTAAGTGAGGCTATTCTGATAGTTTTTACTATATCTTTCCTTTCAATAGCTTATCATTCATTTTCTCTTTTACAGAGTTTTTATATGAATATGTATATGTGATAGTAGACTGATGTATAGCTGATACTAACCTGGTAGTAAGCTGATGCCAATCTGATAGTAAGCTGATGCTTTTCTGTTGTATAGTAAAAATCTATAAGATTATAGAGAGTGTTATATTTGTATTCCTGTATATAAGATGTTATTGAATATTCCTGGAGATTCAAAAAGTAAAAAATTGAATGTATTTTCATATACACATATGTATGTATTTTCAGAAAAAGTATCTGAAAATATTTTATTCATTAGAAGTTATATTATTAAGTATCATTATGTAATAATGTGTTGTTTTAATCTAAGTGTACTTTGTCACTTTCTGTGAATATAAATTGAATTCTTCTCCTTCCCGAAAAATTCAGTTTTTTAAATATTCATTTTGTTGTTTAGATGTATAACGACCTTATGACTTTATATGAAAACTAAAAATATTATTAATTATCTACATTTTGATAGTTCTACTTGTTAGTCATATAGAAATTGTTTATATAAATTAGTTTTGAGATTACTTTATCAATGAAATTTTTTTATGAATATCTTATTCCAAATATATGTATGTATATAAATATAAATAAATTTTTAAGAATTATCTTGTCGGAGATATAATATTGTCTCCTGATAAACAAAAGATATAAATGAGAGGTATAAAGCTGATCGAATATTAGCTGAAAAAGTTTGATAGTGAATATAATCTAAAGATAGTAATTATAAAAGACTTTGTGATCTTAAAATACGTTTCTTTTTTTTAAATAAATAAAAAATAAATAAATATAAAAGAACGTGTAAGCGTTTGTAATGATTGTAATAAAGTTAAAAGTTAAATTTGGAATTGGAAAGGAAAGAAGAAGAATTCTAAAAGAAAATTATCAAAGAAAAAACTCTTTTCATCGACTGTTAAAAATATTTTAAATACTTAAAGAAAAAAAAATTGATAATATACATATAGAAAGCAATAAATTAAAATTTCAAGAGGAAAAAATCTCAAACAATTATATTACTAGTTAGTTCTGTATCAAAATTAGGATGATTTCTTCCATTAATTCTAATTCTAACTGTAATATAAGCTCTTGGAGGTTTAGCTACAGGTTGTTGTACTGTAAATGATATAAAAATAGAAAATAATAGCTAGCAGAGGCTAATAGATGTAATAGATATATGGAATACATTGCTATGGGTAAAGGCCTTTTCCTTAAACTATATAAAAAGGGTTATAGTCTTTTTTATAAATCACAATTAAAAAAACTATTAAGGAATTTATCAAATCGGCCACTTACTGATATAGATTAAATAACTTTGGTAAAATGCTAAAATATTTTAAAAGTGTTTTTATGTGTGACACTTTACCGAAATATACACGAATTCAATAATGTGATATTGTTAACTTAGATGATTCTGTTGTTCATATATTATAAGAAATACTTTGATAGTTTTGGCAACTTACAACCACCACTGGAAATAACTGAATATTTAAAACCACCTATTGAATATAATTATAATCAAAAACCAAGATTCAATACTTAAAACTTCGGATATTTATGTTTGAAATTCTTATTTCAAAAGTATAATTTAAATAAATAAAGATATTTCAAATTTCAATTTATATATACTGTGCTTTTATTTCAACTTTTTAGATTTTAAAATTACTTCATGTAAGAGTATTAATTCCATTTTCTGATATATCTATATATGTATATTATCTGGGTAACTTAATACTAACTTATTAATATGTTGAGTACATATTTCATGAAGTTTTGATTTAAAAACATACATGTAATTAAAATATATTTTTTTTTTTCAAATAAACAATTCTTAAAGTCATTACATGAAATTTGTGAAACAAAAGCTCTTTTCACACCTTTAAATTTTTTAATTTCTTCCTCATTTCCACTAAGTCTATATGAATACATTTTAGTTCTTAGGCCAATGAATTCATACATAATCTTACCACTATATTCATCCTTCGTCATATCCAAAACCTTTTTATTTAATAAAGGTAAATTATAAAGTATCTAAATATGTTTGAATATCGTTACGAATTTCATTATAAAAATCTATTCTTAATATTATAAATAAATTAACCTGTATCCATATAATTTGAACTAACATTTTCCTTATATTTAGATATAATTATAATGAAAATTGTGCATTTTTAATTTACATAAATCTAAAACACTAAATCCAATGTAAATTGGCTTGTTGTATAATGTGGAAAGCTGTTGTAATTGAATAGCAATCATGTTATCAGTAAATGTGAGTAAACTATGAAAATTATGTTTTGCTATAAGAACTCTGGCATCTAATCTTTTACCTCTATTTTCCCATTCACATACTATTTTAATATTCTTCCTTCTGTCAACATTTTCCATGGTATTTTCCGTAAACTGTATTAACTAACAATTAAAAAAAATGCTTAAATCTATTTGAAGCTAAAGTTCGATGATGATTATTTAAATTAATATATATTTTTAACTAATCTGATTGATTAAATTGTAGAATTCTATGATTTTTTTTCAGAAAAAGATAATTTTTAAGGTATTGTTGTAAAGTTCTATAATGAATTATATATTATATGTAGGAATTCTACAGGGTATGTATGTAATTATATGTATGTAGTACATATAAGGTGTTGTTTAATCTAACTCTACTTTTTTATTTTCTTTGAATGTAAGTGAGGCTATTCTGATAGTTTTTACTATATCTTTCCTTTCAATAGCTTATCATTCATTTTCTCTTTTACAGAGTTTTTATATGAATATGTATATGTGATAGTAGACTGATGTATAGCTGATACTAACCTGGTAGTAAGCTGATGCCAATCTGATAGTAAGCTGATGCTTTTCTGTTGTATAGTAAAAATCTATAAGATTATAGAGAGTGTTATATTTGTATTCCTGTATATAAGATGTTATTGAATATTCCTGGAGATTCAAAAAGTAAAAAATTGAATGTATTTTCATATACACATATGTATGTATTTTCAGAAAAAGTATCTGAAAATATTTTATTCATTAGAAGTTATATTATTAAGTATCATTATGTAATAATGTGTTGTTTTAATCTAAGTGTACTTTGTCACTTTCTGTGAATATAAATTGAATTCTTCTCCTTCCCGAAAAATTCAGTTTTTTAAATATTCATTTTGTTGTTTAGATGTATAACGACCTTATGACTTTATATGAAAACTAAAAATATTATTAATTATCTACATTTTGATAGTTCTACTTGTTAGTCATATAGAAATTGTTTATATAAATTAGTTTTGAGATTACTTTATCAATGAAATTTTTTTATGAATATCTTATTCCAAATATATGTATGTATATAAATATAAATAAATTTTTAAGAATTATCTTGTCGGAGATATAATATTGTCTCCTGATAAACAAAAGATATAAATGAGAGGTATAAAGCTGATCGAATATTAGCTGAAAAAGTTTGATAGTGAATATAATCTAAAGATAGTAATTATAAAAGACTTTGTGATCTTAAAATACGTTTCTTTTTTTTAAATAAATAAAAAATAAATAAATATAAAAGAACGTGTAAGCGTTTGTAATGATTGTAATAAAGTTAAAAGTTAAATTTGGAATTGGAAAGGAAAGAAGAAGAATTCTAAAAGAAAATTATCAAAGAAAAAACTCTTTTCATCGACTGTTAAAAATATTTTAAATACTTAAAGAAAAAAAAAATTGATAATATACATATAGAAAGCAATAAATTAAAATTTCAAGAGGAAAAAATCTCAAACAATTATATTACGAGTTAGTTCTGTATCAAAATTAGGATGATTTCTTCCATTAATTCTAATTCTAACTGTAATATAAGCTCTTGGAGGTTTAGCTACAGGTTGTTGTACTGTAAATGATATAAAAATAGAAAATAATAGCTAGCAGAGGCTAATAGATGTAATAGATATATGGAATACATTGCTATGGGTAAAGGCCTTTTCCTTAAACTATATAAAAAGGGTTATAGTCTTTTTTATAAATCACAATTAAAAAAACTATTAAGGAATTTATCAAATCGGCCACTTACTGATATAGATTAAATAACTTTGGTAAAATGCTAAAATATTTTAAAAGTGTTTTTATGTGTGACACTTTACCGAAATATACACGAATTCAAGAATGTGATATTGTTAACTTAGATGATTCTGTTGTTCATATATTATAAGAAATACTTTGATAGTTTTGGCAACTTACAACCACCACTGGAAATAACTGAATATTTAAAACCACCTATTGAATATAATTATAATCAAAAACCAAGATTCAATACTTAAAACTTCGGATATTTATGTTTGAAATTCTTATTTCAAAAGTATAATTTAAATAAATAAAGATATTTCAAATTTCAATTTATATATACTGTGCTTTTATTTCAACTTTTTAGATTTTAAAATTACTTCATGTAAGAGTATTAATTCCATTTTCTGATATATCTATATATGTATATTATCTGGGTAACTTAATACTAACTTATTAATATGTTGAGTACATATTTCATGAAGTTTTGATTTAAAAACATACATGTAATTAAAATATATTTTTTTTTTTCAAATAAACAATTCTTAAAGTCATTACATGAAATTTGTGAAACAAAAGCTCTTTTCACACCTTTAAATTTTTTAATTTCTTCCTCATTTCCACTAAGTCTATATGAATACATTTTAGTTCTTAGGCCAATGAATTCATACATAATCTTACCACTATATTCATCCTTCGTCATATCCAAAACCTTTTTATTTAATAAAGGTAAATTATAAAGTATCTAAATATGTTTGAATATCGTTACGAATTTCATTATAAAAATCTATTCTTAATATTATAAATAAATTAACCTGTATCCATATAATTTGAACTAACATTTTCCTTATATTTAGATATAATTATAATGAAAATTGTGCATTTTTAATTTACATAAATCTAAAACACTAAATCCAATGTAAATTGGCTTGTTGTATAATGTGGAAAGCTGTTGTAATTGAATAGCAATCATGTTATCAGTAAATGTGAGTAAACTATGAAAATTATGTTTTGCTATAAGAACTCTGGCATCTAATCTTTTACCTCTATTTTCCCATTCACATACTATTTTAATATTCTTCCTTCTGTCAACATTTTCCATGGTATTTTCCGTAAACTGTATTAACTAAAAATTAAAAAAAATGCTTAAATCTATTTGAAGCTAAAGTTCGATGATGATTATTTAAATTAATATATATTTTTAACTAATCTGATTGATTAAATTGTAGAATTCTATGATTTTTTTTCAGAAAAAGATAATTTTTAAGGTATTGTTGTAAAGTTCTATAATGAATTATATACTTTTATTTATTACCCAAATCTGATATTAGTTTTTTGTTCCATCTTATAAATTTTTTTTGATTTCGGAACAAAATGGTAAGTCGTTATATCAATCAGGTAATGAAGATGGATATTCTAAATCCACTTCGAATATATATATATATATATATATATATATATATATATATATATATGTATGTATGTATATCCAATAGAAGAATTTTCGTGTATATTATGAATATTAAAGTATTCAATATTTTCAACTAATTTAAAAAATTTTGTAGGGGAGATATTGTAACATAGCATAGCCATATAAATTATTAATGTATAAATAAACTTCCTTCTTCTGTATAATCAAATTTATAACTATAAGAATACAACTTTTTCATTCTATATTTATCGATATTAGTTAATGTATTGTAATAGAATAAATGGAGTATAGAAAATATGGATATATATTAATATGTATGCTCTAAACGTTTATATATTATCAATACATTTGCTTTTTAAAATTTTAGATTGTATAAATTACATTATATTTCAATATGTTTTATATGAATATGCTGTTTGAATGAATTATTTCGGAAAATAATTTTTCTACAATATCTACATAACCAAAGACGTATTTACTTTTTTATTTTGAGTTTCTTTATTTTTCGCATTCCAATGTAAAATTATATAAATATTTATTTTCATATTCTGAATTATAAAATTACATTTTAAGTCTTCCATCAGTTTATTGGTAATGTTATTCAATCGCTCTGGTAAGAATACATATATTTAAGAATACGACAAATTTTTCTAATGTCAATATAATTTTTCTCTATATTTAGTTGTTTTTCGTTCTGCCTTAAGAATTCTTAAGAGACTATCCAATAAGTAATCTGTTAACGATAAAATCTATCTCATCTTGATTGTTTTGACTAATCATTGTAATTTTGGTAATATTAACGGGGTATATAGTTGAATGTATTGAATGTCCTCCTATTTTCAATTCTAGATAATTTTATATGATAAATTACTGTTTCTCTATTATGTAGTAGGAGTGAACTTTAATAATAATAATACTTTTTATGCATACATGTGATAACAAAACTCACGTACATCTATACATATATCTATATAATAAAACTAATGAATTATTTTAGTTATATTTTATCTTTATTTTTATATGATATAATAAAATCTTTAAATAAATGAACGGTTTTTTCTGCACATATCATATGTTTATGGTGAAAGTTACATGCATATACATTGATATTATCCTTATATAAGTTTTTTATGCTTTGGCAACCTATATCTTCTAAATTATATATAAGAATATCTTCTCCAGTAAGTTGTTGTATCCATTTTGCTTTTTGTGCTCCTTTCACATATATACAAATATTTCGCTTTTCATCTTTAATATATCCGTTTAAGTAGTTCTTAAAGGATTTGAATGTTGAGTTGCCATCATTCCATTGCAATCCATGGTGATATGTATGTAACCATTCTAATTCAATTCTTTCATTCAATGTTAATCTTGAATAACTAAAAGGTGGATGTATAATAAATGTTTTTATATTATGTGTATCCATTAGATCTGAAATGCTAACTTCTTTTGCTATAAACTTGTTGGAAATATGGAAACCCTGTACATCTATAACTATTAAACTTTTGTTATCGATCATTATTAATTCATTCAGCTTAAACTTAGCATACTGAATAGTATTTGAAAATATGTTAACTATATATGTCTTGAAAATATATCTATGTATATTTATTTTATATATAAAAATATAAATAAATAAAAATAAGTATATAGATTTAAATGTATATATACATAAATAACTTATTTATATGTTTAAGTTTCTGATTAGAGAGGTTTAGTTTTACTTTATATCTGATTGAAAATGTTTCATTTTAGTATGAAAAGTAATATAATTTAAGAGTTTTTAAAAAATAATTATAACTATATACTTGATCATCATAGAAAACTTATACAAAATACATTTATAACAATTAAAGATATAAAGTATGAATTAGTTATGGAATCTATATATGGGAGACACTACACAACCTGTCCTTGGAGTAAAAATAATATAGAATCAGGACCTGATACATGTAATTGTCACATCATCGAAAGACGATATAAGCATATAATGGATTTAGTAAATTTATACAATTACTACTTTGATAAGGAAAACAAAGAAGTTATTGACTTAAAAAGATTTATTATTGATATAAACATATTGGATGAAAAGTATTTCTAAAATATGTAAAAATATATGAAGTATTTATCTTTATCATTCTTACAAAAAAAAAATAAAATAAAATAAAAATAAAAAATAAAATAAAATGTTAGTAGAAGAGCTGGAAACATTTTTAGGAGTATAGTTGTTATATTAAAAATGAAGATATACAACTTCTTAAAAATATGATTGATGAAATGCGTTTATATAAAACCATTACCTTCCAGCAAACAGCTACAGGAATGCATAAATTTGATTGCAAGTATTCAAATACAGCAACCACTTGTTCATGTGCATTCTTTTATCAACGATTTCAAACTGTTAAAAGATTATTAGAAGAATATAAAAATTAGAAATTTTGTAACTAAATTTTCGATTTGAATAAACTATAATGTTAAAATACTTTTTTTCATAATTACTTAATTTTTGAGGTCTCATGACCAATATTTTTTTTTAAGTTTATTTGCGGAATTTATGATTCTGTAAGAATAAGTCTGAAAATTTTAAATATGTACGTGTATATACAAGATATTTGTGGAGATGTAAATTTAGATTTTCATAAAATTTCATATAAAATTAATATGAAAAGTAATTTAAAGGAGTAGTTATTGTATTGAATATAATAAAAAAAAAATAAATATAAATAAATTATACAGATATTATATTGGTATAATGAAATCATTGGAATTTTTTAAAACACAACAACATAAATAATAACAAATATATAATAATTAAAGATATTAGGTAGAAGAAGAAAATAATATGAAGAAGAACGGAACAAAACAAAAAATAATGAAGTAGGAATATATGCATTAAGCCGGAAATTATAAATAAATGGAATAGGTCTAGATTTATATTAAATAGTTTAAATGCAAGCAAATATTCAAAAAAAAACTATTGCAAACAAATTTTTAATAAAATAGTATCAAATAAATATAATTAAGAAACTAAAAATAAATAAATATAAATTTGCTTTTATCAACATAATAAAAAATAATATTAGAATTGTTAGAGAAAATTCAATGCAATTGTCTACCTCATATAAAATTTCATAGAAAAAATTTACTTTCTCATAGTTTTCACAGGAAATGCAATTTCATATAATTTGAGAATTGAATCTAGGTATATATGAGTTCAATGATCATAAAAATTGAGATATGTATGAGAAAAAAATTGGAAAGAAAAAAAAATAATGAAGTAATAATAGTAAATAAATGAAGTAAGTATAAAACATAAGTAAGATTTCTACTGAAATATCTATAATGCACACAAACTAAAAAAAAATGTAGTTGCAAACAATAATTTATAAAGAAATAGTACCGAAGAAACATAATTAAAGAAACTATAAAATTAAATTTTGAAGAAGACTAAAAACTGATATGAATATGTATATATGAGGCTAATGATTTTAAAAATTAAAATATGAATGCTGTATATATGAGAATAATGATACATTAATTTTCATGTATGTGTTGTAAGTATTAAGCTTGTTGACTTCGACTTTGGGGGAAATTTAGATAATAATATTAGAATTGTTAAAGAAAATTCAATGCAATTGTCTACCTAATTTAAAATTTCACAGAAAAAAAATTTCTTTCTCACAGGAAATCCAATTTCATATAATTTTGGAATTGAAATCATGTATGAGAAAAGTTAAAATATGTATGAGAAAAAAATAGGAAGGAAAAAAATAATAGTAAATAAATGAAGTGAGTATAAAACATGAGTAAGATTTCTACTAAAATATCTATAATGTACACAAACAAAAAAAAAAACAAAAAAATGTGGTTGCAAACGATAATTTATAAAGAAATAGTATCGAATAAATATAATAAAAGAAATTATAAAATTAAATTTTGAAGAAGACCAAAAACTGATATGAATTTGTATATATGAGGTTAATGATTTTAGAAATTAAAATATGACTGTATAGGAATTTGTATATACATACGTATGTGGATATGAATAAAAGTATGTATTGTAAGTAATTAAAAAATATATAGTTTTATATATTTATAATAATATAAAAGTAGTAATATGAGTTTTTATAAGAAATATAATAATACATTATTATGATTAAAAAATTTATAACTTGAAAAATATAAAAATAAACTTGTAGCAATAAATTTAAATCTTCAGTATTCTTTAAAACAAAGCAATATAAATAGTTCAACTTCTAATTCATATAATAATCAAACATATTATGTAGAAGAAAAAAATGGTTAAGAAGAAGTAGGAGAAAAAAGAAGGTGGAATAGATTATATTTGTGAAGTAGAGAAGTTTGGAAACTTATGGAATTCTATTATAATATAGTCTTTAATGTAAACCAATGTAAAAATTGTACTTTTACTCAATAAATAAATTAAAAAAATTTTATATAAAATACTTACATTTGTTTTAACTTTTACATAAAATGGGAATCTAAAAGTAAGTATAAATGTTTGTTTAAATTTCTTTCCCTCATAGCTAGCTATCATCATAAGCATATAGGTATCTATGTATGTATGTCTACATACATATCTATGTATATACGAAGATTTCTACATTCAACTTAAACGAAGAAAAGCAAAGAAATAACATCTTCTCTATGAGATATCCTCCCCGCACATTGGTAACATACCTACAAGCGTTGGAAACACAAAAATGAAACCTAATTGAATATACATACATATATATGTTTATAGCTACATGTCTATATCTTCATAGATGTTTATATGTACATACATTTTTATACATATACATATACATATACATATACATATATATTCTAGTATACTTCTCCTCATAAAACTAGATGTGGTTAAGGTCAGGGATGTGATAAGTGGGCTTTTCCTACCAAAACTGGTCGGTTTTTTTCCTGTTGGTCGGATGGTCGCACGATTTGAATTTTGGTAGGTTTTTACCTTCCTTCTAGTAACATCACTGATTTGCTAGATTTTGCCACAACACTGTTGAAAGAACGTTTGAAAGTTCATGTATTCATGTCTCTTTCTCGCAGCAACAGTTTGCTTGAATACTTTTTGTGTTTCTCTTCGGCAGAGTTTTGTGTAAAGTGGATAAAAGAAGGTAAACGCATACACATGAAAACCTTTTCTTCATTTTTTAGTTTGATGAAAAATGCGCTTAATGAAAATTGCTTTGGCGGGCTCACAAAATTTATTTTTAATCTGCTTACGCTTCCACACAGCTCTGCTGCACCGGGGCGCAGATTTTCTACACTTTCTTTAATAAAACCAAACTCAGAAACAAATTAGAAATAAGCACTATGCACAAAAAAAGATCTTAGATTCAATTTTGATATTTAATTAAAGTTCTGATCTCATTTGTATACCTACTTGGACCTACATGTTAAACCATAGTGGTAACTATTTTAAAAGGTTAACATAGATTGCATACACAAATTAATGTACATACATATGTATGTATAAATGCATTCGTATATTATTATTTTAAGCTAAAACATGTGAAAATACTTGAAGAGTGATATGTATGTATAAGTTCCTATATATATACCAGTTAAATGAATATATAAAAATACATAAATTTTTCTAAAACCAGCTTAAATGACGAATTTTGTGAAACAAAATTTTGGTCGGCTGAAAGATATTTTGGTAGGTTTTTGAGACGAATTTGGTCGGAAAAAAAATTTCAAAGTGGCAACCCTGGTTAAGGTATATTTTATGGATGCTATAACAAAAATCCTATAAAGCAGTGTACTTTTTATGGAAAAAACGTCTAATTTTAAACAGATGGCGCAATTATCAACAATTATCACTGAGCTTGTCCTATTCAACGCTAGATGTCGCCCAAAAATTCCACATTAGACTGTGTCTTTTTTGTGAAAAATGCTTGTGATACACACACAAACACATGTTGTAGATAGGAAGAAACATTAGGGTGGTGTTTTCTAAAAAATCTCCATACAAATTTCTGCCATAATTTGTGTTGCGGTGAGCTAGAATCCCCATATCCACACTACTGACTATCTCATTAATTTGTGCTCAATGTGTTTTTCCGCAAATAAAAAAAATTTGTGCTCAAATTTTAAGGGCTTTTTCTTAAAAAACAAAAGTGCCAGGTGAACGTTCCGCTAGACTCCGCACTCATTTAGACAGCCTAGGAAAATTTTAAATTGCACAGTGGGCTTCGTCTTATATACTCCCCCCCATATATACATGCATGTATGTATCGATGCCCATCTCTGCACTTTTTGCGCTAATTTTTTTTCACAGGTTCTATTATTATTATTATATTATAATAATTATTATTATTATCATTATTATTTTTTTTCTCAGAAGTGGATAAACAGTTTTCATTTAATTTATATGTACAGCCATAGCGCGGTGATCGTAGAGGTGTTTGTCTTCCCGCTGGTTGGCGGGATGAATGACAGGGACTAGGTGACGTTCATCGCGATGGCCGTTGGTCAGTCGCTTCGGCGACGTTCATCATTATCTAAAGTGACTCTCGAGATATTGGTCTAACGGAATAGACATAGTCGTATTCCATACATCCAAATCTTATTATCTAAACCCAGTCTGGAACTTCGACCAATTAAGCATTGCAAATGGCTTATTTTCAACTTGGATTGCATAATCTTTATGTGAATGTTCTTTTTCCAAGTCATTCTTCTATCCAATGTGACTACAAGATACATAACGAAGTCTTTCTGAGTTATTATTTTTCCATTTATTGAGACTGTAGGCTAAAAGTTACTTGTACACATTTAGATTCGTTGACCTTAATTTTCTACGTAGTAAGCCATTCTTCTAAAGTTTTTATGTCTCTGCAATTTGATAGTAGCAGTTATGGGATTTGTGTGCACACTCAGTATAGCCGTATCATCTGCGAAGTTAGACGTGATAAGGCTCGCGTTAGTTGGCAGATCGTTTGTGTAAATTAAGTATAATACAGGCCCTAGAACGCTACCTTGGGGAACCACAGCAGAAATTGGATGACTTTCGGTTGTAAAACTTTTGTGCCTTACTCGGAATTATGTACATAGGGTCAGAATATTTCAAATCAGCACAAAAATTTTTTTTTTCTTTGATTTTTATGATTCGCGTCTTAATCGATAGCTCTCCGTGTCAAGAATTAGTTCCCGAAATATTTTTGCAAAATGAACATTTTTGCAATAGTTATTCGCCAAGAAAGTTTTACATCAACTTCTTTAAAAAAAATTATTGTTAATCGACGGTACAATTAAATTTAACGCGAACTACGTCAAATGGTAGGTAATTATGTATATTTTAAAATAGTTTTTCAAAAAATTAAAAAAAAAATTTTATGTATCCTTTTTAAGGATAATTGTTGTTATCAATGTTCTCCGCCTAGGAAAAATTCGGAAAAAATATTGTAGATGTAATGATGCATCGTAAGCTGAATTCCGAAGAAAAAAAGATGGGGACTCTTACCGTTTAAATGCAAAATGCGATTGAACGATTCCCCTCTTCAGCTTAGTAACATTACACTACTCTAAAATTATTAATTTGAAATAATTCAAAGAGATTCAGGTATAGGGGAGTTGGTCCGGTCTTCCTGATCTCAAAAATTGTTTTCTTTATATTTTGTATGGTTAGTTTTCGAGATAACGGTAAATTTTTGCAGTTTTGGGTATCACTACATTCAAACCTATTTTTCGCTAAGGTTGCAAGTGCGATAACCGCAAGCAGTACCTTGTTAGAAACATAATTAAAATACGCTTCTAACGACATGCAACTTGCAGTGATTGAACAAACCCTTGCTCGTCAAAATCAGAATTTTGTTGGATTTTCTGATTCATTTTTTTATTCAAATATTTATCGTTTTTATAAAAAGGATTATGCACAGTATACAAGTTTTGGCAACGGTTGGTATGAACGAGTGGTACGATCGAGTTCCAACTATGGTCACAGTTGATAGTAAGTAGATCGTAAAAGGATAAATGAAAAAAGTGAGCCAGAAAATGTAAAAAAGTGGTAGGTAATTAAATGCTCACTAGAGGAGCATAAATCGAAAAGAATGCTTTAAGCACTCGTTTCTAGTAAACCATGACCTTAGTTGGAACTCGATCGTACCACTTGTTCATAACAACCGTTGCCAAAACTTTGTAATGTAGAGAATCTACTGTGTATACTGTGCATAATCCTTTTTATAAAAACGATAAATATTTGAATAAAAAAATTAATCAGAAAATCCAACAAAGTTCTGATTTTGACGAGCAAGGGTTTGTTCAATCACTGCAAGTTGCATGTCGTTAGAAGCGTATTTTAATTATGTTTCTAACAAGGTACTGCTTGCGGTTATCGCACTTGCAACCTTAGCGAAAAATAGGTTTGAATGTAGTGATACCCAAAACTGCAAAAATTTACCGTTATCTCGAAAACTAACCATACAAAATATAAAGAAAACAATTTTTGAGATCAGGAAGACCGGACCAACTCCCCTATACCTGAATCTCTTGGAATTATTTCAAATTAATAATTTTAGAGTAGTGTAATGTTACTAAGCTGAAGAGGGGAATCGTTCAATCGCATTTTGCATTTAAACGGTAAGAGTCCCCATCTTTTTTTCTTCGGAATTCAGCTTACGATGCATCATTACATCTACAATATTTTTTCCGAATTTTTCCTAGGCGGAGAACATTGATAACAACAATTATCCTTAAAAAGGATACAGAAAATTTTTTTTTTAATTTTTTTCAAAAACTATTTTAAAATATACATAATTACCTAAAATTTGGCGTAGTTCGCGTTAAATTTAATCGTACCGTCGATTAACAGTAATTTTTTTTAAAGAAGTTGATGTAAAACTTTCTTGGCGAATAACTATTGCAAAAATGTTCATTTTGCAAAAATATTTCGGGAACTAATTCTTGACACGGAGACCTATCGATTAAGACACGAATCATAAAAATCAAAGAAAAAAAATTTTTTTGTGCTGATTTGAAAAATTCTGACCCATATTAAAAAGCTTTCTAAGATCCCGCAGAGATTATATGGGAGTGTTTGTTTCAATTTATGCAAGAGCCCTTCTAGCCATACTTTATCGAAAGCTTGTGCCATATCTAGGAATAGGGCAGTGCAATATCGTTTGGTTTCAAAAGTTTTCTTTATTTCTGAAACTATTCTATGCACTTGTTCTATCGTACCGTGCTGCTTTCTAAATCCGAATTGGTGACTTGCTATGGTTTCGTGCAGTTCTAAGATGGGCTGAATTTTTTTCAGCAATAATTTTTCGAATAGTTTGGAAAAGATAGAGATTAAGCATATTGGCCTGTAGGAGCTTACTATGTATTGTCGGGTCTTTGCCTGGTTTTGAGATCATAATAATTTCAGATAGTTTCCATGGATTAGGAAAGTGGCATAATCGGAGGATACTATTGAAGATGTATAGTAATTGCTTAATAGCTACTATGGGAAGCGCTTTTATCATTTCACCCGTTATTCTGTCATATCCTGGTGCTTTCTTATTCTCTATGTCTTTGGATATAGTTCTATTCAAGTCGTCTAGTTTAAATCCAAGCGGTATTGCTGGTAATTGTGGAGTATTTTCTTGGAAAATATTTTGGCCTTCATTTGGAGTATATACATTTGAAAGATGGGTTGCAAAAGCTATTCCTTTTTCGTGGTCACTTCGAACAAATTCACCATTTTGCCTTCGTATTGGGGGATGCTGCTGAACCGGCCGTTTTAGATATTTGAAAGAGCGCCACAAGGAATAATCTGAACAGGATGTGGCCGTGAGGGACTTAATTCAATTTTGAAATTTTGTTTCCCTTTTCTCGGCGTGGTGTAATAAGGCCTTTAAGGCCTTATATCGGAACCAAAGTGAGATAAAGCCTTTATTTTGTAATTTTCAAAAAAGTCCTTATTTCACATTTAAAACGCAATTAGGCCTTTTTTGAAATGTGCAATAACCCCTTTATTTATTTACGCGAGAACTTCATGAGAATTCCAATGAGCAAATAACTGTTATATAAATAACAGAAGGACATCACCGTGGCGGTAGCCACGGCTGTGACACACCACCGGACTTGGATAGCGTAGCCCAGAGTTATTTTTATATAAGCGCGGCCGAAGGCTCCTACGTTGAAGGGTGTACTACGCAGAAGGACACATGTCCGGACGGATGGCGTAGCCCAGGGTTATTTTTTATAAGCGAGGCCGAAGGCCGAACAGAACGAAATAATCGAGGTAGATATAGACTTATATATATCAAAATGATCAGGATGAAAAGAGAAATCGACTGAGCCATGTCCGTCCGTCTGTACGCACGATAACTCACGCAAAAATTGAGATATTTTGATGAAATGTGGAATGCAAGTTGGTATCAAGACTGGAACGGATGGTATCGAAAATGGGCGAAATCGGACCATGACCACGCCCACTTTCCCTATATAGTAAAAATCGGAAATTTGGTATCCCAGTCATTAATAGCGCTGGGTTGATAAAAATTTTACCCACATGTTGAGCTCATGCCATTATGAAGAAATTTGGTGAAATTTTGAAAAATGGGCGGTGCCACGCCCACTTATTAAGGGCAAACATTGAAAGTTGTATATAAGCCATAACTCAGAAACCGTAGCAGATATATCGATGAAATTTGGTACGCGTGATTTACTTACTTAGGCAAATGTTTGGACGAAAAATTGTCAAAATCGGCCAACTTTTATATATGGGTATTATAAAGTGACCTAATAAAAAAATTTTAAGCAATATCTCTGTCAAATATAAAGATATATCATTGAAATTTTATGGAAGGAGTTCAACTATGGACATAAAACAAAAAATAAAAAAATTTTGGAAAATGGGCGTGGCACCGCCTCCTTTTAGAAGCATGAATATAAGAGATTTCTTAGCCTATAACTCGACAAATAATTGATATATTATGACGAAATTTGGTGTATACACTTTTATTACTTATAGTAATACATGTTCAATATTTTAGCGAAATCGGTTGATGACCGCGCGCCAATTTTTATATATGGGAACTATAAAGTGGCCTAATAAAAACATTTTAAGCGATATCATTGTCAAATATAAAAATAGTTCATTGAAATTTTCTGGCGTGAGTTCTACAATAGACCGGAAACAAAAAATAGAAAAATTTTGGAAAATGGGCGTGGCACCGCTTCTTTTCAGACAAAGGAATCTACGAGATTTCGGAGCCCATAACTCGACAAATAATTTAGATATTATGACGAAATTTGAGTATAAACTTTTATAACTTGTGGTAATAGACACGAAACAATTTAGTGAAACCGTTTTATGACCACGCCTACTTTTTAACAAAGATATTTCTGGAACACCTTTGGGAATTTGTAACGTGACATCTTTATAACTAGAAGTCATAAAGGAATGGAATTTTGCACAAAGAATAATATTCATATGCTTAGTTAGATGACTGATAAAAATTTTGAAAATGGGCGTGGCTACGCCCAATTTATGCAGCACTCGCTTTATATAAAATACACCGTGTTTCCATCAAACGCAAACAAACAATGAAAGCATACAGCTGAGTATCTAATGTTCGATTCCACTCGAACTTAGGCTTCCTTACTTGTTTTAGCTCGTTTTTCAGAGTTGGAGATCGCAACCTTTGCCAGTCTCTCCTAAGTTGGCTTTTTCTTGGAAACTAGCTCAGTGATATCGTTTTCATTGAAAGAACTAAAGCTTTGTTGCTGGGTTGTGTTAGGACGTAAGGGCGTTGAAACTTTTGCTGCTACTTGCTTGCAGTAGGTTTGTGAAGTCAATTATCGCATATTCCACTTCGGCGGCTGATTTAAGGCTCACATTTGGATTAATATGCGAACTTATAAATTGTCTGTACTTCAGCCAATTCGTAAATCTATTAGTTAAGCTTGGGTTCAGTTCGTTTAAAGTTGGAAGGGATTTAATAGATATGACGCGAGTAGAGTGATCAGATGATAGGTCAAAAAGTGATTCTATCTGAAGTATTTCCCGATCGAGGCCGCGAGTTACCCCAAAATTTATGAGGTCGGGGTTTTTGCTCCTATCAGAGGGCCAATATGTTGGCTGTCCTGTTGATATAATGTCGAGACCATCGCTTTGGATTGCTTTGAACAAATTTCTTCCTTTTGGTGTTATTAGCCTAGATCCCCAAAAAATATGTTTAGCATTGTAATCACATGCTGCTAGAAATCTCCTGCCTAACTTGGACAAGTATTTATTGAATTGGTATTCTGTTATATTAAAACGGGGAGGGCAGTATATTGCAGATACAATTAATCCGCCAGAGCTATCATCTACGTGCACTGATGTTGAGTGTATATAATCTTTGCCATATTCTTCTAGCACGTGGTGCTTAATCCTCTTTCTTATAAGTATACCGGTTCCACCTCTAGCTTTTTCTTCAGGGTGCTTAGTATTATAGAACATATACCCATCAATATTAAAATTATTAAACACAGTCAGATGGGTTTCAGACACTAACATTATGTCAATTTGGTGATTTTCTAGGAAAACACGGAGTTCATTGCGATGTTGGCCTATGCCGCCAGCATACCAGAAACCTATATTGAAACAATTCATGGTCTTGACAAAATTGTTTGAAGTAGGAGATTTTGATTCCTAATCAATTTTTGCATCATGTTTTGCATTGACTTCGTATGGTCCTGCATCATAGCAACAAAGCTATTTAGAGTGTTTGGGAGTGATGTTGTTGTAGTGGAATCATCGTGGCTTTCGGTTTGCTGTGTGCCTCTTAAAACTTGAGCGTATGAGTATGTTCCCAGATTTCTCTGCGGAGCTGTATTAATATTTGTTTTTGGCACATTTTGAGGTTGTGGGGCAGGGACATTTTTAGGTTTTTTGCTACCTTTCTCTTTTAACGAAATGTATACTGGACAACCCCTATAATTAGCAGTGTGATTTTCACCGCAGTTACTGCACTTTGCGAATGCAAATGTGGCTTGCACTACCATTCATTGCATTCCCGCTACAAGTGTGATTTGTGAAAACCTATGATCGTAGTTTAGGCATGAAGTAGCCAATCTATTTAATAACAGGAAGGAAGTTTGTGAGATATTCTACACATGGAATTAGCTTAGAAAATTGATAATTTTATATTAAAGATGAAATGTGTTTATGTTTTTTAATTAATGTTTTTGTGTAGTATGAAGCTTCAGCTATCAGATCATGTCAAAAATTTCCAATATTTTCTCAACAAATGCCATATGCAAAATACCTCTGTGAGCCACTGTATAAGTATTTTTTTACCTACGTGTTTAAATGAAATTTATTAACAACCTTAAAACCTATTGATATACACATGACATATTGCAATGCCGCGTTGGTTTCCAATCAGTGGTTTCCAATCAGTTTTCTAAGCCTTATTCCATGTGTAGAATATCCCATAAACTTTCTTCCCGTTATCAAATAGATTGGCCACTTAATACCTAAACTACGATCATAGGTTTTAACAAATCATACTTGTAGTGGGAATGCATTGAATGGTAGTGCAAGCCACATTTGCATTACCATTCACTACTGAATGTTAGTGCAAATCACATTGGAGGGGGCTTTGGACTTTTTGTGGCTCTTCGACTCGAGATATTTTATTGATTCTAAATAAATTGTTGATTCTAGATAAATTTTTGATTCTAAATAAATTCGAATCAAAGGAATATTTTGATTCTTTTGAGCAAATATAATTATCTTTGATTTGAAAATAAAATTCAATTTTTATTTGAAAATAGTTTGAATCGCCAATCAAATGGTATTTTTGATTAATCACAAATAAAAATTATATTTTATTTGAAAGTTATGTTGTTGTTCCGGCTTCAGGTCACAATTTCCTTTTTTATAAAAGAAACAAAAAGCCAAGTTTCGATTTTCCAATATATTTCGGTTGCACAACGGCGACCGTCTTCAGGGCGTTGTGCAACCGAAATATATTGGAAAATCGAAACTTGGTTTTTTGTTTCTTTTTTGTAAAAAAGGAAAATTTTGACCTGAAGCCGGAACAACAACATAACATTAGAAGAAAAAGGTCGTAAAACAGAAAACATTGGATTTTATTTAAAAGTTGATTCTTTATTTGAAAGTTGATTGAAATCAAAAATGATTCGAAATTACGCAACCCTGGTGCACGATGGAAAAAAAAAGTCGCTTGAGGGCCGAACACTACGAGATTTGCGAGGAAACGTTTCACCGTTCGGTATTGCACTGATATTGCTTGTGGGAGATTTTAAGCAAACATGTAAGACTTACATTTGCAAATTTAAAGGATTGGATTGCAATTCCCAATTAAGGCTCAGTCATTGGTGACTTATCAGTAGCCATATAAAACAGCTGATTCAACCAACCTTACGACAAGCAGTGTTACTAGTCATTGGTGCTCTATCGTAATTCTGTAGTCGTATCTTTAACTTAGAGACCAGTTGAATTCTGGTTAGAAACCATAAATCCGTAAACAGCTGACACATGTGAAGGCAGATCTAGGAAGGAAGGCGCATAAGCGAATTCAGAAACATCTTTTTTTTATTTATAAAGGTAGATTATAATGTCAAAATCAAAGCGAATTCACATCATGGCCAATAGTGATGGGCGAGTCCCAAGTGAACTCAGATTTTAACCAAAGCGAAATATTATTTTGACATTAAACTCTACAAATTACGGTAACAAATTGCATTGGATTTCTGAATTCGCCTATGCGCCTACCTTCCTAGATCTGACTTGACAAGTGTCAGTTGTTTATTGTTTTACGACACCACTAACAGCTCACATGTATAGCGATAAAGTTACGATAAGGTTAACGATACTGAAATATTTTAAAGTCACCAATGTTTTCAGTTTTATACCGGTGTTCTCAATAAAATTTCAGCAAACCAGATAATCTCTATGTGTTCACAGAAAATGAACAAGCGAAAAATAACGTGTACACACAAATATTGCAAAATTAAAATTTTTTAAAGTAAGTTGTTTGTCGTTTTTCATTTCTAATGTATATAAAAGGGAGTGAGCCACAGCAAAGCGTGGCATGGTTCGGCTAGTATTTTTGATAAATTTAATTGTATGATAAAACAGTTGGTGTTTGATACTCAGTCAGCTTAGACTTAACAGCATAGCTCCTATTGGCCTGTCGTACCGTTTTTTTAAGAATGAATCCCATTGCACGGTTTTGTTGCTTTTGCAATTTGTGGATTTGACTATCTCTCATAATAATTTGGATAGTAAATGAAATGCGGTTCAATTACACAGGTCAACAAAAAGTCAATAATTTGGTGCAGCCCTGCTTGTAACTGCAGTTGGTAGTATACGATACACTGATAAAAAATAACTTTTTTGAATCCTACGTGTAGTTTTTGAGATATGAGCCTTTAATAGGTTAAGTCATATTTGGCCCGATAACTTTTTTCTGCTTTATTGTCGTTGAAAAGGCGATATTCCACCGCTTCTATCGGTGTATTATTAATTAATGTACCTTGATAAATGCCAGAGAAACTATAAAAATAATCTAAAAAATTCAATTTTTTGTTAAATCTTTTCAATTTTGTTAAATTTCTAATCACGGTTTTCTTGATTAATTTGTTTACCAGTGTATATTGAAAATTATTTCGAAACAATATCAACCTCCCAGGTTAAGGTAAATATTTGTGTATGAAAAATTTCACAGCAGAAATTCATTAAAGTAGAATATCCTAGGAACACCTAGGCGGATATGAAAAAGTTATAGATCGTTGAAAGCAGCATTACTTAATAGGAGATTATATCGAAATAACTTTGCATATACACTGGTTAACAAATTATTCGAAAAGGCGGTGATTAAAAATGAAAAATATTTAAAAAATTTAACAAAAAATTTAATTTTTGAGATTGATTTTACAGTTTCTCTGGCATTTATCAAGATACATTAATAAATAATATACTGATAGAAGCGTTATCGGGCCAAATATGGCTTAACCTATTAAGGGCTCATATCTCAAAAACTACACGCAGGATTCAAAAAAGTTATCATTTTTTTTTATCAGTGCATCGTATACTACCAACTGCAGTTACAAACAGGGCTGCACCAAAATATCGACTTTTTTGTTGACCCGTGTTATAGACCCAAGATTTTGTACCTTCTACTCAAATATTTGCAGGTGCGTTGCATAAAGTATATTTTTTAGCTATATTGCTTACAGTATAATCAATAGGGCAACAGAAGATATGCAAATGCATATTTTTCTGTTGCAGTCCTATTTACATATGATAAATATATATCGGCGTTTTAGCTCAAGACGAAGAGAATAAGCCTAACTTGTTAGGGCATATTTTCGCATATTTAGGTCAAAAGGCTTATTTTTGCATATCTTGACTTATTTGCATATTTTTGGCATATTTTGCTATAAATTCATATTTTAGCATAGTATTTCGTCGTATTTTTCTATCTCGCTCGTAAAATTGTTTTTATTCAAATTTTGTACTCTGGCAACTTTGTTTTGTATATGCGCATACTATTTGCCATTCCTCTTAGTCTGACAAGTTCAAGGCGAGCTTAATAATTTTCGAAATGCTTCATTCAAATGTGAGTTGAATTTTTTGAAGTGAGCCACCTAAAATTTTTTCGACGGCCATGTATTTTAATGAAAGTGGGTAGTATGGCTCACAACGCTTAAACAAAAATACGTATTTAACAATTTTTCGAAATTCGAATTATTTTCAAAGTCAAACCGATTTTGCTAAATTTTGATATATATATAAAAGATGATATCTTCTAGCAAAGTGCATTTCTTATTTTTGCAAATAATTTTTTTTTGCAAACATTATTCGCAATTTTTATGTTCTGGACCGCGGTCAGATGGCGCTTTTATATGATGTTGTTGGGCATTCCATTAGTAACTATTAGTAAAAAAAAATTTTGGGGCACTTTAAAGGCGCGGGAGTTACTTACATTTTTTACAGACTTGTTATTTTTGTATGAAATATTTTTTTTTACTTACTGAGTACTACGAATAATGAATTAAAGCATGCATAACTCCCGCTCCCTTAAAGTGCCCCAAATTTTTTTTTTTGCTAATAGTTACTAATGGAATGCCCAACAACACCATACCCAATGCCCAACAACACATACCATGTTGTTGTTGTGAACTATACAAAAAAGTTTCAGAAAGATAGTACAACTTCGAAAAAAAGTGGCCCACTTCAGAAAATTCAACTCATGTGCTACACGAATCAGCGGTGTATCTACTCTGAAAAAAAAAAACGTTGTAAATCTAAAGACTTTCGCTGTTAAATCAACTACTTTCCGCAGTTGAAATGTGCCCAACAATGCTCCGTTGTTGTTTCAAAGGTGCGAGCGTTGTTGATTTAAAGAATTCAATAACGGAGAATGTTGGAAAAAATTTTCACCTAAAAATAAATTTTTGTTTGCATTTTACTCTTCATCTTCTCTCCGCCCGGGTTCCAACTGCAAACCGCTTGTTCTCCTATTCTTCTCTCCTTCTTATCATTCACTGGTTGCTATCTTTATTTCTTATTCTGATTTTTCTTCTTTATTTTATATTCTCCTCCGGATTCGAACCATGACATCAACCTGAAATTCTATCCAATCATCACATAGTGGAACATTCAACATTATATTGAATTCTAGTAACCTATTTATACTTCCATTTCCTAAAAAGGAATCCATGAATTATTTGAATCATTGTAAAAACAAAATTAAAAAAAAATTTGTTCTCATTAGTTTTGTTTACAACGGAAACTGTTGCGTCAAATACTTTTGCCTTTAAATCAACAACGGGGAGGAAATTGTTGCTAAAAATAAACTTTTTTTTGGATTTTTCTCTTCATCTTCTTTCCATCATTATTTTTTTTGTTGGTTTTCTCACCAAAAAATATTTTCTCACAAAAAATTTTTTTAAGGCAAGCAAGTTTTTGAATCAACAACGCCCGTTTTTCAATAAATTGTTGGATCAAAAACTTTGCTGTAAAAACAAATACTTTTGCTGTTGAATCAAAGACGGAGATTCAACAGCCGAAAGTTGTTGGTTTAACTACGGGTATTTTTTTCAGAGTACATACATAGGCATACGTCAGACGGTCAATATATGTATATTGATGAAATCCGTGGATCGCGATTCATATTGATAGTGTAGCATCGAGTATTGATGGCTCGCGATTCTGGATCGCAAAATGTTTAGAAATTTTGAAATCCGCGATCCGGATCGCAATATTGACTGTGTAGCATGAAAATTTTGCAATCCACCAAAATGCGTGTATATTTAGAAATTTTGAAATCCGCGATCCGGATCGCAATATTGGCAATAAACGAATTGAAAGTGAAAGTGCGAAAAGGACGGAAGTAAAATATCTTGAACCTCAGAGCGAGAAAAATATCGCAATATTCATATTGAACGTGTAGCACAACACGCTACACAGTGACTGAAATTCTTGCTTTTAAATACGCCCCGATACCTTCAGTTGACGTGGAACGATCTTTTTCTACGTTTAAAAACTTACCGCGACAATCGACAGTTTTCTATTTGAAAATTTATCGCAAAATTTTGTAGTTTACAGCAATAGCAATTTGAATAAATAAGTATGCAATTTGACTATTTTTTAGGGAAATACATTAATTTTCCAAACCCCTTCTTTAGAATTTCTCCCAATTATTTTATGTTACAACAGGTATATCTTAAAAGTTTGAAATATCTAAGTGAAACGCCGAAACACATCAACTTCAGAATATCCGTAAGAAATTTTGATTTCGAGATATATAGGAAAGAAGTTTAAGAACTCTGATAGTGAATTCTTCGCCGTTTGTAAACTTTACCCAAATTGATTAAATTTTGTGATAATGTGTCGGCCGACGGATCTGTTCAACTCAAATAAATCTCAAAATTTAATTTGAGTATCTTCAACTACATTTTTTTAACAAATGTAAAAAAAAATTTTAGGGATGACTATCTAAAATGAAAATAGCGGAGGGTCAAACTCCATTTTAGAACTATGCTCCTTTGGACTTTTTTTGTTCAGAATTGACCAGAGAATGCAGCTGTGGGCGAAACAAAGTAGGTTTTTTTCCGACAGTACAAATTGACCCGCCCTAATATATATAGATTTTCGTATGTAAAAATACTTGTTTTCTTTTGGTAACGAAGATGTGTTTCGCAAATGTGATTTTTTATACCTTTAATGAGAATGAAATGGTATTATAACTTAGTGCCAAAAAATTTTTGTCGAAAGTACCAGAAGGAAGCGTGGGGGACCCACCAAAATATATACCGATATGGTCAGAATCACGAGCTGAGTCGATTAAGCCATGTCCGTCTGTCCGTCCGTCCGTCTGTGTGAACGCAAACTAGTCCCTCAGTTTTTGAGATTTCTGAATGAAATTCGGAATACAGGTATGTTGTTATATGCAGCTGATCATTTGTCGGAACCGGCCGAATCGGACCACTATAACATATAGAAAACAACCGATTATTCAGATATACACATTTTGGTGTATAACTCCTCCATTTTAACAGCTAACGGCGTGAAATTTTGAAGTAAATGTACCCATATGGGCATAAACGGGATTACAGAAAATTGTTAAGATCGGACCACTATAACATATAGCTCCCCTACAACCGATTGTTCAGATATGGACATTTTGGTGTATAACTCCTCCATTTTAACAGCTAACGGCGTGAAATTGTCAAGATCGGACCACTATAACATATAGCTCCCCTACAACCGATTGTTCAGATATGGACATTTTGGTGTATAACTCCTTCATTTTAACAGCTAACGGTGTGAAATTTTGAAGTATTTGTACCCATATGGGCCCAAATGGGATTACCGAAAATTGTCAAGATCGGACCACTATAACATATAGCTCCCCTACAACTGATTGTTCAGATATGGACATTTTGGTGTATAACTCCTCCATTTTAACAGCAACCGGCGTGAAATTTTGAATTATTTGTAGCCATATGGGCCCAAACGGGATTATCGAAAATTGTCAAGATCGGACCACTATAACATATAGCTCCCATACAACCGATTGTTCAGATATGGACATTTCGGTGTATAACTCCTCTATTTTAACAGCTAACGGCGTGAAATTTTGAAGTATTTGTACCCATATGGGCCCAAACGGGGTTACCGAAAATTGTCAAGATCGGACCACTACAATATATAGCTCCCCTACAACCGATTGTTCAGATATGGACATTTTGGTGTATAACTCCTCCATTTTAACAGCTAACGGCGTGAAATTTTGAATTATTTGTACCCATATGGGCCCAAACGGGTTTACCGAAAATTGTCAAGATAGGACCACTATAACATATAGCTCCCCTACAACCGATTGTTCAGATATGGACATTTTGGTGTATAACTCCTCCATTTTAACAGCTAACGGTGTGAAATTTTGAAGTATTTGTACCCATATGGGCCCAAGGTATGAAGTCTTCGGTACGGCCGAAGACAGCCGCGCTTTTACTTGTTTTATTTCATCTTTTGTATCTATAAAATGTACCTTTAATAAAAATAATTTTTTGTTACAAAAAGTATTATAATTTAATAAAATGTGCTTTTGTACCTATAAAAACAAATATGTACCTTTAATAAAAATATTTTTTATTACAAAAAGTGTTCTAATTTTATTGTGGAAAGAATTTCCGTCATCCCTTGTCAAGTTTGATTTGGTTATAAACCGGTTTCGGCTATGTGCCATCTTCAGTATCTGATTTCGTTTCGTGAGAACGGAAATTCGTTCCACAATACATCGCAATCCTACCCTGTCGGAAAAGCAAACAACAAAAAAGAAATGTTCTAATTTTATTTAAAACTAATTTTTGATATTTGTCCGCGCCAGGGTTTGAACCTGGAACCTCTTGCATGAAAGGGAGCACACAACCTACCATGCCGTATATCTTTTTATTAAGTATATAAAAAAAAATTTAAGGGCATATTTTCAGTGCTTAAACCAAGTTTTAAGAGCATATTTTTAGCGCTTAAACCATATTTTTAAGGACATATTTTTAGCGCTAAAAACGAATTTTTTAGCGCATATTTTCTGTTGCCCTAATAATCAATATCCTCGTTAAAATTCAGTTTATAATAAACTTTGATGCCTAGATATTTCATTATGTTAGCTCTTTCAATAGGATCATTATTTATACACAAATTCTGAAATTGCGTATTTTCCAAATTACGTTTTGAATAACCATAAATTTGGTTTTATCGACGTTCAATTTCAAACAGGGACCCATAATAACTGTTAGCGAAATATTTTTAGTCAAAAAATTCAGAATCAATATATCGCCGTAGACAAAAAATTTTGATATTTCTGAAGTCCACTCCTCTCCAAGAAACAGAAATGATTTTTGTTGGGGTAAGTGGAAAAAAATTCAACAACTATTTACAGCGAAGGTTGAGTGTATAGCTATTTCACGAAAAACCATTTTCGATCATCAGCACTCTTTTCGGAAGTGGATGCACCGGGGATTGAACCCGAGTCCATTCCAACTTCAGCCGCAATGACCCAACGGATAAACACACTCGGCCATTGAGACTCTGTGCAAGCCGTTGGATTTTCCCCACTTTTGCCTTTTTCATTTTCAACATTAACGTTAGTGTGTATATGCTTTTGCATATATTCTCCACAAACGTGCTGAATTTTTGTTGTAGGCAGTTCGCAATAATCATTGTTGTTGGTATTTATTTTATGTATATACCAAACAACGTTAACAATTTTACTTGAAAGAGTTTTTAGTGCTTAGCACGAAATTTTTATTTTTAATTCAATTTTAATTGTTGGGGTAAGTGGAAAAAAATTCAACAACTATTTACAGCGAAGGTTGAGTGTATAGCTATTTCACGAAAAACCATTTTCGATCATCAGCACTCTTTTCGGAAGTGGATGCACCGGGGATTGAACCCGAGTCCATTCCAACTTCAGCCGCAATGACCCAACGGATAAACACACTCGGCCATTGAGACTCTGTGCAAGCTGTTGGATTTTCCCCACTTTTGCCTTTTTCATTTTCAACATTAACGTTAGTGTGTATATGCTTTTGCATATATTCTCCACAAACGTGCTGAATTTTTGTTGTAGGCAGTTCGCAATGAACATTGTTGTTGGTATTTATTTTATGTATATACCAAACAACGTTAACAATTTTACTTGAAAGAGTTTTTAGTGCTTAGCACGAAATTTTTATTTTTAATTCAATTTTAATTGTTGGGGTAAGTGGAAAAAAATTCAACAACTATTTACAGCGAAGGTTGAGTGTATAGCTATTTCACGAAAAACCATTTTCGATCATCAGCACTCTTTTCGGAAGTGGATGCACCGGGGATTGAACCCGAGTCCATTCCAACTTCAGCCGCAATGACCCAACGGATAAACACACTCGGCCATTGAGACTCTGTGCAAGCTGTTGGATTTTCCCCACTTTTGCCTTTTTCATTTTCAACATTAACGTTAGTGTGTATATGCTTTTGCATATATTCTCCACAAACGTGCTGAATTTTTGTTGTAGGCAGTTCGCAATGAACATTGTTGTTGGTATTTATTTTATGTATATACCAAACAACGTTAACAATTTTACTTGAAAGAGTTTTTAGTGCTTAGCACGAAATTTTTATTTTTAATTCAATTTTTAATTGTTGGGGTAAGTGGAAAAAAATTCAATGTTGCCTTTAAAGGGTTTTACTAAATTAATAAACAAAGAAGTTACGTCACTACGAATATTTAATGTACCTATTATTTCTCATTTCTTTTAACCAATTCAGGATATGTAAAGTTGTGAAAGTCCACCCCTAAATTTGAAGCTTATATTGAGAGGACTAAGGGACAAAAAAATTTTGTTGTCTGATCCCGCGAAATTCCGCCGAAAAGGTTTTTTCTTGTAACTTTGTTATTTAACATCCGATTTTTTAAATTGCTACGCCCTTATTTTCGTATTTCGAAGCTCTATATTTTCTTCTAATGTCCTTTTGAACTCTGAAGTCAAATAACAAAGTTATAGTAAAAAAACTATTTCGGCGGTATTTCGCGGGATCATAAAAAAAATGAAATTTTTTTCTTTAATCCTCTCAATATAAGCTTCAAATTTAGGGTTGGACTTTTACAACTTTACATATACTGAATTGCTTAAAAAAATTAGTTAAATAATATCTACGTTAAATAACTTCTTTGTGACGTAACTTCTTTGTTTATTAATTTAGTAAAACCGTTTCAAGGCAACATTGTCATTAATTTTGAAGCACTTTCATTTGGCAAAACAATGAGAATAATTCATGGACATACAAATAAGTTGGCTGACCCAACTATGTGAAAACGACTTCAGAGCTCAAAAGGACATTAGAAGGAAGTGTAGAGCTTCAAAATACGAAACTAATGACGTAAAAATCGGATGATAAATAACAAAATTACAAGAAAAAAACAATTTCGGCGGTATTTCGCGGGGTCAAAAAAAAATTTTTTTTGTGTCCCTTAACCCTCTCAACATAAGCTTCAAATTTAGGGGCGGACTTTTACAGCGTTTTTTTTTTCGACCCTATCTAATGTATATGTATGTACATACACATGGATTTGCGCTATATTGGTGAAAAGGGGTTAAATGTGTGATGCCATGATGTAGATACCCTACATAGCCATACAGATACCCTACAAAGAAATTCACCTTAATCGGTAATTATTTCGGGATCGCGCGCAGTGGAACATGCGACTGCTCGTAATTATATCTGAACGACGTTGGTCATAATAAATAATTTTTATTAAATATGAAAATTTCTTCAAAACTCTCGGAAATCGATTTCTAGTTGGCGGAGATTACAATGCAAAACACACATTCTGGGGCTCCCGTCTCATTACCCCTAAAGGAAGACAGTTATATAATGCTATTAGCAATCTCAATTTAACTCTATTCTCTACTGGAACTCCCACTTATTGGCCAACAGATAAAAATAAAATACCCGACTTAATCGATTTCTGCGTGGTGAAAGGCATGACTTCCTCAGATATAACATGCAAATCGTGCTTTGATTTGTCTCCCGACCATTCTCCAATCCTGGTAACAATTGATAAAAATTTTACACCGACATCGGATCAATGCCGCCTTTACAATCGGAAGACTGACTGGGAATACTTCCGACACATTATCTCGTCTAAGCTTGACTTGAAATTAGCGCTGAAATCTGCTGAAGATATAGAGGCAGCAGTCGAACATTTTAACAGCTGCATCCAACAAGCTGCATGGAAATCAACTCCCACCCTCATCAGACAAAAAAAGACAAGCGTTACCCACAAAATACAAGCAAAGCTCAAAGAAAAGCGACTCGCAAGGAAAAAATGGCAACACAAGATTGAATGCTCTCACCAAAGAACTCAAAAATATCCTCAAAATTGAACACAACAGACAAGTTCAACAATATCTCAGTAATATTGATGCAACAGCTGCAACTGATTACTCCCTTTGGAAAGCTGCTAGTAAGCTAAAAAAGCCGATTCTCTACAATTCTCCTATACGAATGGAAAATAACGAATGGGCGAAAAGTGACGCAGAGAAAGCAAATACTTTTGCTCGCCACCTAAAATCAGTATTCACCCCACATGATATTGAACCCCCACTAAGCACAACAACAGAAGTGAAAAATACTCTGAGTCATCCCTATCAAATGGACCTCCCCATAAAACGATTCGCAATATCGGAGGTAAAAACCGTAATAGCGAAACTCAAGCCAAAGAAAGCTCCCGGGTACGATATCATTAATGGCATTGTACTAAAACACTTACCTTACGAAGGCATAAAATTTCTCACCCAACTGTTTAATGCAGTACTAATAACTTCATTCATACCCCCACAATGGAAAGTCGCTCAGATGAAAATGATTCTGAAACCAGGAAAGCCCCCTGATACGGCAGCGTCTTACAGACCCATTAGTTTGCTGCCCACTGTCTCAAAAGTCCTGGAAGTCCTTTTCCTTAAAAGACTCTTACCCAAAATAGAAGAACGTAACATTATACCTAATCACCAATTTGGCTTCAGAAGAGGGCACGGAACAATTGAACAAGTACATAGACTTACCGAGAAAATCTACTCTGCCTTTGAGCAAAAAAAAATACTGTACAGCTGCCTTTCTAGATATATCCCAAGCTTTTGATCGCGTATGACACGACGGCCTCCTCTATAAAATAAAAAATACTCTCCTTACAAACTACTTTCTATTTATACAATCTTATCTAAAAAATCGTTACTTTTTCGTCAAAGAAGGAGCAGAGCAGTCTGAGCTTTACGAGAGCAGGCGTCCCGCAAGGTAGTGTAATGGGCCCAATACTGTACCTACTTTACACATACGACCTCCCAATAACAGAAGGAGTCACTATCGGCACTTTTGCCGATGACACTGCTGTACTGGCTGCAGACCTCAACCCTAACGTGGCCTCACTCAAGCTTCAAAGAAGTTTAAATAAAATTACCCATTGGATGAAAGACTGGCGGATAAAGTCGAATGAGTCAAAATCTGTCCAAGTGACGTTTACCACTAGACGTAACACTTGCCCACCCGTAAAACTCAATGGCATTGATATACCGCAAAGTGACGTAACAAAGTACCTTGGTATGCATCTCGACAGAAAACTAACATGGAGAACCCACATATTCACCAAACGAAAAGCTCTTGGTATAAAACTGAGAAATCTTTATTGGCTCATGAATCGAAACTCCCGAACGACAATTTATATTCGATGTGGTCCGATGCAGCATAACATGTAACCATGTCTGTAACTAGGTCGCTTCACGCGTGGTACTATGCAGCATAACATGTAACTAAGTCCGTAACCACGTCCCTTCAGACCTACTTTAAAGCCCCATTGGACTACCTGGTCCTCAAATTTTTGAAGGGTATGCATACCTACATCTACCTAACTAATTTTCTGAGTAATATTGGTATCAAATGAAAGGTTTTGAGCAGGACTTCGATATGAAGCTCTTTTCATTGTGACTCCTAGGCCGGTTCTCCAGATATGGGTCAAAACGAGGACCCGGATGATCCTTGAATGTTTCTCAGCAATATTGGTATCAAATGAAATGTTTTGAGCAAGACTTCTACAGGGAGCTCTACTCTTTATGATTCCTAGTTCGCGTCCCGAGATATGGGTCAAAACGATCACCCTGATGATCCTGGAATTTTTCTGAGCAATATTGGTATCAAATGAAAGGTTTTGAGCAGATCTTCTGCACGCAGCTCTACTCTTTATGATTCCTATGTCGGGTCCCGATATATGGGGAAATACGAGGACCTGGATGATCCTTGAATGTTTCGGAGCAATATTGGTATCAAATGAAAGTGTTGAGCAGGGATACTACATGGATGTCTATTCTTTATGATGTCTAGGTCGGGTCCCAAGATATGGGCCAGAATGAGGACCGGATGATCCTTGAGTGTTTCTGACCAATATTGATATCAAATAAAAGGTGTTGAGCAGGGCTTTCACATAGAGCTCTATTCATTTTATGAGTCCTAGGTCGGGTCCCCAAATATGGGTCAAAATGTGACCCCGGATTAACCCGGAATGTTTCTGAGCAATATTGGTATCAAATGAAAAGTGTTGAGCAGGACTTCTACACGGAGCTCTACTCTTTATGATTCCTAGGCCGGGTCTCCAGATATGGGTCAAACGTGGACTCTGATGTTCTTGCATGTTTCTGAGTAATACAAAACAAAAGAAAATAAAAAATCAAAATTTAAAAACCAAAAACCAAAACAAACAAAAACAACAAAATAGTAGCAGTCACAATGACAACAAAAATTACAAAAACGATAGTCGCATTTTAATCATAGAAAACCAGGAAAAAAAGGAATGAGGAAAAGGGAATAAATATCCGATTTCGAAACTGTTTACACATCAATATTCATGAATACTCGTTATTCACGCTTTAATTTTTTATTTACAAAGGTAGATTATAATATCAAAATCAAAGCGAATTCACATCATGGCCAATAGTAATGGGCGAGTCCCAAGCGAATTCAGATTTTAACAAGGAGAAATACTAACCGAAGCATCGTGCCCAGCGGACGTGTTTTCATTTGCTGCGAACGTATTTTTATTCGTTGCGATTTTAGTTGTTTAGTCACTGTATAAAGATAAAAAGTAGTATCAGTTTGATACGTCGCTTTGGTCAGTGATCGCAATTTAATTTAACATTATCCGAACGTTTAATTGCTAATTATTAGAAGTTGTCACTTGCATATCTGCGTACATATACATATATTTATTTTCCGACGACCAAAATGATGCAGGTACTGCAAATTAACCTGCATCACTCCAAAGAAGCTTTGGCTGCACTACTCTTACGTCTCAGCAAGACTGCTGAGGCGATCGTTCTGGTCCAGGAGCCTTGGGTCGTTGGATCCAGGGTCTGTGGCCTCAAATCTGGGGACTACCATGTGGTGGCAGCACCTGCGACAGGTAGGACCAGATCATGTATTCTAATACACAAAAATCTTTCCTACTTTATGGTATCTCTTTTCAGCGACGAAGATATGGTCTGCATCAGCCTCGAGCTGAAAGGTAAACCGATATGGGTCGCCTCTGCTTATTTGGCGTATGACCGCCCCATTTATGGGCAAGATCGGCTACTTGGTGCGGTTAAGGAAGCCGAACGTTTAGGGCTCCAACTGCTGATAAGGGCCGATGCCAATGCCCACCACACAACATGGGGCTCATCGGATGTAAACGCGAGGGGTGAGTCTCTTTTTGATTTTATTATATCTAATAATTTATCTATATGTAACTCTGGAGGCAAACCTAGTTTTGTCACCGCAAACAGGAGTGAGGTACTTGATATCACTCTGGTCACAGGCCCGCTCTCTGACTATGTCAAGGAATGGCAGGTGTCCGGAGAAAACTCCTTCTCTGATCATATGTATATAACTTTTAATCTACTCTTGAGACCTCCGCTTAGAGCGGGATACAGGAACAGGAGGCGTACGGATTGGGCTCTGTTTAATCAGAAACTGTCTGCTACGCTCCTTGAGCACGCTTCTCTCGGTATGTTAAGCCTACCGTTAACAACTGATGAAGCGCCTATCTCCAATAACGGGTCTGTTTCTCTCGGTGTGCTGGACACATCGTCAAAAATCGATGAAGCAGTTGACTTTGTTACTAAATCCTGTAACGCTGCTTTCAAGAGTGCCTGCCCGGAGGTCATAGTTCGGGGTAAAAAGAAACCTTATTGGTGGAACCCGGAGATCTCCAAGCTTCGGCTTAACAGCAGAAAACTCTTCAACCAGGCGAAAACAACTGGCAACTGGCAAGCCTACAAGGATGCCTTAAAAATTTTCAAGAAGTCGATCCAAAGAGCTAAAAGAGACTCATGGAAAAACTTCGCTAGCGACATAGAAGAAATCTCTGAGGCCAATCGTCTACGAAAGGTCCTCTCTACTAACCCAGTTCCCCCAAGCTGTATCCGAATGCAAAATGGGGACTGGGCCACATCTAGTACTGATATTCTGAACACCCTGGTCACCACACACTTCCCAGGGTGCACCTCGGAACCTTATAGAACCTACTCTAACCCCAGGACATCTAATGACCTGGAGCACATAATTACTAACAGAAGGGTAAAATGGGCAATTAAATCCTTCAAACCCTTCAAATCTCCGGGAATAGATGGGATCTTTCCTGCTGAATTACAGGTAGCAAGTGATACTCTAATCCCTCTACTTGTTCCTATCTATAAAGCCTGCCTCAACCTGTCATACATTCCTCTAGAATGGACTAAGGCGAAGGTGATCTTTATTCCTAAAGGGGGCAGAGCCTCCTACAGCAGCTCAAAGGATTTCAGGCCGATAAGCCTGACCTCTTTTCTACTCAAAGTTCTTGAGAGATTGCTGGATGTCTATATCAGGCTCCGTGCGAATACTCTATCTCCTTTTCAACACGCTTATTCCAAAGGCAAGTCCGTAGAGACTGCTCTATACGCTATCACTTCCAAGATAGAAAAGGGGCTAGCCTTTAAGGAATTCACACTGGGCATCTTTCTCGACATAGAAGGAGCTTTCAACAATGTTCTACCGGGAGCCGTTACCACCGCCCTACGGGACTTGGAGGTAGAGGAGGCTCTCGTGAGGTTTGTCGAACTTCTTCTTAGTAGAAGAGCCATTATTTCTGAAATGGGTAATTCATCGATAACTAGGTATGCCAACAGGGGAACACCCCAGGGTGGAGTTTTGTCTCCTCTGCTTTGGAACCTAACGGTGAACACCCTGCTCTCTAAACTTCAGCACACGGGCTGCCAGGTCATTGCGTACGCCGATGACATCGCCCTGACAGCGACTGGCAAGCATATACCGGTGCTGAGCGACCTTTTGCAAAATGCACTCAACATTGTAAAAACCTGGTCTCTGAAATGCGGGCTCAGTGTCAGCTCTGAGAAAACGGAAATGGTTCTGTTTACCCGCAAACATAAGATACCTGAATTCAAACCTCCGTCCATAAATGGGAAGGAGATTAAACTCTCTACCGAGGTTAAATACCTTGGTGTTATTCTAGACAGAAAACTAAACTGGAAACGGAACGTAGAAGTACGATCCCAAAAAGCCATGTTAGCACTTTACGCATGTAAATCAGCGATAGGCAAGAGATGGGGACTTAACCCCCAAATCGTCCATTGGCTGTACATAGCGGTAGTGCGACCTATTCTCTTCTATGCAGTCACCATATGGTGGCCAGCACTGGAACTCGAAACCAATAAGAGCAAATTAACTAGAGTGCAGCGAATGGCTTCCATGCTTATTAGCGGAGCCCTTCCCTCCACCCCAACTAAAGCTCTCGAAACCATCCTATTTCTTCTCCCCACGGATATACAGGGGAAACTCATTGCCAGCTGCAACGCGGCAAGGCTCAATGCAACCGAACCCTGGAGGGACACCAGATTCGGGCACGCTCAAATTCTTAGTAACGTCCCTGCCAATTTTCTAAAGCTGGACTATGCAATACCAGCCTTCTGTTGGGATAACAAATCCCGGAGAGGAGCGAGTGGAAGAACTTAGGGGATCCCGACCCTAATACACTGCACCTTTACACGGACGGCTCTAAATTGAACAATAGAGTTGGAAGTGGGTTTTTCTGCGAAAAGCTTCATCTGAAAGTAAGTTTGCGCCTACCTGATCACTGCAGCGTCTATCAGGCTGAGCTCATAGCCATATGGGAAGCAGCTCGTCGCCTGACAGATCTGCCAGACATAAATTCTATCAAAATCTTCTCTGACAGCCAAGCTGCCATAAAATCCTTACAGAGTAACAATACTACATCTATAGTTGCAATGAAATGTAGGGAGTCTTTGAACAAACTAGCCGAAAGGTGCGACTTGAACGTCATTTGGGTTCCAGGCCATAGCAACGTTCGGGGCAACTGCATTGCAGATGAGTTAGCAAGGGAAGGCACAAGCTTGCAGGATATCACATCTGCGACATGGGTTGGCCCCCCGCTTAACTCATGCAAGCAGTGGTTGAGATCTCGCTCCATTGAACAGGCTAACGCTAGATGGGCCAAGGAGTCAACTTGTGTGATTTCTAGGCAAATCTGGCCTAGACTGGATGAGGCTAGGTCTGTATCGGTGCTGCATCTGAATCGGCTCTCTATAGGTCCGCTGGTGGGACTTCTAACAGGCCATTGTCTTATGGGCACTCACGCCTCTCGCATGGGCCTATATAAAAACGACTTCTGCCGCAGCTGTAGGGATGTGGAGGAAATAGAGAGTGTTGAGCACTATCTATGCCACTGCCCCGCACTGTCGCTATCCAGGTACCGCTTCCTCCATAAACACTTTTTCGAGTGCCTGGCGGAGATGGAAAATGCAAGGACACTAGATTTTCTGCGCTTCATGAAACAAACGCGCTGGTTTAGCTTCACGGGCATCTAATCTTATCATACTTTTGAATCTAATTTTTCCGGAAAGGTTTGTAAATAGGGATAAGGAAGCTAGGGCTCCCGTGTGGTATCACAATGGGCCACCTCGGCCTAAGTGTGTCCCGCTTTCATGAATTGCGGAGACAGCCACCTCAACCTAACCTAACCTACATATATTTATTTATAATGCCGTGTGTTTGTGGCTCCAAAGTCGATCGCAAAGATAGCGAGAAGGTTCAATGTGCCAAATGCATTGAATTCTACCACTTGGATTGTGTTGGTGTTTCTCTCGCTGAGTTGGATTGTTATCTCAACTCAGACAGTGTGTATGTTTGCGGAACATGTGCTAAAGAGCAGGGAGCACCAATAGTTGAAATCGAAGAAATTATTCTCCAAACCGTTTTCACCGAGTTGACTACTCTTCGATCTGAGTACGCTCGCGCAATTACTCTTATTAACGCTCTAGCTGAGGATAAGGAGAAGTTGGTGGAAATGACAAACAACCTTCAATCAGAATTAATCGCAATGCAAAAACAATTGCACGACAGCGACGTCACCACTGCTGTTAATGCACTCACAGTTGAAGTGAACAGTCTACGTTGTCAATTTGCCAATGGTTAGGTTCAGAAGGCGCAACGGTTGAGCACAACTGTTGTGTAGATATCACTAATCGCAAAGTGATACAATTTGCGCCTTCTGAACGAGGTGATGCATTAAATACACAAATTATTATTATAATTATCCCCAACGTAATCGCCAATAATTTCGCGGCTTTGAAAATTTTTTTTACATTCAAAAATTCATAAATATTATTTATATTTTTGTACATATGTCAAAATCGTAAGCTCAACATGTTGTCTAAAGTGAGCGTAAAAAATTTATGATGGAAAAAGGTCTCCAAACTCACAACATGTTGTGTTGATCAGAAATACACAACGTTGCGTTCAGAAGATAAAACACAACAGTTGCGCAACTGTTGCGCCACGGTTGCGCCTTCTGAACGTAGCCAATAACAATTTCCGCGATAAAGACAAAGGTAAACAACAACAACAAAAACCACAACAAGTAAAGAACCAAGAGAAATCCCGTTCTCGTAAGAAATCTCAGGGCACTGCCGGCTCGCCTTTAACAGGTGTTCTGCCTGCTTTGTTAGACGAAGCTTCTTCTTTACTTACATATGCTAATGCCGTCGGCACTCCAGCACTTAACTTACCTTTGTCAACCACCCCCAGTGAAGCAATGCAAACATTCGTTAATAACACCGTCGCTGCTGCCAATCTCAATGTAGAGCTGCCTCCCAACAACAACTTGCCCAGTAGGGTAACTAATAACATACCCAATAGGGAAAATAAAAACATGCCCAGTAGGGAAAACAACAGCATACACAGGAATGAAGGTTTATCTTCGCATAATGTGGTTAGAGGGAGCAAACCATCGAATGAGTTGGAAGTAGCGTTTCGCACTGAATGGGTACCGCTACTAATATCAACCCATTAAACACTGAAAAAGAAATTATCAAACGTTTGAGAAAATATTGTTTCTAAAGTTGAGAATCAGCATATATATCATTTGAAAATAAACATATTTTCAAGTGTTCATCAAACATTGTTTATCAATTTTAAAATAACTTACAACACATTTGAAAAAAAAACTTGTTTCGCATTTTGTACCATTTCACGAATTTCAACATGTCAAGGCTTGAAGGAACGAAGAAATTTTGTGTGTTTGCTAATTTCAGTCAGCGTTCGTTGTTCTACTCGAGCAGTCTTTTAACGGTTGAAATGATGATGGTTGAAAATGACTGTGTGTAATAATGATTCTGTATATCTTACTCTTATTTTATTTGTTTGTGGCTTTTTGTGAAGTTACACAAAATTTAATAAAAACAGTTTGTTTCTCATATGTGTGTATGCATATTAAAAAAGATATTAACATACTCATGTAACTGTACAAAAGGCACCGGCAAAATTCACCCGCACGGGTAAATGAAAAAAATCACATCAGAGTACAAATATGTACGAGTAATATATATGTACTAGCAAATACCCGTCCCACTTCGCTGCGACAAATCACACTATGCCACTCCCTTCCCTATCGGTCTCCCCACCAGTCAGCATTTCCCGTTCCCCCTATCTCTTCCCCCTCTTATACTACTCTCTCTCTCCCCGTCTCACGTTCCTTATCAACAACTTTCCATGGCCATCCGGTGCAGATATCGGTGTACATCATGATAACTAATATATTTTGGATAACCAACTTCAAAATTGGAATGGAATGAACTCTCTATTGAAGCTCTGATTGATGCCTTTAATTTGATACCAAAAATGCCCAAAAATATTTCGGGGGCTATTTAGGCCCATGTTTCGGCCTCTATCCCGAGAACCGATTCAGGTATCCGTATAGTGTAAAATATATATGGCTACCCTGATCAGCACCTTTAATTTTATACCAATATTGCGAAAAAATATTTGGGGCCATCCGGGTCCACGTTTTGGTCTCTATCTGGAGAACCGACTGAAAATTGGAATGGAATGAACTCCTTTTTGAAGCGCTGATTGATACCTTTAATTTGATACCAATATTGCGAAAAAATATTTGGGGCCATCCGGTTCCACGTTTTGGTCTCCATTTGGAGCACCAACTGGAAAATTGGAATGGAATGAACTCTCTATTGAAGCTCTGGTTGATACCTTTAATTTGATACCAATAATAGTCAAATATATTTCGGGGGCTATTTAGGTCCATGTTTCGGCCTCAATCCCGGGAACCGATTGAGATATCCGTATAGTGTAAAATATATATGGATACCCTGACCAACACCTTTAATTTGATACCAATATTGCGAAAAAATATTTGGGGCCATCCGGCTCCACGTTTTGGTCTCCATTTGGAGCACCAACTGGAAAATTGGAATGGAATGAGCTCTCTATTGAAGCTCTGATTGATACCTTTAATTTGATACCAATAATGGTCAAAAATATTTCGGGGGCTATTTAGGTCCATGTTTCGGCCACAATCCCGGGAACCGATTTAGATATCCGTATAGTGTAAAATATATATGGATACCCTGATCAGCACCTTTAATTTGATACCAATATTACGAAAAAATATTTGGGGTCATCCGGGTCCACGTTTTGGTCTCTATCTAGAGAACCGACTGGAAAATTGAAATTGGAATGAACTCCCTATTATTACGAAAAAATATTTGGGGCCATCCGGGTCCACGTTTTGGTCTCTATCTAGAGAACCGACTGGAAAATTGGAACGGAATGAACTCTCTATTGAAGCTCTGATTGATATCTTTAATTTGATACCAATAATGCAGAAAAATATTACGGAGGAATCTGGGTCCATATTTTGGCCTATATCTCGGGAAGGGGTTGAGATACCAGAATTAAATGTGGTCATAATTTCAATCTAATACCAGGTGATCATTGTGTCAAAATTTGAATGGGATCGGCCCGGTAGTTTCGGCGTCCATAGGGAACAAACATACAAACAAACAAACAAACAAACTTTCATCCTTATATATATAGACATACATTTATTTATTCCATTCCACTTCTGCGCTCAAAACACAAACTCTCTCACTATCCCTCAATTTTTCTGTACTCTAGAGTACAAATATGTAATACATACATACATCTATTGATTGCATTCCATTTCGTACCACCTTTGAAATAGGTTTGAGAAAATGAAATGAATCAAATTGAGAATCAGCCCAAAATCCCATACTAAAAATGAGCCGTTTTGTTTGAGAATGCTATCAAGGGAAATTTGAGGTGCATTTGATAACAAACGTTTGACATTTGACAATAGGGTTACTTCTCAAATGAACCTCAAATTGAAAATGAAGAAAAATGTTTATTGGGAAAGATTATGTTGCAAAAAATGCCGCAATTGATCTAAAGGAAATCTCCTGCTTTGCTCTGGTAAAAAAAGATGTGGCCCCCGATTCGTTAAGACGTATTAACTTCAAGTTGGGAGTATCGTCAAACTGCTATGCCAAGCTGTTCGACCATTCGCTTTGGCCAGCCGGAGTGCGCGTGAGACCTTTCCGAAATTTTCAGTAATTGGGGATCAAGCTCCGAAAATCTATCGACACCGAGCTCATCTAAATGCCCTAGCAATAAATATTGTATTTATTATCAGAATGTGAGTGGCATGCGTAGTAAATCCATCCAGTTTCATCGCTGCACATCATTGCATGAATTCGACATTATCGCCATTACTGAGACTTAGCTAACTGCAAATTTTTCATCATCGGAATATTTTGATAGCTATTACCAGATTTACAGAAAGGATCGCTGTGCAATTGCATCAGGGTTATCTAGAGGGAGCGGTGTTTTATTGGCTATAAGGGCGGACCTCTGCAGCCGAATGATACCATTGCCTCATGCTGATGGTTCATGTGAACAGATTTGTTTGAGCATTAAAACGTCGTGTAATAAATCTATATATATAGTTTTATCCTATATTCCACCCAATAGTTATTGTTTATAACAAGCATCTGGATAATCTGGTTTACGTTAATGACATCGCTAATGATAACAGTGAAGTTATTTTTCTTGGGGATTTTAATTTATGCAATATTTCCTGGCTTAACAACAATAGAACTCTAGTTCCAGTAAATATTAAATCTGATATAGATTTGTTATTTACAAGTACATTATTATCTAATGGGTTTAATCAATGTAACGATGTTTTAAATAGTGGTGGCAGATCGCTTGATCTTGTGTTTTTATCTAGCGACCTTAAAGCAATCTGTATTGAATACCATTCTCCTTTTTCTATTAATTGTCTTCGCCATAAAGCGCTTAATATTAGTTTTGAATTTTATAACTTTGATTCCGTTTCAGTAAATTCGATACAGCAATACAACTTTACAAAAGCTAATTATCCAGGAATTAATGATTTTCTTAATTCAACTGATTGGTTATTCCTGAACCCACCAAATAATCCGCTGTTAACTTATAATACTTTTCACTCTTTAATAACTCAAGCAATATCAAATTATGTTCCATTAAAACATATATCTGTAAATAATAAACCACCTTGGCTCAATAAGCGATTATGTAATCTAAAAAATAAAAAGAATAAAGCCTTTAAAAATTTCAAACTAAGTCTTAGTGAGAAGGACTGAAAATTTTGAGCGATTTCGTAAGGACTTTGACTGTCTTCATAAATTTTTGTTCAAGCAGTATATGTTTAAAGTTGAATCTGGACTCAAATCTAATCCGTCATCTTTCTGGCAGTACATAAATTCAAAGAGGAAGTCAAACGGGTTTCCAACAACCTTTGTATATAACGGGATAGTTTCTGAAAACCCACAGGCTTCATGCGATTTGTTCGCTGAATTTTTTCAGGGGGTCTATGATGTGTATGACAACCAGTCTCTTCCCAGCCTAGTTTCTCCATCATTACCACCAATATCATCGTTTGTAGTTGATGAGTGTGATGTGACTCTTGCAATTTCAAACTTAAAGTCCAGCACGAAGTTGGATAACGAAGGACTCTGTTCCACATTTCTCAAAACATGTACACAAGCTTTAGTGGGTCCAATTACCAGTATTTTTAATGCTTGTCTCTCTAATGGCGTCTTCATTTCTCAAAACATGTACACAAGCTTTAGTACATGTACACAAGCTTTAGTGGGTCCAATTACCAGTATTTTTAATGCTTGTCTCTCTAATGGCGTCTTCATGACGACTGGAAGGTGTGCTCTATACATCCAATTTTTAAATCAGGTGACCGCAACAATATTTGCAACTATAGGCCTATAGTGAAGCAGAGCACAATGGCGAAGCTGTTTGACAGTGTAATTCAGTTGAAACTTTATCTTTACATACGTAATATACTTAGTTATTGCCAGCACGGTTTTATGCCTGGTAGATCTACGTGTACGAATTTACTTTTAATCACGCATGAGATAGTTGAGGCATTTAATTACCAATCCCAGCTTGATGTGATATACACCGATTTTTCCAAAGCCTTCGATAAGGTAGACCATGCAGTCCTTTTGCATAAATTAAAGATATACGGCATTACTGGTGAGCTATTGGAGTTTTTCACTAGTTTTCTAAGTGGAAGAAAACTATTTGTAAAAATGGGGTCCACCACGTCCAGCATTTGTGTCAATGCGTCGTCAGGTATTCCGCAAGGAACACACATCGGCCCTTTGTTGCTTCTACTCTTCATCAATGATCTCCCCTCACACTTTAAATTTGTGAAATGTCTAATGTTTGCTGACGATGTTAAGCTCTTCTTGAAAATTGACAGCATCTCTGATTGCGAAAAGTTGCAGCATGATCTAGCGTCTTTCGTAACGTGGTGTGTTTTAAATCACTTGTATTTAAACATCAATAAATGCTCTGTAGTCACTTATGCTAGGAAGCCGAATACAGTCATCTTCGACTATTATCTGGATACTAATGTTCTCACTCGTCTCTCAGATATGAAGGATTTAGGTGTGATATTTGACGCCAAGCTTTCCTTCAATAAACATATTGATTGCATTACCTCAAAATCCTTTGCATTGCTAGGTTTCATTAAAAGAAATACTAGGGACTTTAAAGACCCGAATACCCTTAAATCTTTATTTATTGCTCTTGTACGGAGTCGATTAGAATATTGTTCCTTGGTATGGAGTCCGTACTATGACTTATACTCCGCTAAAATTGAAAGAGTTCAAAGAGTCTTCACGAAATTTGCTCTATATAAAACTAACTTTGAAGGCGGTCCTCCGCCTTACATAAGCAGACGCAAGCTTCTTGGCTTGCAGTCTTTACATGACCGAAGAATTTGCTGTGCATTGCTATTCGTGTATAATGTGACTAACGATAATATTGATTGTGATGACCTAAAGGCTTTGTTCAATATTTATTCACCACCAAGAACGCTAAGATCTAATCGTTTATTTGCAGATTCAACCAGTACGACTAATTACTCGTTGAATGAACCCATTAACAGATGTATCCGTCTTTGTAATACCTATGCTAATGTAATTCGAGTTTTTATTCATTTAAATTGTGCTTATTTACATTATTTAATTAAGTTGTTTATTTATATAAACATGATATAATGTCTAGTCTGTAAGATTTATTAATCAGTAGACTGAATAAAATAAAATAAAAAATAATAAAATAAATATTATTTTGACATTACAATCTACCAATTACAATAACAAAATACATGGGAAATTTCTGAATTCGCCTATGCGCCTACCTTCCAAGATCTGCCTCGACATGTGTCAGCTGTTTACAGATTTACGGCACCACTAGCAGCTCACATGGATAGCGATAAAGTTACAATAAGGTTAATGATACTGAAATACTTATAAGTCACCAATGTCTGAACCTTTAATAAGTTTCAGTCACGCGGAGTTTAGTTTTATACACTTTGTATGAAAACTTTGTGAGCACAGACCGCACAAGATAGAGTCATTTTCTCCATACTGCGACCCGCAATTAAAGCAGGCGGACATCGCGAATTTATATATGTATATACATAGGTAAACGATAACGACGGAGCTATGGTAACGATTGCTAACATCCACTTTTATCATAAAAGTCATAACTGGGTCCCTGATTTCAAACGGTTCAAACATAACCAGTTATAAACTTCATTTAAATCCTGCTGTAAATTTTTGGATATTTCAGAGGTATTGTCTCCACCGCCGCTGTGGTGTAGTCGGTAGAGTGCTTTACTACGTAAAGTTGAGTATAATAATTTGGAAAAAATGTGCTAAGTCCACAAAAAAAAAAACAAAATCATAGAAAGCAAATGTGCTAAGTCCTCAAGAAACTCATAACTGTGTACAAGCCGTGATGCCGTTTTGATACAATCGTATCAAATATGATACTTTTTTAAGCCCAAGATACGTAGATACTTTTTATTTTGACGTAGAACAAATTTGCTACCTTTTTAATCAGCATCAAATAAGTTTGATACAATTTAATCAAAATCAAAGAATATTAACCTATTCCTTTTCATTTTCAAGATTTTCTAAAAATTGTGACAACCTGTGTTTGCCGCGAAAAATATATATTGTGAAAGTCTTGAGAATACCAAAAAATGGGCAACATTTTATCAAACTGTATAGTAGGCATCACTGCCCATGGCAGGCATGAGCACGGCTCACTAACACAGGTTAACTAACTAAACAGCTGATTTTTATTTTCCACAATATCCAGAGAATACACAAACAATTTACATTAAATGATCTTGATCAGTTCTTACGTGTTTTGTATATGGAGTTTTGAATTTTTTGTTAACAATTATTTTAATAGCTTTTATGATTTTCTTGAATTAAATTGAATTCGAAAAATCTAAAATGATACCTAACTATTCATTATCTTTATATTTTTATATTGGTAAATGTAATAAAAAAAACGATGTCACGTTGAAAACACGAAAGCAGTTTATTTTAATAATTTTAATTTTTTTCAAAAATTTTCCAGTGATACGAAAAAAAAAAATTTGTTATACGGGTTAAAAGCCCGAAAAGAGCTTTTTTGATTAATTTAAGTTTTTTTTCCAAAAAATTTTCGGTGATACGAAAAAAAACCATGAAAGTATCAATTTTTGATACCAAATTTTTTGAGGCTGCGGCAACACTGTGTACAAGCTTTATTTTAAAATGTGTCGATAACTGGTATCTTAGCACGATCATCTGAGAAAGAAAACTGCATTTTCATATTTTTAAAATAGTAACAACAAAAAACGTTAGGTTTTTTGCCTCCCCTGAAAAGTTACCATAAATGGACTTAGCACATTTGCTCACGAAGCCAACGATATAATATGCTATATTTGTGCACTAAAATTAAAACTTATAATAGTCACAGATGTGATTTTTATTATTTATAAAGAAAATGGTAATTTTTTGGTAATTTTTTTTTTATTTGTTGGGGTAAGTGGAAAAAAATTCAACAACTATTTACAGCGAAGGTTGAGTGTATAGCTATTTCACGAAAAACCATTTTCGATCATCAGCACTCTTTTCGGAAGTGGATGCACCGGGGATTGAACCCGAGTCCATTCCATCTTCAGCAGCAATGACCCAACGCATAAACACACTCGGCCATTGAGACTCTGTGCAAGCTGTTGGATTTTCCCCACTTTTGCCTTTTTCATTTTCAACATTAACGTTAGTGTGTATATGCTTTTGCATATATTCTCCACAAACGTGCTGAATTTTTGTTGTAGGCAGTTCGCAATGAACATTGTTGTTGGTATTTATTTTATGTATATACCAAACAACGTTAACAATTTTACTTGAAAGAGTTTTTAGTGCTTAGCACGAAATTTTTATTTTAATTCAATTTTTAATTGTTGGGGTAAGTGGAAAAAAATTCAACAACTATTTACAGCGAAGGTTGAGTGTATAGCTATTTCACGAAAACCCATTTTCGATCATCAGCACTCTTTTCGGAAGTGGATGCACTTTTTTTTTAATTTTTGGTAATTTTTGATTTTGGCTATGGCGACGCTGGATCTAACCCCAGTCCAGACAAACACCAAAAAAAATTTCTAATTAATTAAAACCCAATTACCTATTAGGTTTCTAGAAATAGCGGTCACCTCTCTGTAGTATGAGTGTATTTCTGCAATGGAAAAACTTCTCACAAAAAATGCATTCGCCGTTCGGAGCCGGCATAAAAACTGTAGGTCCACCCAATTTGTAGGAGATATGTTAAGGAGCATGGCTCGAATTGGGGGAGAAACTCGGCCATAAAACTCGTCAGAGTTATAAACGTGCCAGTGTATGTTGTATTTAGTTACATTGTATATTTTTATTTAGTTACTATAAAAAAACTAAAGCAAAAGAACTTTTTCAATTTTCTCCAGAAATTACACATAGAAAAACAGTATCTTAAAATCAAAAATAAAATTTTTATTTTCATAATGCACGTTTTAGACCAAATCATTTTTGAAGTAAAAATGCATTTTCGACTTAAAAAGAAACATACTTAAATTAAAAATCAAAATGAATGTTGATCCAAAAACTCGCTCACTTTTAAACATTTTTTGGTGAGAAAATATTTTTTGTGAGAAATCCAACAAAAACAATAATGAGAATTTTTTTTTTAATTTTGATCTTACAATGATTCATATAATACACAGATTCTTTTTTAGGAAAAGGGAAGTATAAATAGATCACTACAATTCAAAATAATGTTTAATGTACCACTATGTGATTCCGTTGGATTGAATTTCAGGTTGATGTCATGGTTCGAATCCGGAGGAGAATATAAAATAAAGAAAAAGGGGAATAAGAAATAAAGACAAACATTTAAGGCGAAGAAGAAAAGAAGAGGAGAACAAGCGGACAGAACATTTTTGTAGTTGGGACTCGGATTAAGAGAACATGAAGGGAATACCGTTGGATTAAATTTCGAATCCAGAAGAGAATATGAAATAGAGAACACTGTAGTGAAGCAGCGTTTTTTTTTCTCATAGTGCTTAAAATAAAAAAAAACATTTTTTAATTTAAAATGTTTTTTCCTGATTTAAAAATTTTACAATGAACATTTTTAAAATAAAAATGTTGGTATTTACATCACTTTCAAATACGTTTTTGTCCATTTTAAGCACGTTTTCATACGTTTTTATAATTTTTTTTCCCTCAGTGTAGGAAATACAAACTTTTCGCCCTTTTCTGAATAACTGCTACAAAATCAGACTTTTTGACTTACAATCTAAATAAACTTAAAACTCATTAACAAAAATAAATGAAAATTTTTTATGATGTTCGGTCAAACACAATTTTCGAACATCAAATATTGTGCTCGTTCCATATAGCATTTTTGTACTTATTGCATGATCTTTCGTTTTTTTTTGAAGGACAGTATGTACAAAAGAAGAAAAAGGACACCCCTAGCAATAACCAAATTTAAAGCGCTTTCATAATAATGCTTTTTACGAAAAGCCGATTGCTATCTAATAATAGGGATAGTGACTAATGTCTGTATTTAAAAATGATTTTGGGACAAAATTCTGGCAAAAACTAAAAAAATTTCTGCGCGACTTAATAATTGCGGGTCAAAATTCTGTATTTCAAAATTCTGGATGGACATAATGATGGAGGGTCATACTCCTGGAAAGTAAAATTCTGGTTTCCAAATAATTTTGGACAAAAATTCTGGTTTTTTTATTGTTGAAAATAAGGCACTCATATTCTGATTATTAAGAAACAAATGTGTAATTCGATTTCCGATTTTGTATATATTTGGAATGAAAAATCGCTGAAGGGTGTACTACGCAGAAGGACATCACCGTGGCGGTAGCCACGGTTAGGGCACACGTCCGGACGGATGGCATAGCCCAGGGTTATTTTTTATAAGCGCGGCCGAAGGCCGCCAACGCAGAAAAGTGTTCTTAGCAAAAGCACTGTGGACCGGGCCATAGATATTACTCCGGAAATAATTCCTTCCCAAAAGTGGGGTTAAGGACGGCATTTTTTGCAGCTTTAAATGCCTATATTTCGGAAACTATAGGCCTCCGAACTGTACCAACTTCAGATACGCCCCCTGTAAAATCGGCCCGGAGCAGTTAACTTACTATACAGCTGATTATTGAATTTTATCTACTATAATTATCCCTTTTAAATAGTGTTGACTTCTGTAAAATAAATCTTTATTATCGAACCATGTTGCCAACAAAATTTTGACAGGCAAATGCATTTTTAAACGGTTTTATTTAGCTCACCCCGTTTGTTTTATTATTTATTCTTTATTCTTGGGTCAAATTTAGTAATTCAAATTTCACCCTCTTCCTGTCAACCGATTAATCTGAAATTTTGCACGAATGTATAACCCCGATGACAATGCAATATTATGAAAAAAAATTCCGATAGGTGGCGCGTGGGTCGCTATATTTACAAAAATCGCATTTATGGTCCTATTTGGCTGAAATTCGGAACATGTATTACTACCTTGAAAAGAAATATTTTCTTAAAAAAAAAAATTCCGCTAGGTGGCGCGTGGGTCGCTATATTTACAAAAATCGCATTTATGGTCCGATTTGGCTGAAATTCGGAACATGTATTACCACCTTGAAAAGAAATATTTTCTTAAAAAAAAATTCCGCTAGGTGGCGCGTGGGTCGCTATATTTACAAAAATCGCATTTATGGTCCGATTTGGCTGAAATTCGGAACATGTATTACTACCTTGAAAAGAAATATTTTCTTAAAAAAAAAATTCCGCTAGGTGGCGCGTGGGTCGCTATATTTACAAAAATCGCATTTATGGTCCGATTTGGCTGAAATTCGGAACATGTATTACTACCTTGAAAAGAAATATTTTCTTAAAAAAAAATTCCGCTAGGTGGCGCGTGGGTCGCTATATTTACAAAAATCGCATTTATGGTCCGATTTGGCTGAAATTCGGAACATGTATTACTACCTTGAAAGGAAATATTTTCCTAAAAAAAACTTCCGATAGGTGGCGCGTGGGTCGCTATAGAGGCGTTGGACTGCAATAAACTAACGGGCAAGAAACCTTGCAATAATGAAGCACTAAATGAATTAAACAGAATGCGAAATAAAAACTAAAAACTAGAAAATAAAAATAGGTAAAAAAAACTTTTTAAGTTAAACGGTTTTATGTTATACATACATTGCAATGTTTAAGATAAATGTACTAAAAACCAAAAAATAATAAAATAGATACAGTCGTGGGAATTATAAACATTTGCATAGACTAGACTAAAATAAAACCGGGGGGCACGTCAATTGTCTACAAATTATCGACTTAATGTGCGATAGAAAAATCGTTTAATTCGTCGTTAGGCAGTTGGCCCGCAGACGGTGAGGAAAATACTTACTATTTTCTTGCTCATGGAAATTCCAATAGTTATACACTCCATGTTAATAAAAGAGATGTTTCAACTAGTTTATCGTTGGACATTCACACGAGGAATCGTTTCACTGCTCGTAGTTTGTCTTTAATCGACAAAACATATGATAAAAGTACTACTCGCTCACCACTATGAAACCCTAAAACTCGCTTATAATCGAGCTTGTTAGCTTTTTTCCACATTCTAGCCCTACTTATCACACGTCCATCGTTGTCGGTTGAACAACTGCCTAATTATAGTGTAACATTACAAAACAAACATTTTAATCAACGATTGTAGACAATTGACGTGCCCCCCGGTTTTATTTTAGTCTAGTCTATGCAAATGTTTATAATTCCCACGACTGTATCTATGTATTTTATTATTTTTTGGTTTTTAGTACATTTATCTTAAACATTGCTATGTATGTATAACATAAAACCGTTTAACTTAAAAAGTTTTTTTACCTATTTTTATTCGTGAGATAAGAGAGGGCGACATGAAACAATAATGGATTTTTTACATGAAATAGGGTGAGTTGCGATCGTTATCAAAAATATGGCTTTATGTCTCATTTTCGGGATTTTATGACGTTAAGTCCCATTATATTGAGATTTAATGGCCCGCGGACATTTTTCACTGCACCGTGTAATTCAAATACAATTTCCGATTTTTCAATACATCATTTTGAAAAACAGAATTTTGACTTTACAGAATTTTTGTATACAGAATTATGAAAAACAGAATTTTGGAAACGGCATTTTGACATACAGTATTTTGTAACACAGAATTTTGAATCCAGAATTTTGGAAACAGAATTTTAAATGCAGAATTTTGTCGCATAATCATTTTCTGGCCAACCCCTAATAATAACCACTGTTTTTAATTTTTTCATCGCTTGGTAACGTATTAATAGGTCTTATGTCATCAGCTCTTATACTTTTTGACTTTTTCGACAGGTAAGATTATGGAAGTTTTCCAGAAATTAGGAAAAGCCCCATTCTGTAAACTTTCATTTAGAATTAACGTATAGAAATATATATATATAAGTAATTGAGTCATTAAAGACTCCTTCGGATAAGGGTTTCTTACCGCTAATTTGATTTTAAAATTTCTTTACTATATTTAGTACTTCAGCTGTTGAAATTTCCTGAAAACTAAATATAGGTAAGCCACTATTCCGGAATAATATATCACCTTTTCCAGCGCTAATATTCCTAGCAATTTCCATGGCACTGTCTACAAAATAATTGTTCAGTGAATTAGCTATTTCATCCTCACATTTAAAGACCTGTTATTTTATTAATATCTTATTAAATACGTTTTTTTAATACGATGCTTCCGCATTGCTTTACTATCTCCAAGGTTGCCAGTAATCTTTTTTCCACATATTTAATCTTTTTGATCTTAATTAACCGTTTATACTTCGCTTGGTAATAACAGTCTCTCCAATCACCTTTTTGCATAAATATGTATGTATATTGCAAAGCAGCAGTTTAAGATATATTTAATGTTAATAATTTTAGCTGATTTGGTGTTGGGGTAATGTAAACCTTAATATGCAAAAAACGGGTTTTGTAAAAAAAAATTTTTAAAACGGTATTCGCTTCTCGCCTTCAATTGCTAAAAACCAATTTAAAACAAGTAAGAGCGCGGCTGTCTTCGGCCGTACCGAAAACTTCATACGTTTATGAATGGGGAAATGAAAAATTACTTATAGTAGTTTAATTTATAATTTCAATTCTGTGAGTTATTTTTGGAAAGATTTATTAGAAAAAATGGTGTCTTAGCTATTTAAATATAGAAGTTATACCCTAAAATGTCTATACCTCAACAATAGGTTGTATGGCAAGTATATGTTATAGCGGTCCGATCCTGACAAACTTCGGTGACATTATTTAAGTCTATATGAGTACAAATACTTCAAAGTTTCAATCCTTAGCTGTTCAAATGGAGAAGTTATACCCCATATTGTCCACATCTGAATAATCGGTTGGCAGCTATATGTATAGTCCGATCTTAATAAATTTTGTTGACATTATTTATGGGTGCAAATGCTTCCAAGTTTCATGCACTTAGCTATTTAAATGGAGAAGTTATACCCCAAAATGTCCATATCTGAACAATCGGTTGTATGGGAGCCATTGACGCACTCAAGGGGGGGGGTTGGGGTTGAACCCCCCCCCCCCAAAATTTATACAAAAAATTATTTTATAAAAGATGGTACATGCACAAATATTTGTGTAAATACATGTTGCAAAATCTATGGATGTACATTGCCAATGTTTGTCAACAACTGATTATGTTTATGAACAATAAGTGTGGAGACATTTCCCTAAAAGTATGCTGTGGATATTAGCTGAGGTTTGTTATACTCAGCTGTACTAGTACACGGAGTATTATAGTTTTAATCACATAACGGTGGATTGTAACATAATGAAATAGTCGAGATAGGTATAGATTTATATATATCAAAATGATCAGGGTGAAAAGAAAAATCGATTGAGCCATGTCCGTCCGTCCGTCTGTCCCTCCGTCTGTCCGTCCGTCTGTAAACACTCTAACTCGTGCAAAAATTGAGATATTTCGATGAAATTTGAAATGCAAGTTGGTATCGAGACTGGGACGGTTGGTATTGAAAACGGGCGAAATCGGCCCATGACCACGCCCACTTTTCCTATATAGCAGAGATGTTAAGTATTGCAATCATCGTGACTTTCAGCCCTTGGAGTCCCATCCTTTTTCTTGAAGTCTTGAATGCAGCCTTTCAGTCTTTTTTTTGACTGATGATTTAAAATTTGAAGTCCCCATTATTTTTGGCAAGTATGACTGACCATTCATTTTTTTCATTCATTGATGACTGGCGATATTTTTTAAGCAGTCATTTAGTAAACTAGTACCAAAAATATGCTCTCTATGTATTTTAGCTGTAATAGTATTTATTTTGCATATACCTAAAGTGGTCAGTTTATAAAATCTTTGAAATACATATTGCTAGCTTAGAGTGCAAACTGTGTAAGTCCATTTTTATGAAAAAGTGTATTTTTATGTACAACGCTAGAAAAATCAAATTCGCACCGCGCTAAACATGTCGTTGACCCTTGTCATATTTCTACTCGTTGTTATTCAGTGATACGCAAATTGTGTAAGTCGAAAAACGAAGAAAATTGTGTAAGTCCAAAATATTTATATGAACAGAACATTTTTTTTTCATTTCACAATTTTTTTTATTTTTTGTTTTTATCTCTCCTGCAAAGTTTGAAAAAAAAAGGACTTACGCAATTTGCACTCTAAGCGAGCGATAAGTACAATAGAGCGTATCGAGAAAAAAAGTTCGCCCCCATATGATATCTTTTTCGAAAACATTTCCGGAAAGTTTTTTTTTTTGGACCCCGATAGATGTCGCTAAAATTAAATTTTTCATATCTTCGGTTTTATGGAAGGTTCCTACTTTATAATTGTATTAACCCTGTGTGCGGCATTGGGGTCACTTCCACCCAGTAAATAGTTTATACCACCTTAATGTAACTTTTTTTTCCGGTATGTTAAACGTCGGCAAAAAACATTAACCTTTTGCGAGAGAAGTATTTCGATCGATGCCGTAGAACCGCAAATAAAACACATTTAACGTTCCGAGGAATATGCGTTTTTCGCTTCCTGTGGTTTCTAGGTTTATTTTATAAAGTTTTTTTCTGAAGAGTCTCCTACTGAAACTTTATACCGAATAATTTTCTAAAACATTTTAACCATCTAGCACCCCTAAGAAAGGGTTATTTTGACCCCTTTTTATACCGTCAGGAAATAGTATTTTTAAGGTCGCTAGAGGGCTAAAATGTTCTAGAAAATTATTCGCCTTAAAATTACATTAGGGGTCTCCTCAGAAAAACATCTTTGTAGAAAGGACCACATGTAAAAGACCACAGGAAGCGAAAAACTCGGAATGTTAAATGTGTTTTATTTGCGGTTCTACTGAATCGATCGAAATACCTCTTTTGAAAAAAAAAAAATGAATGCTTATTGACGACATTTAACATGCTGGCAAAAAACGTTACATTAAGGTGGTATAAACTCAGTACTGGGTGGAAGTGACTCCAATGGCGCATGTAGGGTTAATACAATTATAAAGTAGGAACCCTCCTCTCATGCCAAAGAGATTGGTGTCTCAAACTTAGGGATCGAATCTTTAAAAACCTAGTAACCCCTATGAGAAGAATGGCAAAAGACTATAGCTGCAATCATTTCATGATTGCAATCAAATGATTGCAGTAACGGGGTGGATTGCAGCCAAGTGGCTGCACAGTTAAAATTTGCCAGTCAGAATGAAGGCTTACTTTTTTAATTCCCAGTCATGACTGACAAAAAATGAATAGCAGTCATTTTGACCCCAATCAAAAGACTGCGCAGTCACAGAGTACTGCATTACTTAACATCTCTGCTATATAGAAAGAATCGGATATTTGGTATCTCAGTCACTAATAGAGGTGGAACGACAAAATTTCACCCACGTATTGAGCTCATGCCCCTATGAAGAAATTTTATGAAGTTTTGGAAAATGGGCGGTGCCACGCCCACTTATTAAGGGGCAAACATTGAAAGGTTTATAAGCCATAACTAAGAAACCGTAGCAGATATATCGATAAAATTTGGTACGCGTAATTTACTTACTTAGGAAAATGTTTGGACGAAAAATTGCCAAAATCGGTTGACGACCACGCCCAAATTTATATATGGGAACTATTAAGGGTCCTAATAAAAACATTTTAAGCGATATCTTTGTCAAATATAAAGATATGTCATTGAATTTTTGTGTCATGAGCACAACCATAGACATAAAACCAAAAATAGATAAATGTTGGAAAATGGGCGTGGCACCGCCTCTTTTCAGACAAAGGAATCTACGAGATTTTGGAACCCATAACTCTACAAATAATTGCGATGTTATGACGAAAATCAGTTTGTACACTTTAATAACTTGTGGTAATACATGATCAAAAATTTAGCGAAGACGGTTTATGACCACGCCTACTTTTTAACAAAAATATTTCTGGAAAACCCTTTGAGAATTTGTAACGTGACATCTTTGTAATTAGAAGTCATAAAGGGTTGCAAATTTGCACTAACAATAATATTTATATGTTTAGTTGGATGATTGATAAAAAATTTGAAAATGGGCGTGGCTGCGTCCACTTTGTGCGGCACTCGATTCATATAAAATACACCCTAATCGAACAAATGTAAACAAACAATGAAAGCATACAGCTGAGTATCTAATGTTCGATTCCACTCGAACTTAGGTTTCCTTACTTGTTAGTTTTAGTTTAAATACAGAGAAAATGCAATGAATTGAGAATTAAAAGGTGCCTTTGTTTAATGTGTGCATACGTAGGTCCACATAAATTTAAGTAAAAATTGTCTGGACGAGTTTTAAGTATTTTTTTTTAATTTTGCGTTGGATATTGAAAACTCCCCCAAAATATTTTTCTGTGTGCGCCACTGATGGGAGCTATATGCTATAGTGGTCCGATTCGGCCGAATCCGACAAATGGTCAGCTTCTCTTAAAAATACATTTGCATTCCAAATTTCAAGCAGATATCTCAAAAACTTGCGTTCACAGAGACAGAGACGGACAGACGACTCAGCTCGTCATTCTGATCATATCGGTATATATTTTCGACAAAAATTTGTTGGTCTTAAGTTATAGTACCATTTCATTTTTTGAAAGGTATAAAAATACTCACAAATGGAACAGTTCTTGATTATAGTATTTATGTAAAAAGATTCTGTAAATAATAAACGTTATTATATAAGAATTTATTTTACAGATTGAATGCATCCTCAGACCGATGTTTTCCCCAAGCTGACAATAATATGTTGAATAATACAATAAAAACGTGGACATGCTCAAAATGCTCTTATGCATATAATCGAATTTGGACAGATAGCTGTGAAATCTGCGAATCGGTACGTTCCCAATCAGCATTGGAGCTGTCTTCTTTAATAAAAGAAACGAAGTGTGATCACGTTAACAGTAAGTGAATGGATTTTTGCAATATCAATCAATATATAGGATATAAATAAAAATATTTTAAAAACGTTGGGTTAAGATACATAGCACATTAGGTAATTCTTGGTTTACATTTTAGTTGAAAAAAAGAGACGTATGTAAAACAAACTTCCATATGTACACAAAGTCAAAAGTATTGATTTTTTGGAATAAAATAAAGACATAAATTCACACTAGACTGGGTTGGTCCCCATACGAAATAAAAAAGTTATAAAAGTCCGCCCCTAAAAAATTACACTGCTCTACAGCCAAAATATAATTTGAGCGCCACTATTCAATTTTCGGAATCAGCGACGGATTTTACATATAGATAGGATAGTGGCGTCCAGAGTACAGAAAAAAATTTTGATTTTGTGATCCAGTGTTATCTGAATGAAGAATAAAAATTAATTTTTTTTCGTTATTGAATTATCAAATGTTTGAATAATGCCCATCCTTACCCTGGACCGTTTGGGTCAACATCTTGGGCTATATGTGGAGAGACAACTTCGAAATTACCATGAATACACTTCTTTATTGAAACCCCGATAAATACCTTTCATTTGATACAAATACCGCTGAAAAGCATTCGAAGCGATCTGGATCTACCTATGAGGGCCTGAGCCAGGTAATTTTTGAATTTTATATAGCGTCTTTTATGTCTAGACCTCACATAAGTCCACTGTATAAACTTCATAAAAATCGCCTGAATAAACACTAACACAAATTCATTTTTATGTAATGGATCGTATGTACTATTGGTCGGCCTTTTTAATATCCAAAATGTGTTTCGGTAAATAAATCACAATTTTAAATCTTACCAAATCACGAGTTATTTTTCACCATAAGCAAATCTCTCAGTTGAATATCCACTGCTCTACGGCCAAAAATCGGGTTCATTTTTAATTCTATGGGAAGGTTTTTGAGATATCGGCAATTTACCGTTATTTGGCCAATGGCTCCACTTAATTCAGTGTGTCTCTTTAACGCATCCGAGGCTTTATTTTGCTTTTCATTGGATAGGATTTTTACGTGGTGGGTCCCAAGCCCGACGCACAACCCGCACTGCGGGAGTTGTTTATTGTTACATGTTTATATAGAGAGCCGCTTGCTCCAAGTCAGACGCCCGCTCGCAGCCGCACCTACTGGTGAACAGACGCTGCAGTTATTCCCCTCAACAAGCCCTTAAACCGAATATGTCGGAGTGGCCTTGTCGAGTTTTCGCCTTCTCACTTTAGTTCAGCACCAAACGGGTGGCAGATGAGATGGCGCTTGGAGTATTCGAGAGGAAAGTTCTTCGGAGGATTTATGGACCTTTGCGCGTTAGCGAGGGCGAGTATCGACGGAGATTTAACGACGAGCTGTACACAGACATCGACATTGTTCAGCGAATAAAGATCCAGCGACTGCGCTGGGCAGGTCATGTCGTGAAAATGGACGAAGGTGCTCCAGCCAAGAAAGTATTTTTATCGAAACCCGCTGAACGCAGAAGAAAGGGGAGGCCTCCACTGCGTTGGGAAGATCAGGTAGACAGTGATGCTGACTCCCTAGGTATTCCCAAATGGCGCCATGCTGCACGAAACAGAAATGGCTGGCGCGCTTTATTGAACTCGGCCAGAATCGTCTAGACGGTTACGTGCCAATTAAGCAGGGACTGTTAAAAAAACTCGTAACGAAACGAAACTCTCGTTTCTGGCGTTTCTGTTCCAAGAAACATTAAAGGATAGAAACTAAATTCGAAACCAAAAGATTGTAACGTTTCAATAAGTAACAAAACCTGTAACGAAACTAAATTAATTTTGTTCCTTGTAACAGAAACAAAACTCCTTTGTAACAAAAGTCGTAACAAAACTCCGAAACGTTTCCAGCAGAAACAAAACCTGTAACGAAACTAAATTAATTTTGTTCCTTGTAACAAAATCCGTAACGAAACTAAATTAATTTTGTTCCTTGCAACAAAAACAAAACCAGAAACGAAATTAATTTTGTTTCTCAGTGGCAAAACTATAAAAATTATTATAATACTATTTGCCGTACATTAGGATGGACTTTTTATTTTTAGGTATATAATATATATATGTATACCTGTGGCATTTTGATGTGCAAACATCTTTGCTGTAGCTACGAGTAATTTCGAAAAACAGGTAAAGTTTACACGTATCTAATGAAAAGTTTTGGGCAGGGCTTCTAGAGGGAGCCCTATTCTTTATGATTCCTAGGTCGGGTCGCGAGATATGGGTCAAAACGAGGACCCGGATGATCTTGTGTGTTTCTGAGTAATATTGGTATCTAATGAAAGGAAAATATGTGAAAATTTACTAAGGCGAAATTAAAAAAAAAACCCTTATAATTTGCTTTATTAACTAATACCTATTAGAAACTTGTTTCGGACTATAATTGGCTGCGAGAAATGATAAATTGACAGAAATGTAATAAAGCTTGATTGATTAAGCAAATACACAAAAAAAAAAAACCCAAGTCGGATATCCCATTATCCATACGAAACGATATTACACCCGCCAAAGCATCCTGTACTGCTTCGACGTCTTATAAAAATCATGATGATGAAGAAATTGCACTACAAAGTAGTCTGAATGAGCTATTATTAGAAAATTAAATATTTCTTGATAACAATTAATGTATACTTTTCACAATCCGTTGTTCTATGCATATGAAGCGTTTTTATATATCATTTAAAAAAATTAAAAAGAAAACCCTAATAGTCACCCAGTTATATTTTTCTTCATATCGACCCCTTTGTGCGACTTTATCGTAAGGGACGAAAGCAAATTTTACAGGAGAGCATTTTTTTTTTTGTTTTTTTTCACTGTTTTTTATTGGTATATTTAAATGAAATTGAACACGCGTTTAGATGGTTAATTAATATATTTAACCTGATATCTTTTTTCTTTAAAAAATTTGCAGTTTGCGAAAAAATCATAATTTTGTCCCTTACGATAATTTCGCTCTCAATGTTTTATGAGCGTATTTGAATAAATGTCCCTTACGATAATATTTAAAAAATATAAGTGTCTTATTCCATACTTTAGTTGGTTGCCACAGACATACATATATATGTATGTATATTATATACCTAAAAATAACAAGTCCATCCTAATGTTCTGCAAATATAGTTTTTCTACTGAGAAACAAAATTGATTTCGTTTCTGGTTTTGTTTTTGTTGCAAGGAACAAAATTAATTTTGTTTCTGATACTGAGAAACAAAATTAATTTAGTTTCGTTACGGATTTTGTTACAAGGAACAAAATTAATTTAGTTTCGTTACAGGTTTTGTTTCTGCTGGAAACGTTTCGGAGTTTTGTTACGACTTTTGTTACAAAGGAGTTTTGTTTCTGTTTCTGTTTCTGTTACAAGCAACAAAATTAATTTATTTTTGTTACAGGTTTTGTTTCTGCTGGAAACGTTTCGGAGTTTTGTTACGACTTTTGTTACAAAGGAGTTTTGTTTCTGTTTCTGTTTCGTTACTTAGCTGTGTAACAGAAACCGAAACCGAAACGCGTTACAAGTCCCTGCAATTAAGTAAGTAAGTAAGTAAGTCTCTTTAACGCAATGAGCTATCTACGTTTGAGTAACACCAAACAAAAGAAAATTTCCTATATATGGCTCCTATAACATTTTTCTCTAGGTCTTATAATTTCTGAAATTAAGATGAGTCAATTTGAAAATTTTCAATTTTTTACGAAAATTTGAAGAAAAAATCGAATTTGTCAAGCAAGATTTTTAAAACAAACGTTTTTACCTTTAGTTTTACTCGTTTACGTGAAGCCCCATTCAATTGGCAAAAAGATAAGCTATCAACGAAGAAAATCCATGGTAAAATGGAAAAGTTATAGGTAGGGACACGATATCGAATCAAAAGCATCGATCTGGTGCTCATTTAAAATATCGGTTGAAAAGAATCGCGGACCCGATAATATCGAAACTAAACTACTCGATACTCAAAGTATCGGTATCGAAAGCGGTAATTTTCTAGAAGGTGCAACCTTAAAATTTCCTCTAAAATAGTTAAAAGAGGTACCAATCGACGCGTTCTGACCTCTAGATTATGAATTCGAAAGCGGAAATAAAAGATTTTTCCACATTTAAAAGATATTTATTAAAAAGGTTTAAAGTTGCACCGTCTTCTAGAAAGTTACCAAAAACGCAATAAAACTGCATCCTGAGGCATACGCATATCGCTGTATTACTAGTGCTAATTCCATGGCATAGTATACCATGGCTGGTTCCAAAGTTTTGATTTTGGCGTAAATCCTTTCCCAACTCATAAGAATAGTTCAAGCTGCTTAAAAAAATTATACAATTTTATTAAGTTCCTGAAAACATTTTTTACAAAACAACAGGTGTATTTAATGCAATCACAGTTGTAAAAAGATATTTGCCAAATATTTAGTATGTATTTTGAAAAATAAACATCTTAAATAACCTTAAGAATTCATTTTCAGTGGCGTAGTAACGGGGGGGAGGGGGTTTGGGGACAAAGCCACCCCCAAAAGATTCGTTTTGTATAAAATTGATCTGACCATAAAACCATCTTTAACTAAGAGATGCTTTATTAGCATACATTTCTTTTTCAGGAAAAAATCAATGAGAATAGTAATTTTTCGTAATTATTAATTCGAAATTTAGCGCTTTTTCACGAAGTATTATTAATAATTGTAACATTTGTTGAGCCGTAAGAAAGTGCAGGAACCGTAGGAATTTTACCACATTTTACATTCTTTGTACTCATATTCGCTCTTTTGTGGTAAAATTCCTACGATTCCTACACTTTCCTACGGCTCAACAAACGCTACAATTATTATACGGTATTGCTGATATTAACATGCTAATTACAGAAAAGTATATGGATAAGAAATTCAACTGGTGAAGATTGGCTGAACGGACTTGTCCTAATGAGTATTAACAGAAATATCGTTATTACAGTGGAAGAAGTTATTCACATATTGGCACCAAATCATAGGAAAATCAATCTGCGATTTCACCACTGCTGTGGTGCAGTGGGTAGAGTGCTCGCCTGCTATGCTAGAGGTCTCGGGTTCAAACCCCAGTCCGAGTAAACACAAAAAAAATGTTCTAATTAGTAAAAATCCAATTATTGGATTTTTTAAGAGCAGCGGTCACCTCTCGGCAGTGGGTTTACCCTCCGAGTGTATTTCTGTCATGAAAAAGCTTCTCACAAAAAATGCATTCGCCGTTCGGAGCCGGCATAAAACTGTAGGTTCACCCAATTAGTAGGAAAAACAAAAAGGAGCACACCTCGAATTGGAAGAGAAGCTCGGCCATAAAACTCATCAGAGTTATAAAAAGCGCCATTGTATATTATTATTAGGGAAGCTAAAAATATGCAAATGCATATTGCATATGCAAATGCATATTATGACCTAAACTGCATATTTACGCAAATATGCATATTCGTGCATATTTTGTCACTTAATTGACTAATATCGAAAAATATTAAACTGACAACATCTTATCTGTGGTTCATTAAGATAGTTGCGTTTGCTTATATAATATTGAGTGAATCTGGTAAGCATATGACTAGAAATACAGCGTTTCCGTATAGAAGTTCACCACGACAAACATACAAACAAGGCTACTGACTATTGATAGAAAACAGCTGTAGGTTGAAATGTCTTATACAAAAACTTTAGTTTCACAGACATGTTTGTAGCAGGGTTTTCGCCAAATGAATTGTCCTTATTTAAATTTTGTTCAACACGTCCTGCGATGTAGAGCATTCGTTTTCCGCATACAACTGGAAAATATACTAAAAGATATGATAGCTCAATGCAACCCTTCCCAATATTAATGGAATAGTTTCATTTGCTTTGTAAAAAGACCCCATGCATTTACATAAATACAAAGCTAACATTAATTTAAAGTATTGTATAGTACTTAAAACAAGTTCTTGAAATGTGGAAAATACGAATTGTACGTTTCAGTTCTTATATAATTTTTTTTTTGCAAGAATTCGTGAAATAAAAACCTAAACTTGAAATAAAATACATATGTACATCTTTTGAGCATATTTCAGATATTTTTCAGGCATAGGTACATGCATATAATGAGATTTTTTCGTACATTTTTCTGAGCATATTTCAATTATTTTTCGGGCATACTAGCATGCATATTTTGACATTTTTCGTGCATATTTTTAGCTTCCCTAATTATTATATGTATGTAATAGAATTTAATGTAATTATTTTTTTCAACAAACAATTATTCAAATCTCAAGTTTCAAGAAAGTACACTTTTTCAACTTTCTTGAAACTTGAAAGGGTATTTACAAGGTATGTGCTTTCGAAAATGTTCAAATCCCAAGAAAACCCGACATACATAAGTAGACGCAAACTTCTCGGTCTAAAATCGATCGAGGACAGAAGGACATGTGATTCTCTACTCCTAGCATATAATCTTAGAAATGGCAAAATTGATTGTGATGACAATTTACATCTTTTTAAGGCTCATATTCTGTCGCGTAGCTTAAGACAAAATCGATTATTCGTAGAATCAACGCATACAACGAATTATGCCTTTAATGAGCCAGTAGCGAGATGCATCCGGCTATGTAACAATTATTTTATACTCATGGATTTTGATAGTACGTTTGCTAATTTCAAACTTAATTTATTCAAAATTTTTAATTAAACATTTAATTGTAGTATGTAAGAATTTAAATGTTCAGTAGACTTTAAGTAAATAAATAAATAATAATGTTAGTATAAACTACAATGGGAATAAATATACAATGTATAAGAGTATCTGAACTTGAGATTTTATTTAATGTCTGTCAAAATGGAATATTAGAAAACTAAATTATATAAGAAAATTATTATTTATAACCATAGATTTCCAGAAGAGAATATGTGACTTACTTTTGAAGTATAGTAAAAGGCTCTTGGCAACTGACAATTTGGCATGTCAAGCAGTGTATATGTGAGAGTTTTTTGTGTGTTGGTGCAATCGGCAGTCGTCGTGCTACACGTTCTTGTTGTCGGGCTCGCGTTGATGATAATCAAAACTTTTAGATACTTGCGTCAATCACCCGACACTCACACATATACACTGCTTGACAGTCTAGATTTTAAGTGGCCAAGGGCCATAAGGCTAGCCACACATGACGGCAGAAAACGCTCAAAACTTGGGCAGAAAGCCATAAAAACGCGCGTTTTCATGTGTGCACATTGCCCGAAATACAGGAAATCGAAGATTTTTGTAAACCAGCGTTTTCTGCCTGCCCAAGTTCTGCGCGTTTTCTGCCGTCATGTGTGTCTCGTCTAAGAGTTTGATATATGTATAATAAGCGATATTTGTGTACTAAAATGTTAAATTACACTGGTCGACAGATTTTTGTTACCGAAATAAAATTCTACTTTTCTAAAGGATTTCGGTGCGCTGAATCCGAATCTGAAGTCAGATTTTCAGTAATACGTACAGTTCTTGAAATATTCTCCATACAAAAATAATTAAAAAATTTCAAGCGCGCTTTTAGGCGGTTTATTATATCATGGATGTATGTAAATGGCTTCGTAAAAAAATAGTTCTGCTGAGGAACTACAAAATTTGATCGCGCCTAAAACATGCGACACATGCTATCGTTGTTTTCGACGACAAATACCTTATTGTACAAAAACATATACATATTTCTATATACCTAAATTAGATTTCCGAAAAATTGTAACGTTGTTTTCAAGAGGAATGGCCGAGCTTTCAATAGCTTTAATCAATTTTTAAAATAAGTAATTAATTTGAAAGATATTTAGGAGTGAATGTACCCAAAAAAGGCGTTTTTCGCCTATTTGGTCATCAATATATTAAAAACTGTACGTATTACAGAAAATCTGACTTCATATTCAGATTCAGCGCACCGAAATCGTTTAGAAAAGTAGAATTTTATTTCTGTAACAAAAATGTGTTAAAATTTTGTCGACCAGTGTTATAGTCTGAAAAAATTACATTTTTATCATTTGTAAAAAAATTGTAGTTCTTTGGTAATTTTTATTTTAATTTTGGTAAATTGTTTTCATTGGCTGTGACCCCCCAAGACAAATTCTCTTACTACGCCACTGTTTATTTTCATTGAGATTATATGTATCCATCATTGAATTTTTTTGGAAATTTGAATTTAAATTATCGAAACAAAAAAATGATGAAACTCAAGTGGCAGAATAGCTGTACATTCCATGTTATAAAGAGAAGCCATTGCGCAGTATGATTTTTCTTCCGGACTTCTTCTTTCCCCTTACGGCCAAAGCAGAAGCTTACAAGAGGCAAATTTAAAATTTGTATTTCCATATATTTGATATTTTAAAAATAATTTATTTTATAGATGTCAAATTGAAACAATTGTCAGAAAAAAGTGCCGAATGTCAAAAAATCTATCGAAATACAAGCTGGCTCATTGGTTTTTAACGGTGCAGTGAAATAACGCCCGTGGAATTAACGCCCGCGGGCGTTTTTTTTCTTTCTTTAAAAAGAAATAATCGCGCGATTTTTAATTCCAATTTTTGGTTTTTTTTTTTAATATGGTGTATTGTTATTGGAAAAAGGACCGCAGGCGAAAAATTGGAATAAAAAATCGCGCGATTGCAATTGTAAATGGCTATACAAATATTTTGTGCCCGGTTTGTCGTCAAATTGTTGAAAACTCTATAAGAGTATTTGTTTAGATTGTGGTCTGAAAGTGCCAATATGTATTACAGACCTTAAAAATTGTTACTAATAAATGATTATAGAAATTTACTGAAGCTTTGTTTATTTTGATTGAGTATTTGAATATTTAGAAGGCGCTTTTTCCAATAATAATACACCATATTAAAAAAAAAAACGAAAAATTGGAATTAAAAATCGCGCGATATTTTATTCCAATTTTTCGCCTGCGGCGCTTTTTTCAATAATAATACACCATATTTAAAAAAAAAAACGAAAAATTGGAATTAAAAATCGTGCGATTTTTTATTCCAATTTTTCGCCTGCGGCGAATTTTCCAATAATAATACACCATATTTACAAAAAAAAACCCGCGTGTAGCACAGTACACGTGATAGAAGTTAACTTCTTACATCAATTTATATTCGCTCGAAAGCAACAAGTAACAAGTTTCATATATCATATGAGAAACGAATTTGCAAATACATCCCTGCAAAAAATGCGATTAATCAGTGACAAATCTATGTATATCGGGATTAATCGCACATTTTTTTGCAGGGATATTACAATGAAAGTGGCCGCTGTGGTGCAGTGGGTAGAGTGCTCGCCTGCTGTGCCAGAGGTCTCGGGTTCAAACCTCGGTCCGAGCCAAACACCAAAAACCATTTTTCTAATTAGTAAAAATCCAATTATTGGGTTTTTTAAGAGCAGCGGCCACCTCTCGGCAGTGGGCGGCATACCCTCCGAGAGTATTTCTGCCATGAAAAAGCTTCTCACAAAAAAAAAAAAAAAATGCATTCGCCGTTCGGAGCCGGCATAAAACTGTAGGTCCACCCAATTAGTAGGAAAAACAAAAAGGAGCACACCTCGAATTGGGAGAGAAGCTCGGCCATAAAACTCGTCAGAGTTATAATAGCGCCATTGTATTATTATATAATAATATAATATAATACAATGGCGCTATTATAACTCTGACGAGTTTTATGGCCGAGCTTCTCTCCCAATTCTAGGTGTGCTCCTTTTTGTTTTTCCTACTAATTGGGTGGACCTACAGTTTTATGCCGGCTCCGAACGGCGAATGCATTTTTTGTGAGAAGCTTTTTCATGGCAGGAATACTCTCGGAGGGTATGCCGCCCACTGCCGAGAGGTGACCGCTGCTCTTAAAAAACCCAATAATTGGATTTTTACTAATTGAAAAATTGTTTTGGTGTTTGGCTCGGACCGTGGTTTGAACCCGAGACCTCTGGCACAGCAGGCGAGCACTCTACCCACTGCACCACAGCGGCCACATTATTATATATTACAATGAAAACTATCGCATGTACATACATGTGGTTATGTGTTTTTGTTTGTACAAATTCTATTTATAGAAAAGGCGATGCTTGTTCTTGTTATTAGATTTTGTTTATCGGCAAGCTCATCCGATTGGTTTTTATATTGGTTGTTTGATCGTTTTTAACACGCTTTTATTAGTTTCACCTGTATGTATGTATGTATGTATGTATGTATGTAAACATAGCATACTTTTAGGCCAAAGCGTATGTATTCATACACTGAAGTTTTTCAGTGTGAGATGTGCTTATTATTTTAATAATTAACTAGTATGTAATCCCCGATATTCGGGTGGCACTTTTATTTAATAAAAAATGACAAAGTAAATTTTTTAATAAAAGAAAATCAACAAAAAAAACTGACCCGACCTGGACTTGAACCAGCTTCATTTGAATCCGAAGCCTAGCATCTTACAGCTGAGCTACCGCGATAGTTACGCGAGTTGTGTCAAACGGTGTACTCTAATTTCTTCTTGTGTTATTAACATTCTCACCTCGCCTATTTCAAAACAGCGCTGTCCTGGTTAGAATTTCTTATGTACTTACACGTATACATATGTACATACATACATGTACATACAAATCTCCAAAAGAATTTAAAATAAAGTAAAAACTACCGATTTTAAATTTTTTTGACATATTGAGCACCTAATGCTTTTCCTTAAATACGTACTTATATTTTCGTTCATCGTTTTGTTTTTATATTAAATTATTTCTCAATTTTTAGTGCGATTTTAAGATTAAAGCGTGCTTTTTAGTTTTTTTAAGCTATTATTTATTATTAAAATAAATAAAATAAAAAAAAATAAATAAAAAAAAAATAAAAAAAAAAAATCGGTCGCCTGGCCGGATTCGAACCCACCTCCCCTAGCTTCCAGACCAGACACACTACCTCTGCGCCACCTGACCACTTGCGTGAAGTATGTCAAACGCTGCACTTAAACTGAACTAACAAAACGGGTGGTTGCTTTCATTGTAATATGTACATATGTATGTATTTGCAAATATCAAACTTGTTACTCGTTGCTTTCAATAGGTGAGTGAGTTGTACTTGTTAGTTCAATTTAAGTGCAGTATTTGACATACTCAACGCAAGTGGTGTGGTGGCGCAGAGGTTTTGGGTCTGGTCTGGAAGGGAGGGGTTGTGAGTTCGAACCGTGTGAGATATCAAGGTTGATTTTTTTAAAAATTAAAAATCAACTAAAATGGCTGCTATTTCCGGGGGCAACTTCCGTTGCATCAAATTTCAAATTTCACTCTCCATAAAAACTCTGTATCGCCGCCTAAGAAGCTAACTTCAAAAACACGAAAAATTGGAATTAAAAATCGCGTGATTTTTTATTCCAATTTTTCGCCTACCGCGCTTTTTCCAATAATAATACACCATATTTAAAAAAAACGAAAAATTGGAATTAAAAATCGCGCGATTTTTTATTCCAATTTTTCGCCTGCGGCGCTTTTCCAACTAATACACCATATTTAAAAAAAAAAAAACCCCGTCTGCCGGCTTAATTGCCCTTTCGAAAGGGAAATAAAGCCCACGTCACCGAATAGGGCGCGCGGGCGTTCTTTCCCTTTCTAACCCTAATCACCGAATTTTGAAAAGTTACGTAAAACCGAAAGTGAGACTCTGAGGCTCACCTATGGGGAAATTTTGAAACACATTATTTTGGTATTTGTTTTTTACTTTTATTTATGCAGTAATGAATGCAGAAGCATTTTTATACATTCTTATAACGGTTTATGACAATTTTTTTAGTATATAAAGATAAAAAAGTTAATTTCATAAAATAGGGGATATTAATGAACTGCAATTTTCACACATTTTTGTAGTTGTTGAATGTTCATTATAAATGGTATTATTACATCTGTTATAAATTTGTTTTCGTGCACACAATGAGAAAAACTAAGAATCAAATGAATATGAATAAATATTTCATATGATCGCCTCTAATATATATTTTCCGCGATCAAATTTAAAAGTTTTAAAACGCAACGTTCGTGGTGAAATTACTGACGCATAAAAGCAGACGATCGTTCGTTTCCCTATCTGAACGCATCTTTTCCGTAATTTAGAATCTCAGTAAACAGAAAATTATAAGATTTTAATGGTTTTGATATTGCTCACTTTACCGTTCTCCATAATTTTATGACATCATATGATCTATAGATCTATGGTGAAATACGACGAATTCACCAAAATCCGGGGGAAGTATGGTGAGTTAACAATGCAAAAACCTCACTGGATAAACCTTGTAAACAACGGATTCAAAATTTAGTTGAATTCTAGAAATGTAAGCTTATTACGATAAAGATACTTAAGGTGAGTCTTTGAGGCTCACTTTCGGGTTTTCGTTACAATTTTATACGATTGCAAAAAAAATGGTTAAAATAAATAAATAGCCCAAAGATCAACATTATTTCATAATTAATGAACACAAATGGAGGAATACCCAAAATTTCAAGCAAAAAGCTTTTTTGGTTTACGAATTATTCGCTTTTAAACTTTAAAGTGAGACTGAGAGGCTCACTTTAGAGGATTAGGGCTAAATGGAAATAAAACCCACTGCTTTAATTTCGTTTTATTCGCAGGCGCTATTTCTTTTTCAAGAAAGGAAAAAACGCCCACGGGCGTTATTTCACTGCACCGTTTTTAACCAACTAGTTGGTATTTCGTTGGGTTTTTCCAACATAGCTTACTCCCTTGCACCAACAAAAAACTGTATTTGACCACCTCTTTCACACAAAAAACCTTTTAGAATACCAGGAAAAAACGTAGTGTCATAGGGCATTAATGGAAAACAGACCCTAATTATTAGAATTAAAACGGCCATGTAAAACAGCCCTTTTTTTTGTTTAAAACGTGTTTTTAGTAAAATAAGAAAGAAAAAAGATATTGACAATTTTTTCGCTGAAATGACGAGTTTTTATTTGCAATCGTCGAATTATCGTATGAAAATGAAAAATATATAGTCCTATATCTCCAGTTATCATTATTTCTATAGCATGGTAATTGCAAATTGTAAGCAAGTTTCTGTGGTAAGCGTGCGCCTCGTTTAATTTGAAAATCAACAGATTTGGGTAACTTCATACAAAAAGCCTTACGAAGTAGCCCAAACCTGCAATTATTTCAGCACGTGGACCAGACCTATTCTTAGATATGTACCAGTGAAAATTACTCGTCTTTGTGCATTTTTCGGCCCTTTAGGAAACAGCTTGTCACTTCTGCACACTCGACCGATTTTCGGCACTATTTTGCGTTGCACAATTTTTTGGACAAATATGACACAATTTTAATTTTCCATCACTGAATGTACTCATTTGTTTGATACCGTGGTTGAAGTACTCGATACCAAAAAAATATCGTTGCAAAAGAATCGAGTAAAAAGTATCGGTATCAAATGCAAAAAATATCTATGTGGTATCGTATCGTATCGTATCGAAATTCGTGTCCCTAGTTATAGGTGATCAAGTAAATACATTTATGCACGTTATACCCGTAAATGAGATTGTATCTACTGCGCTGCTACTGCAGATGTACAGATATTGGTACAATATGTATAGTATTTAATTTTCTTTCGTTTGGTATTGCTCCAACGCGTTGCAACGTAGATAGCTCAATGTGTTAAGTCCTATACGTAGCTCCCAAGAAAACCAAAAACTCTATGTAATGTAATGTAATTTCTTTTGTCATATTTTCTTTTGCGGTACGCAGTTCTAAAGAAATTCTACTACTATTTTTTTTTAAGATTTAGAAAAAGTGCAGAGCTGAACACTGGTTCTACCAAGAAATAATGAATTTTCTATTATTTCTTCAAGAAAATTTGACAGAAGAGGTAAATAAACTCAAATATGACATTTCGTTCGAAAATATAAGTTGTAATCTTTTGCAAGCGACATGCAAAAGAACACCAGAAAAATTGAGGAATTGCATACAAAAAAATAAGCTACCAGTTAAAAAATAAGCAGCAAGCGTATAACTCGGTAAGTCATAACCAACTTGAAAACAGTGTTGAAAAGTTTAAAAACGTGCGTCACTGTGAATGGTCAACAGAAAGTAATTGGAAAATTTTCAAAATAAACGTCAAAAAATCAGAAATGAAAAAATTTCCCAGCCAGCATTTTTTGAAAATTTTGATCAAAAAATATTCAAATATCATACGCCCAGATGATTAAAAACGATCAAATTTAAAAACATTTTCTATTGGAATATGAGTGAATCGTCGGGAGAAAAATTTACCCTAAATATGATTATTCTTAAGTATTCATTTATGATACATATTTTTAAACATTTTTCAATCATTTTTTGATGAAATTTGATATCATTGAAATCTCCTACTTCATTTTTTTTGGAATAACATTTGATTGTTTTTCACAATCATTTTTCAAATATTTGTTTAATCATATGTGATATAATTTTATGATCACATTAGTGGTGTTCATCTAAAGTGATAAAATAATGAATTGTTAAAGTTTATCAGTTGGTCCGCATTTTTACAT